>OX183140.1:2099087-2703174 GCA_945261195.1 Cryptosula pallasiana
GTATACTACATTGTAAGTAGTACAATAGTACAGTATACTACATTGTATGTATGTAGTACAATAGTACAGTATACTACATTGTATGTAAGTAGTACAATAGTACAGTATACTACATTGTATGTAGTACAATAGTACAGTATACTACATTGTATGTATGTAGTACAATAGTACGGTATACTACATTGTATGTAAGTAGTACAATAGTACGGTATACTACATTGTATGTAGTACAATAGTACAGTATACTACATTGTATGTAGTACAATAGCACAGTATACTACATTGTATGTAAGTAGTACAATAGTACAGTATACTACAATGTATGTAGTACAATAGTACAGTATACTACATTGTAAGTAGTACAATAGTACAGTATACTACATTGTATGTAGTACAATAGTACAGTATACTACATTGTAAGTAGTACAATAGTACAGTATACTACATTGTATGTAGTACAATAGTACAGTATACTACATTGTATGTGGTACAATAGTACAGTATACTACATTGTATGTAGTACAATAGTACAGTATACTACATTGTATGTAGTACAATAGTACAGTATACTACATTGTATGTAGTACAATAGTACAGTATACTACATTGTATGTAAGTAGTACAATAGTACAGTATACTACATTGTATGTAAGTAGTACAATAGTACAGTATACTACATTGTATGTAAGTGGTACAATAGTACAGTATACTACATTGTATGTAGTACAATAGTACACTATACTACATTGTATGTAGTACAATAGTACAGTATACTACATTGTATGTAGTACAATAGTACAGTATACTACATTGTATGTATGTAGTACAATAGTACAGTATACTACATTGTATGTAGTACAATAGTACAGTATACTACAATGTATGTAGTACAATAGTACAGTATACTACATTGTATGTAGTACAATAGTACAGTATACTACATTGTATGTATGTAGTACAATAGTACAGTATACTACATTGTATGTAGTACAATAGTACACTATACTACATTGTATGTAGTACAATAGTACAGTATACTACATTGTATGTAGTACAATAGTACAGTATACTACATTGTATGTATGTAGTACAATAGTACAGTATACTACATTGTATGTAGTACAATAGTACAATATACTACATTGTATGTAGTACAATAGTACAGTATACTACATTGTATGTAGTACAATAGTACAGTATACTACATTGTATGTAGTACAATAGTACAGTATACTACATTGGAAGTAGTACAATAGTACAGTATACTACATTGTATGTAGTACAATAGTACAGTATACTACCTTGTATGTAGTACAACAGTACAGTATACTACATTGTATGTAGTACAATAGTACAGTATACTACATTGTATGTAAGTGGTACAATAGTACAGTATACTACATTGTATGTAGTACAATAGTACAGTATACTACATTGTAAGTAGTACAATAGTACAGTATACTACATTGTATGTAGTACAATAGTACAGTATACTACATTGTATGTAAGTAGTACAATAGTACAGTATACTACATTGTATGTAAGTAGTACAATAGTACAGTATACTACATTGTATGTAGTACAATAGTACAATATACTACATTGTATGTAGTACAATAGCACAGTATACTACATTGTATGTAGTACAATAGTACAGTATACTACATTGTATGTAGTACAATAGTACAGTATACTACATTGTATGTAGTACAATAGTACAGTATACTACATTGTATGTAGTACAATAGTACAGTATACTACATTGTATGTAGTACAATAGTACAGTATACTACATTGTATGTAGTACAATGGTACAGTATACTACATTGTATGTAGTACAATAGTACAGTATACTACATTGTATGTAAGTAGTACAATAGTACAGTATACTACATTGTATGTAGTACAATAGTACAGTATACAACATTGTATGTAGTACAATAGTACAGTATACTACATTGTATGTATGTAGTACAATAGTACAGTATACTACATTGTATGTAGTACAATAGTACAGTATACTTACCTTGTATGTAGTACAATAGTACAGTATACTACATTGTATGTAGTACAACAGTACAGTATACTACATTGTATGTAGTACAATAGTACAGTATACTACATTGTATGTAAGTAGTACAATAGTACAGTATACTACATTGTATGTAAGTAGTACAATAGTACAGTATACTACATTGTATGTAGTACAATAGTACAGTATACTACATTGTATGTAGTACAACAGTACAGTATACTACATTGTATGTAGTACAATAGTACAGAATACTACATTGTAAGCAGTACAATAGTACAGTATACTACCTTGTATGTAGTACAATAGTACAGTATACTACATTGTATGTAGTACAATAGTACAGTATACTACATTGTATGTAGTACAATAGTACAGTATACTACATTGTATGTAGTACAATAGTACAGTATACTACATTGTATGTAGTACAATAGTACAGTATACTACATTGTATGTAGTACAACAGTACAGTATACTACATTGTATGTAGTACAATAGTACAGTATACTACAATGTATGTAGTACAATAGTACAGTATACTACATTGTATGTAGTACAATAGTACAGTATACTACATTGTAAGTAGTACAATAGTACAGTATACTACATTGTATGTAGTACAATAGTACAATATACTACATTGTAAGTGGTACAATAGTACAGTATACTACATTGTAAGTGGTACAATAGTACAATATACTACATTGTATGTAGTACAATAGTACAGTATACTACATTGTATGTAAGTAGTACAATAGTACAGTATACTACATTGTATGTAGTACAATAGTACAGTATACTACATTGTATGTAGTACAATAGTACAGTATACTACATTGTATGTAGTACAATAGTACAGTATAATACATTGTATGTAGTACAATAGTACAGTATACTACATTGTATGTAGTACAATAGTACAGTATACTACATTGTATGTAGTACAATAGTACAGTATACTACATTGTATGTAAGTAGTACAATAGTACAGTATACTACATTGTATGTAGTACAATGGTACAGTATACTACATTGTATGTAGTACAATAGTACAGTATACTACATTGTATGTAAGTAGTACAATAGTACAGTATACTACATTGTATGTAGTACAATAGTACAGTATACTACATTGTATGTAGTACAATAGTACAGTATACTACATTGTATGTAGTACAATAGTACAGTATACTACATTGTATGTAGTACAATAGTACGGTATACTACATTGTATGTAGTACAATAGTACGGTATACTACCTTGTATGTAGTACAATAGTACGGTATACTACATTGTAAGTGGTACAATAGTACAGTATACTACATTGTATGTAGTAAAATAGTACAGTATACTACATTGTATGTAGTACAATAGTACAGTATACTACATTGTATGTAGTACAATAGTACAGTATACTACATTGTATGTAGTACAACAGTACAGTATACTACATTGTATGTAGTACAATAGTACAGTATACTACATTGTATGTAGTACAATAGTACAGTATACTACATTGTATGTAAGTAGTACAATAGTACAGTATACTACATTGTATGTAGTACAATAGTACAGTATACTACATTGTAAGTAGTACAATAGTACAGTATACTACATTGTATGTAGTACAATAGTACAGTATACTACATTGTATGTAGTACAATAGTACAGTATACTACATTGTATGTAGTACAATAGTACAGTATACTACATTGTATGTAGTACAATAGTACAGTATACTACATTGTAAGTAGTACAATAGTACAGTATACTACATTGTATGTAAGTAGTACAATAGTACAGTATACTACATTGTATGTAAGTAGTACAATAGTACAGTATACTACAATGTATGTAGTACAATAGTACAGTATACTACATTGTATGTAAGTAGTACAATAGTACAGTATACTACCTTGTATGTAGTACAATAGTACAGTATACTACATTGTATGTAGTACAATAGTACAGTATACTACATTGTATGTAGTACAATAGTACAGTATAATACATTGTATGTAGTACAATAGTACAGTATACTACATTGTATGTAGTACAATAGTACAGTATACTACATTGTATGTAGTACAACAGTACAGTATACTACATTGTATGTAGTACAATAGTACAGTATACTACATTGTATGTAGTACAATAGTACAGTATACTACATTGTATGTATGTAGTACAATAGTACAGTATACTACATTGTATGTAGTACAATAGTACAGTATACTACATTGTATGTAGTACAATAGTACAGTATACTACATTGTATGTAGTACAATAGTACAGTATACTACATTGTATGTAGTACAATAGTACAGTATACTACATTGTATGTAGTACAATAGTACAGTATACTACATTGTATGTAGTACAATAGTACAGTATACTACATTGTATGTAGTACAATAGTACAGTATACTACATTGTATGTAGTACAATAGTACAGTATACTACATTGTATGTAGTACAATAGTACAGTATACTACATTGTATGTATGTAGTACAATAGTACAGTATACTACATTGTATGTAGTACAATAGCACAGTATACTACATTGTATGTAGTACAATAGTACAGTATACTACATTGTATGTAGTACAATAGTACAGTATACTACAATGTATGTAGTACAATAGTACAGTATACTACATTGTATGTAGTACAATAGTACTGTATACTACATTGTATGTAGTACAATAGTACTGTATACTACATTGTATGTAAGTGGTACAATAGTACAGTATACTACAATGTATGTAGTACAATAGTACAGTATACTACATTGTATGTAGCACAATAGTACAGTATACTACATTGTATGTAGTACAACAGTACAGTATACTACATTGTATGTAGTACAATAGTACAGTATACTACATTGTATGTAGTACAATAGTACAGTATACTACATTGTATGTAGTACAATAGTACAGTATACTACATTGTATGTAGTACAATAGTACAGTATACTACAATGTATGTAGTACAATAGTACAGTATACTACATTGTATGTAGTACAATAGTACAGTATACTACATTGTATGTAGTACAATAGTACAGTATACTACATTGTATGTAAGTAGTACAATAGTACAGTATACTACATTGTATGTAGTACAATAGTACAGTATACTACATTGTATGTAGTACAATAGTACAGTATACTACATTGTATGTAGTACAATAGTACAGTATACTACATTGTATGTAGTACAATAGTACAGTATACTACATTGTATGTAGTACAATAGTACAGTATACTACATTGTATGTAGTACAATAGTACAGTATACTACATTGTATGTAAGTGGTACAATAGTACAGTATACTACATTGTATGTAAGTAGTACAATAGTACAGTATACTACATTGTATGTAAGTAGTACAATAGTACAGTATACTACAATGTATGTAGTACAATAGTACAGTATACTACATTGTATGTAGTACAATAGTACAGTATACTACATTGTAAGTAGTACAATAGTACAGTATACTACATTGTATGTAGTACAATAGTACAGTATACTACATTGTATGTAGTACAATAGTACAGTATACTACATTGTATGTAGTACAATAGTACAGTATACTACATTGTATGTAAGTAGTACAATAGTACAGTATACTACATTGTATGTAAGTAGTACAATAGTACAGTATACTACATTGTATGTAAGTAGTACAATAGTACAGTATACTACATTGTATGTAAGTAGTACAATAGTACAGTATACTACATTGTATGTAAGTAGTACAATAGTACAGTATACTACATTGTATGTAGTACAATAGTACAGTATACTACATTGTATGTAGTACAATAGTACAGTATACTACATTGTATGTAGTACAATAGTACAGTATACTACATTGTATGTAAGTAGTACAATAGTACAGTATACTACATTGTATGTAGTACAATAGTACAGTATACTACATTGTATGTAGTACAATAGTACAGTATACTACATTGTATGTAGTACAATAGTACAGTATACTACATTGTATGTAAGTAGTACAATAGTACAGTATACTACATTGTATGTAGTACAATAGTACAGTATACTACATTGTATGTAGTACAATAGTACAGTATACTACATTGTATGTAGTACAATAGTACAGTATACTACATTGTATGTAGTACAATAGTACAGTATACTACATTGTATGTATGTAGTACAATAGTACAGTATACTACAATGTATGTAGTACAATAGTACAGTATACTACAATGTATGTAGTACAATAGTACAGTATACTACCTTGTATGTAGTACAATAGTACAGTATACTACATTGTATGTAGTACAATAGCACAGTATACTACATTGTATGTAGTACAATAGTACAGTATACTACATTGTATGTAGTACAACAGTACAGTATACTACATTGTATGTAGTACAACAGTACAGTATACTACATTGTATGTAGTACAATAGCACAGTATACTACATTGTATGTAGTACAATAGCACAGTATACTTACCTTGTATGTAGTACAATAGTACAGTATACTACATTGTATGTGGTACAATAGTACAGTATACTACATTGTATGTAGTACAATAGTACAGTATACTACATTGTATGTAGTACAATAGTACAGCATACTACATTGTATGTAAGTGGTACAATAGTACAGTATACTACATTGTATGTAAGTAGTACAATAGTACAGTATACTACAATGTATGTAGTACAATAGTACAGTATACTACATTGTATGTAGTACAATAGTACAGTATACTACATTGTAAGTAGTACAATAGTACAGTATACTACATTGTATGTAGTACAATAGTACAGTATACTACATTGTATGTAGTACAATAGTACAGTATACTACATTGTATGTAGTACAATAGTACAGTATACTACATTGTATGTAAGTAGTACAATAGTACAGTATACTACATTGTATGTAGTACAATAGTACAGTATACTACATTGTATGTAGTACAATAGTACAGTATACTACATTGTATGTAGTACAATAGTACAGTATACTACATTGTATGTAAGTAGTACAATAGTACAGTATACTACATTGTATGTAGTACAATAGTACAGTATACTACATTGTATGTAGTACAATAGTACAGTATACTACATTGTATGTAGTACAATAGTACAGTATACTACATTGTATGTATGTAGTACAATAGTACAGTATACTACAATGTATGTAGTACAATAGTACAGTATACTACAATGTATGTAGTACAATAGTACAGTATACTACCTTGTATGTAGTACAATAGTACAGTATACTACATTGTATGTAGTACAATAGCACAGTATACTACATTGTATGTAGTACAATAGTACAGTATACTACATTGTATGTAGTACAATAGTACAGTATACTACATTGTATGTAGTACAACAGTACAGTATACTACATTGTATGTAGTACAATAGTACAGTATACTACATTGTATGTAGTACAATAGCACAGTATACTTACCTTGTATGTAGTACAATAGTACAGTATACTACATTGTATGTGGTACAATAGTACAGTATACTACATTGTATGTGGTACAATAGTACAGTATACTACATTGTATGTAGTACAATAGTACAGTATACTACATTGTATGTAGTACAACAGTACAGTATACTACATTGTAAGTAGTACAACAGTACAGTATACTACATTGTATGTAGTACAATAGTACAGTATACTACATTGTATGTAGTACAATAGTACAGTATACTACATTGTATGTAGTACAATAGTACAGTATACTACATTGTATGTAGTACAACAGTACAGTATACTACATTGTATGTAGTACAATAGTACAGTATACTACATTGTATGTAGTACAATAGCACAGTATACTTACCTTGTATGTAGTACAATAGTACAGTATACTACATTGTATGTAAGTGGTACAATAGTACAGTATACTACATTGTATGTAGTACAATAGTACAGTATACTACAATGTATGTAGTACAATAGTACAGTATACTACCTTGTATGTAGTACAATAGTACAGTATACTACATTGTATGTAGTACAATAGTACAGTATACTACCTTGTAAGTAGTACAATAGTACAGTATACTACATTGTATGTAGTACAATAGTACAGTATACTACATTGTATGTAGTACAATAGTACAGTATACTACATTGTATGTAGTACAATAGTACAGTATACTACATTGTATGTATGTAGTACAATAGTACAGTATACTACATTGTATGTAGTACAATAGTACAGTATACTACATTGTATGTAGTACAATAGTACAATATACTACATTGTAAGTGGTACAATAGTACAGTATACTACATTGTATGTAGTACAATAGTACAGTATACTACATTGTATGTAGTACAATAGTACAGTATACTACATTGTATGTAGTACAACAGTACAGTATACTACATTGTATGTAGTACAATAGTACAGTATACTACATTGTATGTAGTACAATAGTACAGTATACTACATTGTATGTAGTACAATAGTACAGTATACTACATTGTATGTAGTACAATAGTACAGTATACTACATTGTATGTAGTACAATAGTACAGTATACTACATTGTATGTAGTACAATAGTACAGTATACTACATTGTATGTAGTACAACAGTACAGTATACTACATTGTATGTAGTACAATAGTACAGTATACTACATTGTATGTAAGTAGTACAATAGTACAGTATACTACATTGTATGTAGTACAATAGTACAGTATACTACATTGTATGTAGTACAATAGTACAGTATACTACAATGTATGTAGTACAATAGTACAGTATACTACATTGTATGTAGTACAATAGTACAGTATACTACATTGTATGTAGTACAATAGTACAGTATACTACATTGTATGTAGTACAATAGTACAGTATACTACATTGTATGTAGTACAATAGTACAGTATACTACATTGTATGTAGTACAATAGTACAGTATACTACATTGTATGTAGTACAATAGTACAGTATACTACATTGTATGTAGTACAATAGTACAGTATACTACATTGTATGTATGTAGTACAATAGTACAGTATACTACATTGTATGTAGTACAATAGTACAGTATACTACATTGTATGTAGTACAATAGTACAGTATACTACATTGTATGTAGTACAATAGTACAGTATACTACATTGTATGTAGTACAATAGTACAGTATACTACATTGTATGTAAGTAGTACAATAGTACAGTATACTACATTGTATGTAAGTAGTACAATAGTACAGTATACTACATTGTATGTAAGTGGTACAATAGTACAGTATACTACATTGTATGTAGTACAATAGTACACTATACTACATTGTATGTAGTACAATAGTACAGTATACTACATTGTATGTAGTACAATAGTACAGTATACTACATTGTATGTATGTAGTACAATAGTACAGTATACTACATTGTCTGTAGTACAATAGTACAGTATACTACAATGTATGTAGTACAATAGTACAGTATACTACATTGTATGTAGTACAATAGTACAGTATACTACATTGTATGTATGTAGTACAATAGTACAGTATACTACATTGTATGTAGTACAATAGTACACTATACTACATTGTATGTAGTACAATAGTACAGTATACTACATTGTATGTAGTACAATAGTACAGTATACTACATTGTATGTATGTAGTACAATAGTACAGTATACTACATTGTATGTAGTACAATAGTACAATATACTACATTGTATGTAGTACAATAGCACAGTATACTACATTGTATGTAGTACAATAGTACAGTATACTACATTGTATGTAGTACAATAGTACAGTATACTACATTGGAAGTAGTACAATAGTACAGTATACTACATTGTATGTAGTACAATAGTACAGTATACTACCTTGTATGTAGTACAACAGTACAGTATACTACATTGTATGTAGTACAATAGTACAGTATACTACATTGTATGTAAGTGGTACAATAGTACAGTATACTACATTGTATGTAGTACAATAGTACAGTATACTACATTGTAAGTAGTACAATAGTACAGTATACTACATTGTATGTAGTACAATAGTACAGTATACTACATTGTATGTAAGTAGTACAATAGTACAGTATACTACATTGTATGTAAGTAGTACAACAGGGCTCTCCCTAGAGGGGCGGCAAGGGCGATTCGCCCCAGTGTCATTATATAGCACCCCAGTTTAAGTATCAAGAAAAATGGCAAATTGTACAGGGTTATTACTTTATGTTCAAAGAAGTTTTTCAGCTTTGCTTCTTCACTACTAAGCAAGCTATACCTTTTCAAAGAATGATTAGGTTAACACCAGCAGTAATAACAACTTTGAAATTCAAACAGTCTTAATATTTATTTCCAAATAAAAATTGCTCAGTAATATTTTTTTCCCTATTAGCCATGTGCACATTGAATACTCATTGTACATTAGATAACAACCAATCACGAGCAGTAAAATTGGTTTTCAACCAATAGCGCTGCAGGGACTAGACATAGCTTATTAAGACTGGCAGGCAACAGAAGCTGCTAATATTTCTGTGTATGCCAAGTTTATGTGTGTTGCGAGTGTTTTCGGACTATTCACCAGTCGTCAGTTTTTGTTTCCATGGCTGAGAAAAGAATCATTCAGTCAAAAAAGAATGAGTTCTGCACTAAGTGTACATTATTTTGGATGCCAAATGATTCAAACTCTGACTAGGCAATAAATATGATATTATTATAATGATGACAGACCAGAGCCATCTGTGACACTAGTAACTAATAATAATTAATTATTAAATAATTAATAAAACAAATTATTATTATTGTTGTATTAATTATTATTATTATTGTTTGTGTTATTTAATATTTATTATTGTTGTTATTATTTATTATTATTTTTTATAGAATGATCTTATTAGGTATCAATCGCACAACATCATGTTGCTTCTTATGCAATTTCATGCAAGTTTTCTTATTATTATTGATTATTGGACAGTTATTAGTTAAGAAAGTCTTAGTTACTGTTTTTTCTCATTTTTGAGTTTGCATGGTAGCATTCAGCTCTCATATATAATAAACTAAATATAAACAAAATATTTTTCATTGTATTGTTGTTTTTGATTTCTCTTGTTGTTACCACCAAAGCCTGCAAAAATTTCATGACTGATAGGATTAATACTTGGTGCATTTTCTGCTAGTTGCAAAACTTTCAAATTGAAAAATAGTTGACAATAATATGTGTGTAGTTACTCAGTCTAATGCATTCTTTAAAAGGACATGTCTCTATTCATTTGCTGTAAGTAATAATAGAGCAAAGTTAGTTTTAGTAATCATTGCTTTTAATTATAACAAGTGTTATACTCAATTGTAGTCCATCATAATTAATAATTAAAAAGCATTAGTGTGAGTGAAAAAAAATATAAATTAATAAATAGATTTATATGTTTGATAGCATAATAATGGGATATGTGGATTAATTTAATCAGCTATTTAATAATTGAACAGTATTTTGATAATTCAATAATAATTAAACTAATTAATTATTATGATATCATTATTATAAACTTTTCTAGTCTCTTCATCCGCTTGTTTTTATTTATCTCTTAACTTGTTTAGCATTATTACCTGTTTGTTTCTCTTGGTACTATTGCAATTCTTGGCATACATTAAGTTTCTATAGAGGGTCTATGGCTAGATTTTTTTCTCTCAGATGGGGCAGGTAGACAGTTCAAAAAAGCCTTAATCAAAGCAAAGAATTACCTGAACTTATGAGCATTTGGGTCAGTTAGCACAACATGTGTAGGTTACTCAAAACTTTAGATATGCCATGTGCTGTTCATTGAGTATACAAAAATATCTACATGTTACGTTTTAATTAGGTCTACTAATAAAACAATTGATGATTTAGGGTTATGTTTGCCCTATCTTCAGCAAAACAATACAAAAATTAAAACAATTACATTACAGACATGAACATAGTTGCTTGTGGTGCATACAATCTTTGCCTTTCCCTAGTTAGACTAGCCCAAACTACATGACGAGCTACTAGAAACAAAATGCACACTGGAATTTTTACCTCAGTAATAGCCACCCCACGGTGACTACTACCTGTGTATAAAAATTGGTTTTCCACCCCACCATTGAAATTCCTAGGGAGAGCCCTGTACAATAGTACAGTATACTACATTGTATGTAGTACAATAGTACAATATACTACATTGTATGTAGTACAATAGCACAGTATACTACATTGTATGTAGTACAATAGTACAGTATACTACATTGTATGTAGTACAATAGTACAGTATACTACATTGTATGTAGTACAATAGTACAGTATACTACATTGTATGTAGTACAATAGTACAGTATACTACATTGTATGTAGTACAATAGTACAGTATACTACATTGTATGTAGTACAATGGTACAGTATACTACATTGTATGTAGTACAATAGTACAGTATACTACATTGTATGTAAGTAGTACAATAGTACAGTATACTACATTGTATGTAGTACAATAGTACAGTATACAACATTGTATGTATGTAGTACAATAGTACAGTATACTACATTGTATGTATGTAGTACAATAGTACAGTATACTACATTGTATGTAGTACAATAGTACAGTATACAACATTGTATGTAGTACAATAGTACAGTATACTACATTGTATGTATGTAGTACAATAGTACAGTATACTACTTTGTATGTAGTACAATAGTACAGTATACTTACCTTGTATGTAGTACAATAGTACAGTATACTACATTGTATGTAGTACAACAGTACAGTATACTACATTGTATGTAGTACAATAGTACAGTATACTACATTGTATGTAAGTAGTACAATAGTACAGTATACTACATTGTATGTAAGTAGTACAATAGTACAGTATACTACATTGTGTGTAGTACAATAGTACAGTATACTACATTGTATGTAGTACAACAGTACAGTATACTACATTGTATGTAGTACAATAGTACAGTATACTACATTGTAAGCAGTACAATAGTACAGTATACTACCTTGTATGTAGTACAATAGTACAGTATACTACATTGTATGTAGTACAATAGTACAGTATACTACATTGTATGTAGTACAATAGTACAGTATACTACATTGTATGTAGTACAATAGTACAGTATACTACATTGTATGTAGTACAATAGTACAGTATACTACATTGTATGTAGTACAACAGTACAGTATACTACATTGTATGTAGTACAATAGTACAGTATACTACAATGTATGTAGTACAATAGTACAGTATACTACATTGTATGTAGTACAATAGTACAGTATACTACATTGTAAGTAGTACAATAGTACAGTATACTACATTGTATGTAGTACAATAGTACAATATACTACATTGTAAGTGGTACAATAGTACAGTATACTACATTGTAAGTGGTACAATAGTACAATATACTACATTGTATGTAGTACAATAGTACAGTATACTACATTGTATGTAAGTAGTACAATAGTACAGTATACTACATTGTATGTAGTACAATAGTACAGTATACTACATTGTATGTAGTACAATAGTACAGTATACTACATTGTATGTAGTACAATAGTACAGTATAATACATTGTATGTAGTACAATAGTACAGTATACTACATTGTATGTAGTACAATAGTACAGTATACTACATTGTATGTAGTACAATAGTACAGTATACTACATTGTATGTAAGTAGTACAATAGTACAGTATACTACATTGTATGTAGTACAATGGTACAGTATACTACATTGTATGTAGTACAATAGTACAGTATACTACATTGTATGTAAGTAGTACAATAGTACAGTATACTACATTGTATGTAGTACAATAGTACAGTATACTACATTGTATGTAGTACAATAGTACAGTATACTACATTGTATGTAGTACAATAGTACAGTATACTACATTGTATGTAGTACAATAGTACGGTATACTACATTGTATGTAGTACAATAGTACGGTATACTACCTTGTATGTAGTACAATAGTACAGTATACTACATTGTAAGTGGTACAATAGTACAGTATACTACATTGTATGTAGTAAAATAGTACAGTATACTACATTGTATGTAGTACAATAGTACAGTATACTACATTGTATGTAGTACAATAGTACAGTATACTACATTGTATGTAGTACAACAGTACAGTATACTACAATGTATGTAGTACAATAGTACAGTATACTACATTGTATGTAGTACAATAGTACAGTATACTACATTGTATGTAAGTAGTACAATAGTACAGTATACTACATTGTATGTAGTACAATAGTACAGTATACTACATTGTAAGTAGTACAATAGTACAGTATACTACATTGTATGTAGTACAATAGTACAGTATACTACATTGTATGTAGTACAATAGTACAGTATACTACATTGTATGTAGTACAATAGTACAGTATACTACATTGTATGTAGTACAATAGTACAGTATACTACATTGTAAGTAGTACAATAGTACAGTATACTACATTGTATGTAAGTAGTACAATAGTACAGTATACTACATTGTATGTAAGTAGTACAATAGTACAGTATACTACAATGTATGTAGTACAATAGTACAGTATACTACATTGTATGTAAGTAGTACAATAGTACAGTATACTACCTTGTATGTAGTACAATAGTACAGTATACTACATTGTATGTAGTACAATAGTACAGTATACTACATTGTATGTAGTACAATAGTACAGTATAATACATTGTATGTAGTACAATAGTACAGTATACTACATTGTATGTAGTACAATAGTACAGTATACTACATTGTATGTAGTACAACAGTACAGTATACTACATTGTATGTAGTACAATAGTACAGTATACTACATTGTATGTAGTACAATAGTACAGTATACTACATTGTATGTATGTAGTACAATAGTACAGTATACTACATTGTATGTAGTACAATAGTACAGTATACTACATTGTATGTAGTACAATAGTACAGTATACTACATTGTATGTAGTACAATAGTACAGTATACTACATTGTATGTAGTACAATAGTACAGTATACTACATTGTATGTAGTACAATAGTACAGTATACTACATTGTATGTAGTACAATAGTACAGTATACTACATTGTATGTAGTACAATAGTACAGTATACTACATTGTATGTAGTACAATAGTACAGTATACTACATTGTAAGTAGTACAATAGTACAGTATACTACATTGTATGTATGTAGTACAATAGTACAGTATACTACATTGTATGTAGTACAATAGCACAGTATACTACATTGTATGTAGTACAATAGTACAGTATACTACATTGTATGTAGTACAATAGTACAGTATACTACAATGTATGTAGTACAATAGTACAGTATACTACATTGTATGTAGTACAATAGTACTGTATACTACATTGTATGTAGTACAATAGTACTGTATACTACATTGTATGTAAGTGGTACAATAGTACAGTATACTACAATGTATGTAGTACAATAGTACAGTATACTACATTGTATGTAGTACAATAGTACAGTATACTACATTGTATGTAGTACAACAGTACAGTATACTACATTGTATGTAGTACAATAGTACAGTATACTACATTGTATGTAGTACAATAGTACAGTATACTACATTGTATGTAGTACAATAGTACAGTATACTACATTGTATGTAGTACAATAGTACAGTATACTACAATGTATGTAGTACAATAGTACAGTATACTACATTGTATGTAGTACAATAGTACAGTATACTACATTGTATGTAGTACAATAGTACAGTATACTACATTGTATGTAAGTAGTACAATAGTACAGTATACTACATTGTATGTAGTACAATAGTACAGTATACTACATTGTATGTAGTACAATAGTACAGTATACTACATTGTATGTATGTAGTACAATAGTACAGTATACTACAATGTATGTAGTACAATAGTACAGTATACTACAATGTATGTAGTACAATAGTACAGTATACTACCTTGTATGTAGTACAATAGTACAGTATACTACATTGTATGTAGTACAATAGCACAGTATACTACATTGTATGTAGTACAATAGTACAGTATACTACATTGTATGTAGTACAATAGTACAGTATACTACATTGTATGTAGTACAACAGTACAGTATACTACATTGTATGTAGTACAATAGTACAGTATACTACATTGTATGTAGTACAATAGCACAGTATACTTACCTTGTATGTAGTACAATAGTACAGTATACTACATTGTATGTGGTACAATAGTACAGTATACTACATTGTATGTAGTACAATAGTACAGTATACTACATTGTATGTAGTACAATAGTACAGTATACTACATTGTATGTAAGTGGTACAATAGTACAGTATACTACATTGTATGTAAGTAGTACAATAGTACAGTATACTACAATGTATGTAGTACAATAGTACAGTATACTACATTGTATGTAGTACAATAGTACAGTATACTACATTGTAAGTAGTACAATAGTACAGTATACTACATTGTATGTAGTACAATAGTACAGTATACTACATTGTATGTAGTACAATAGTACAGTATACTACATTGTATGTAGTACAATAGTACAGTATACTACATTGTATGTAAGTAGTACAATAGTACAGTATACTACATTGTATGTAGTACAATAGTACAGTATACTACATTGTATGTAGTACAATAGTACAGTATACTACATTGTATGTAGTACAATAGTACAGTATACTACATTGTATGTAAGTAGTACAATAGTACAGTATACTACATTGTATGTAGTACAATAGTACAGTATACTACATTGTATGTAGTACAATAGTACAGTATACTACATTGTATGTAGTACAATAGTACAGTATACTACATTGTATGTAGTACAATAGTACAGTATACTACATTGTATGTATGTAGTACAATAGTACAGTATACTACAATGTATGTAGTACAATAGTACAGTATACTACAATGTATGTAGTACAATAGTACAGTATACTACCTTGTATGTAGTACAATAGTACAGTATACTACATTGTATGTAGTACAATAGCACAGTATACTACATTGTATGTAGTACAATAGTACAGTATACTACATTGTATGTAGTACAATAGTACAGTATACTACATTGTATGTAGTACAACAGTACAGTATACTACATTGTATGTAGTACAATAGTACAGTATACTACATTGTATGTAGTACAATAGCACAGTATACTTACCTTGTATGTAGTACAATAGTACAGTATACTACATTGTATGTGGTACAATAGTACAGTATACTACATTGTATGTAGTACAATAGTACAGTATACTACATTGTATGTAGTACAATAGTACAGTATACTACATTGTATGTAGTACAACAGTACAGTATACTACATTGTAAGTAGTACAACAGTACAGTATACTACATTGTATGTAGTACAATAGTACAGTATACTACATTGTATGTAGTACAATAGTACAGTATACTACATTGTATGTAGTACAATAGTACAGTATACTACATTGTATGTAGTACAACAGTACAGTATACTACATTGTATGTAGTACAATAGTACAGTATACTACATTGTATGTAGTACAATAGCACAGTATACTTACCTTGTATGTAGTACAATAGTACAGTATACTACATTGTATGTAAGTGGTACAATAGTACAGTATACTACATTGTATGTAGTACAATAGTACAGTATACTACAATGTATGTAGTACAATAGTACAGTATACTACATTGTATGTAGTACAATAGTACAGTATACTACATTGTATGTAGTACAATAGTACAGTATACTACCTTGTAAGTAGTACAATAGTACAGTATACTACATTGTATGTAGTACAATAGTACAGTATACTACATTGTATGTAGTACAATAGTACAGTATACTACATTGTAAGTAGTACAATAGTACAGTATACTACATTGTATGTATGTAGTACAATAGTACAGTATACTACATTGTATGTAGTACAATAGTACAGTATACTACATTGTATGTAGTACAATAGTACAATATACTACATTGTAAGTGGTACAATAGTACAGTATACTACATTGTATGTAGTACAATAGTACAGTATACTACATTGTATGTAGTACAATAGTACAGTATACTACATTGTATGTAGTACAACAGTACAGTATACTACATTGTATGTAGTACAATAGTACAGAATACTACATTGTATGTAGTACAATAGTACAGTATACTACATTGTATGTAGTACAATAGTACAGTATACTACATTGTATGTAGTACAATAGTACAGTATACTACATTGTATGTAGTACAATAGTACAGTATACTACATTGTATGTAGTACAATAGTACAGTATACTACATTGTATGTAGTACAACAGTACAGTATACTACATTGTATGTAGTACAATAGTACAGTATACTACATTGTATGTAAGTAGTACAATAGTACAGTATACTACATTGTATGTAGTACAATAGTACAGTATACTACATTGTATGTAGTACAATAGTACAGTATACTACAATGTATGTAGTACAATAGTACAGTATACTACATTGTATGTAGTACAATAGTACAGTATACTACATTGTATGTAGTACAATAGTACAGTATACTACATTGTATGTAGTACAATAGTACAGTATACTACATTGTATGTAGTACAATAGTACAGTATACTACATTGTATGTAGTACAATAGTACAGTATACTACATTGTATGTAGTACAATAGTACAGTATACTACATTGTATGTAGTACAATAGTACAGTATACTACATTGTATGTATGTAGTACAATAGTACAGTATACTACATTGTATGTAGTACAATAGTACAGTATACTACATTGTATGTAGTACAATAGTACAGTATACTACATTGTATGTAGTACAATAGTACAGTATACTACAATGTATGTAGTACAATAGTACAGTATACTACATTGTATGTAGTACAATAGTACAGTATACTACATTGTATGTAAGTAGTACAATAGTACAGTATACTACATTGTAAGTAGTACAATAGTACAGTATACTACATTGTATGTAGTACAATAGCACAGTATACTACATTGTATGTAGTACAATAGTACAGTATACTACATTGTATGTAGTACAATAGTACAGTATACTACATTGTATGTAAGTAGTACAATAGTACAGTATACTACATTGTATGTAGTACAATAGTACAGTATACTACATTGTATGTAGTACAATAGTACAGTATACTACATTGTATGTAGTACAATAGTACAGTATACTACATTGTAAGTAGTACAATAGTACAGTATACTACATTGTATGTAGTACAATAGTACAGTATACTACATTGTATGTAGTACTATAGTACAGTATACTACATTGTATGTAGTACAATAGTACAGTATACTACATTGTATGTAGTACAATAGTACAGTATACTACATTGTATGTAGTACAATAGTACAGTATACTACATTGTAAGTAGTACAATAGTACAGTATACTACATTGTAAGTAGTACAATAGTACAGTATACTACATTGTATGTAGTACAATAGTACAGTATACTACATTGTATGTAGTACAATAGTACAGTATACTACATTGTATGTAGTACAATAGTACAGTATACTACATTGTATGTAGTACAATAGTACAGTATACTACATTGTAAGTAGTACAATAGTACAGTATACTACATTGTATGTAGTACAATAGTACAGTATACTACATTGTATGTAGTACAATAGTACAGTATACTACATTGTAAGTAGTACAATAGTACAGTATACTACATTGTATGTAGTACAATAGTACAGTATACTACATTGTATGTAAGTGGTACAATAGTACAGTATACTACATTGTATGTAGTACAATAGTACAGTATACTACATTGTATGTAAGTAGTACAATAGTACAGTATACTACATTGTATGTAAGTAGTACAATAGTACAGTATACTACATTGTATGTAGTACAATAGTACAGTATACTACATTGTATGTAGTACAATAGTACACTATACTACATTGTATGTAGTACAATAGTACAGTATACTACATTGTATGTAGTACAATAGTACAGTATACTACATTGTATGTATGTAGTACAATAGTACAGTATACTACATTGTATGTAGTACAATAGTACAATATACTACATTGTATGTAGTACAATAGCACAGTATACTACATTGTATGTAGTACAATAGTACAGTATACTACATTGTATGTAAGTAGTACATTAGTACAGTATACTACATTGTATGTGGTACAATAGTACAGTATACTACATTGTATGTAGTACAATAGTACAGTATACTACATTGTATGTAGTACAATAGTACAGTATACTACATTGTATGTAAGTAGTACAATAGTACAGTATACTACATTGTATGTAAGTAGTACAATAGTACAGTATACTACATTGTATGTAGTACAATAGTACAGTATACTACATTGTATGTAGTACAATAGTACAGTATACTACATTGTATGTAGTACAATAGTACAGTATACTACATTGTATGTAGTACAATAGTACAGTATACTACATTGTATGTAAGTAGTACAATAGTACAGTATACTACATTGTATGTAGTACAATAGTACAGTATACTACAGTGTATGTGGTACAATAGTACAGTATACTACATTGTATGTAGTACAATAGTACAGTATACTACATTGTATGTAGTACAATAGTACAGTATACTACAATGTATGTAGTACAATGGTACAGTATACTACATTGTATGTAGTACAATAGTACAGTATACTACATTGTATGTAGTACAATAGTACAGTATACTACATTGTATGTAGTACAATAGTACAGTATACTACATTGTATGTAGTACAATAGTACAGTATACTACATTGTATGTATGTAGTACAATAGTACAGTATACTACATTGTATGTAGTACAATAGTACAGTATACTACATTGTATGTAGTACAATAGTACAGTATACTACATTGTATGTAGTACAATAGTACACTATACTACATTGTATGTAGTACAATAGTACAGTATACTACATTGTATGTAAGTAGTACAATAGTACAGTATACTACATTGTATGTAAGTAGTACAATAGTACAGTATACTACATTGTATGTAGTACAATAGTACAGTATACTACATTGTATGTAGTACAATAGTACAGTATACTACATTGTATGTAGTACAATAGTACAGTATACTACATTGTATGTAGTACAATAGTACAGTATACTACATTGTATGTAAGTAGTACAATAGTACAGTATACTACATTGTAAGTAGTACAATAGTACAGTATACTACATTGTATGTGGTACAATAGTACAGTATACTACATTGTATGTAGTACAATAGTACAGTATACTACATTGTATGTAGTACAATAGTACAGTATACTACATTGTATGTAAGTAGTACAATAGTACAGTATACTACATTGTATGTAGTACAATAGTACAGTATACTACATTGTATGTAAGTAGTACAATAGTACAGTATACTACATTGTATGTAAGTAGTACAATAGTACAGTATACTACATTGTATGTAGTACAATAGTACAGTATACTACATTGTATGTAGTACAACAGTACAGTATACTACATTGTAAGTAGTACAATAGTACAGTATACTACATTGTAAGTAGTACAATAGTACAGTATACTACATTGTATGTAGTACAATAGTACAGTATACTACATTGTATGTAGTACAATAGTAGAGTATACTACAATGTATGTAGTACAATAGTACAGTATACTACATTGTATGTAGTACAATAGTACAGTATACTACATTGTATGTAGTACAATAGTACAGTATACTACATTGTAAGTAGTACAATAGTACAGTAAACTACATTGTATGTAGTACAATAGTACAGTATACTACATTGTATGTAAGTAGTACAATAGTACAGTATACTACATTGTATGTATGTAGTACAATAGTACAGTATACTATATTGTATGTAGTACAATAGTACAGTATACTACATTGTATGTAAGTGGTACAATAGTACAGTATACTACATTGTATGTAGTACAATAGTACAGTATACTACATTGTATGTAGTACAATAGTACAGTATACTACATTGTATGTAGTACAATAGTACAGTATACTACATTGTATGTAGTACAATAGTACAGTATACTACATTGTATGTATGTAGTACAACAGTACAGTATACTACATTGTATGTAAGTAGTACAATAGTACAGTATACTACCTTGTATGTAGTACAATAGTACAGTATACTACATTGTATGTAGTACAATAGTACAGTATACTACATTGTATGTAAGTAGTACAATAGTACAGTATACTACATTGTATGTAGTACAATAGTACAGTATACTACATTGTATGTAAGTAGTACAATAGTACAGTATACTACCTTGTATGTAGTACAATAGTACAGTATACTACATTGTATGTAGTACAATAGTACAGTATACTACATTGTATGTATGTAGTACAATAGTACAGTATACTACCTTGTATGTAGTACAATAGTACAGTATACTACATTGTATGTAGTACAATAGTACAGTATACTACATTGTATGTAGTACAATAGTACAGTATACTACATTGTATGTAGTACAATAGTACAATATACTACATTGTATGTAGTACAATAGTACAGTATACTACATTGTAATTAGTACAATAGTACAGTATACTACATTGTAAGTAGTACAATAGTACAGTATACTACATTGTATGTAGTACAATAGTACAGTATACTACATTGTATGTAGTACAATAGTACAGTATACTACATTGTATGTAGTACAATAGTACAGTATACTACATTGTATGTAGTACAATAGTACAGTATACTACATTGTATGTAGTACAATAGTACAGTATACTACATTGTATGTAGTACAATAGTACAGTATACTACAATGTATGTAGTACAATAGTACAGTATACTACATTGTATGTAGTACAATAGTACAGTATACTACATTGTAAGTAGTACAATAGTACAGTATACTACATTGTATGTAGTACAATAGTACAGTATACTACATTGTATGTAGTACAATAGTACAGTATACTACCTTGTATGTAGTACAACAGTACAGTATACTACATTGTATGTAAGTAGTACAATAGTACAGTATACTACATTGTATGTAGTACAATAGTACAGTATACTACAATGTATGTAGTACAATAGTACAGTATACTACATTGTATGTAGTACAATAGTACAGTATACTACATTGTAAGTAGTACAATAGTACAGTATACTACATTGTATGTAATACAATAGTACAGTATACTACATTGTAAGTAGTACAATAGTACAGTATACTACATTGTATGTAGTACAATAGTACAGTATACTACATTGTATGTAGTACAATAGTACAGTATACTACATTGTATGTAGTACAATAGTACAGTATACTACATTGTATGTAAGTAGTACAATAGTACAGTATACTACATTGTAAGTAGTACAATAGTACAGTATACTACATTGTATGTAGTACAATAGTACAGTATACTACCTTGTATGTATGTAGTACAATAGTACAGTATACTACATTGTAAGTAGTACAATAGTACAGTATACTACATTGTATGTAAGTAGTACAATAGTACAGTATACTACATTGTATGTAGTACAATAGTACAGTATACTACATTGTATGTAAGTAGTACAATAGTACAGTATACTACATTGTATGTAGTACAATAGTACAGTATACTACATTGTATGTAAGTAGTACAATAGTACAGTATACTACATTGTATGTAGTACAATAGTACAGTATACTACATTGTATGTAGTACAATAGTACAGTATACTACCTTGTATGTAGTACAACAGTACAGTATACTACATTGTATGTAGTACAATAGTACAGTATACTATATTGTATGTAGTACAATAGTACAGTATACTTACCTTGTATGTAGTACAATAGTACAGTATACTACATTGTATGTAAGTAGTACAATAGTACAGCATACTACATTGTATGTAGTACAATAGTACAGTATACTACAATGTATGTAGTACAACAGTACAGTATACTACAATGTATGTAGTACAATAGTACAGTATACTACATTGTATGTAGTACAACAGTACAGTATACTACATTGTATGTAGTACAATAGTACAGTATACTACATTGTATGTAGTACAATAGTACAGTATACTACATTGTATGTAGTACAATAGTACAGTATACTACATTGTATGTAGTACAATAGCACAGTATACTTACCTTGTATGTAGTACAATAGTACAGTATACTACATTGTATGTAGTACAATAGTACAGTATACTACATTGTATGTAGTACAATAGCACAGTATACTTACCTTGTATGTAGTACAACAGTACAGTATACTACATTGTATGTAGTACAATAGCACAGTATACTTACCTTGTATGTAGTACAATAGTACAGTATACTACATTGTATGTAGTACAATAGTACAGTATACTACATTGTATGTAGTACAATAGTACAGTATACTACATTGTATGTAGTACAATAGTACAGTATACTACATTGTATGTAGTACAATAGTACAGTATACTACATTGTATGTAAGTGGTACAATAGTACAGTATACTACATTGTATGTAGTACAATAGTACAGTATACTACATTGTATGTATGTAGTACAATAGTACAGTATACTACATTGTATGTATGTAGTACAATAGTACAGTATACTACATTGTATGTAGTACAATAGCACAGTATACTACATTGTATGTAGTACAATAGTACAGTATACTACATTGTATGTAGTACAATAGTACAGTATACTACATTGTATGTAGTACAATAGTACAGTATACTACATTGTATGTAAGTAGTACAATAGTACAGTATACTACATTGTATGTGGTACAATAGTACAGTATACTACATTGTATGTAGTACAATAGTACAGTATACTACATTGTATGTAGTACAATAGTACAGTATACTACATTGTATGTAGTACAATAGTACAGTATACTACATTGTATGTAAGTAGTACAATAGTACAGTATACTACATTGTATGTAAGTAGTACAATAGTACAGTATACTACATTGTATGTAGTACAATAGTACAGTATACTACATTGTATGTAGTACAATAGTACAGTATACTACATTGTATGTAGTACAATAGTACAGTATACTACATTGTATGTAGTACAATAGTACAGTATACTACATTGTATGTAGTACAATAGTACGGTATACTACATTGTATGTAGTACAATAGTAGAGTATACTACATTGTATGTAGTACAATAGTACAGTATACTACATTGTATGTAAGTAGTACAATAGTACAGTATACTACCTTGTATGTAGTACAATAGTACAGTATACTACATTGTATGTAGTACAATAGTACAGTATACTACATTGTATGTAGTACAATAGTACAGTATACTATATTGTATGTAGTACAATAGTACAGTATACTACATTGTATGTAAGTAGTACAATAGTACAGTATACTACATTGTATGTAGTACAACAGTACAGTATACTACATTGTATGTAGTACAATAGTACAGTATACTACATTGTATGTAGTACAATAGTACAGTATACTACATTGTATGTAGTACAATAGTACAGTATACTACATTGTATGTAAGTGGTACAATAGTACAGTATACTACATTGTATGTAGTACAATAGTACAGTATACTACATTGTATGTATGTAGTACAATAGTACAGTATACTACATTGTATGTATGTAGTACAATAGTACAGTATACTACATTGTATGTAGTACAATAGCACAGTATACTACATTGTATGTAGTACAATAGTACAGTATACTACATTGTATGTAGTACAATAGTACAGTATACTACATTGTATGTAGTACAATAGTACAGTATACTACATTGTATGTAAGTAGTACAATAGTACAGTATACTACATTGTATGTGGTACAATAGTACAGTATACTACATTGTATGTAGTACAATAGTACAGTATACTACATTGTATGTAGTACAATAGTACAGTATACTACATTGTATGTAGTACAATAGTACAGTATACTACATTGTATGTAAGTAGTACAATAGTACAGTATACTACATTGTATGTAAGTAGTACAATAGTACAGTATACTACATTGTATGTAGTACAATAGTACAGTATACTACATTGTATGTAGTACAATAGTACAGTATACTACATTGTATGTAGTACAATAGTACAGTATACTACATTGTATGTAGTACAATAGTACAGTATACTACATTGTATGTAGTACAATAGTACGGTATACTACATTGTATGTAGTACAATAGTAGAGTATACTACATTGTATGTAGTACAATAGTACAGTATACTACATTGTATGTAAGTAGTACAATAGTACAGTATACTACCTTGTATGTAGTACAATAGTACAGTATACTACATTGTATGTAGTACAATAGTACAGTATACTACATTGTATGTAGTACAATAGTACAGTATACTATATTGTATGTAGTACAATAGTACAGTATACTACATTGTATGTAAGTAGTACAATAGTACAGTATACTACATTGTATGTAGTACAACAGTACAGTATACTACATTGTATGTAGTACAATAGTACAGTATACTACATTGTATGTAGTACAACAGTACAGTATACTACATTGTATGTAAGTAGTACAATAGTACAGTATACTACATTGTATGTGGTACAATAGTACAGTATACTACATTGTATGTAGTACAATAGTACAGTATACTACATTGTATGTAGTACAATAGTACAGTATACTACATTGTATGTAAGTAGTACAATAGCACAGTATACTTACCTTGTATGTAGTACAATAGTACAGTATACTACATCGTATGTAAGTAGTACAATAGTACAGTATACTACATTGTATGTAAGTAGTACAATAGTACAGTATACTACATTGTATGTAGTACAATAGTACAGTATACTACATTGTATGTAGTACAATAGTACAGTATACTACATTGTATGTAGTACAATAGTACAGTATACTACATTGTATGTAAGTGGTACAATAGTACAGTATACTACATTGTATGTAAGTAGTACAATAGTACAGTATACTACATTGTATGTAAGTGGTACAATAGTACAGTATACTACATTGTATGTAGTACAATAGTACAGTATACTACATTGTATGTAGTACAATAGTACAGTATACTACATTGTATGTAGTACAATAGTACAGTATACTACATTGTATGTAGTACAATAGTACAGTATACTACATTGTATGTAAGTAGTACAATAGTACAGTATACTACATTGTATGTGGTACAATAGTACAGTATACTACATTGTATGTAGTACAATAGTACAGTATACTACATTGCATGTAGTACAATAGTACAGTATACTACATTGTATGTAAGTGGTACAATAGTACAGTATACTACATTGTATGTAAGTAGTACAATAGTACAGTATACTACATTGTATGTAAGTGGTACAATAGTACAGTATACTACATTGTATGTAGTACAATAGTACAGTATACTACATTGTATGTAGTACAATAGTACAGTATACTACATTGTATGTAGTACAATAGTACAGTATACTACATTGTATGTAGTACAATAGTACAGTATACTACATTGTATGTATGTAGTACAACAGTACAGTATACTACATTGTATGTAGTACAATAGTACAGTATACTACATTGTATGTAGTACAATAGCACAGTATACTACATTGTATGTAGTACAATAGTACAGTATACTACATTGTATGTAGTACAACAGTACAGTATACTACATTGTATGTAGTACAATAGTACAGTATACTACATTGTATGTATGTAGTACAATAGTACAGTATACTACATTGTATGTAGTACAATAGTACAGTATACTACATTGTATGTAGTACAATAGTACAGTATACTACATTGTATGTAGTACAATAGCACAGTATACTACATTGTAAGTAGTACAATAGTACAGTATACTACATTGTAAGTAGTACAATAGTACAGTATACTACATTGTATGTAGTACAATAGTACAGTATACTACATTGTATGTAAGTGGTACAATAGTACAGTATACTACATTGTATGTAGTACAATAGTACAGTATACTACATTGTATGTAGTACAATAGTACAGTATACTACATTGTATGTAGTACAATAGTACAGTATACTACATTGTATGTAGTACAATAGTACAGTATACTACATTGTATGTATGTAGTACAATAGTACGGTATACTACATTGTAAGTGGTACAATAGTACAGTATACTACATTGTATGTAAGTGGTACAATAGTACAGTATACTACATTGTATGTAGTACAATAGTACAGTATACTACATTGTATGTAGTACAATAGTACAGTATACTACATTGTATGTAGTACAATAGTACAGTATACTACATTGTAAGTAGTACAACAGTACAGTATACTACATTGTATGTAGTACAATAGCACAGTATACTACATTGTAACTAGTACAATAGTACAGTATACTACATTGTATGTATGTAGTACAATAGTACAGTATACTACATTGTATGTAGTACAATAGTACAGTATACTACATTGTATGTATGTAGTACAATAGTACGGTATACTACATTGTAAGTGGTACAATAGTACAGTATACTACATTGTAAGTAGTACAACAGTACAGTATACTACATTGTATGTAGTACAATAGTACAGTATACTACATTGTATGTAAGTAGTACAATAGTACGGTATACTACATTGTATGTATGTAGTACAATAGTACAGTATACTACATTGTATGTAAGTGGTACAATAGTACAGTATACTACATTGTATGTAGTACAATAGTACAGTATACTACATTGTATGTAGTACAATAGTACAGTATACTACATTGTATGTAGTACAATAGTACAGTATACTACATTGTATGTATGTAGTACAATAGTACAGTATACTACATTGTAAGTAGTACAATAGTACAGTATACTACATTGTAAGTAGTACAATAGCACAGTATACTACATTGTATGTATGTAGTACAATAGTACAGTATACTACATTGTATGTAGTACAATAGTACAGTATACTACATTGTATGTATGTAGTACAATAGTACAGTATACTACATTGTATGTAGTACAATAGTACAGTATACTACATTGTATGTAGTACAATAGTACAGTATACTACATTGTATGTAGTACAATAGTACAGTATACTACATTGTATGTAGTACAATAGTACAGTATACTACATTGTATGTAGTACAATAGTACAGTATACTACATTGTATGTAGTACAATAGTACAGTATACTACATTGTATGTAGTACAATAGTACAGTATACTACATTGTATGTAGTACAATAGTACAGTATACTACATTGTATGTAGTACAATAGTACAGTATACTACATTGTATGTAGTACAATAGTACAGTATACTACATTGTATGTAGTACAATAGTACAGTATACTACATTGTATGTATGTAGTACAATAGTACAGTATACTACATTGTATGTAGTACAATAGTACAGTATACTACATTGTATGTAGTACAATAGTACAGTATACTACATTGTATGTAGTACAATAGTACAGTATACTACATTGTATGTAGTACAATAGTACAGTATACTACATTGTATGTAGTACAATAGTACAGTATACTACATTGTATGTAGTACAATAGTACAGTATACTACACTGTATGTATGTAGTACAATAGTACAGTATACTACATTGTATGTATGTAGTACAATAGTACAGTATACTACATTGTATGTAGTACAATAGTACGGTATACTACATTGTATGTAAGTAGTACAATAGTACAGTATACTACATTGTATGTAGTACAATAGTACAGTATACTACATTGTATGTAGTACAATAGTACAGTATACTACATTGTATGTATGTAGTACAATAGTACAGTATACTACATTGTATGTAAGTAGTACAATAGTACAGTATACTACATTGTATGTAGTACAATAGTACAGTATACTACATTGTATGTAGTACAATAGTACAGTATACTACATTGTATGTAGTACAATAGTACAGTATACTACATTGTATGTATGTAGTACAATAGTACAGTATACTACATTGTATGTAAGTAGTACAATAGTACAGTATACTACATTGTATGTAGTACAATAGTACAGTATACTACATTGTATGTGGTACAATAGTACAGTATACTACATTGTATGTATGTAGTACAATAGTACAGTATACTACATTGTATGTAGTACAATAGTACAGTATACTACATTGTATGTATGTAGTACAATAGTACAGTATACTACATTGTATGTAGTACAATAGTACGGTATACTACATTGTATGTAAGTAGTACAATAGTACAGTATACTACATTGTATGTAGTACAATAGTACAGTATACTACCTTGTATGTATGTAGTACAATAGTACAGTATACTACATTGTAAGTAGTACAATAGTACAGTATACTACATTGTATGTAAGTAGTACAATAGTACAGTATACTACATTGTATGTAGTACAATAGTACAGTATACTACATTGTATGTAAGTAGTACAATAGTACAGTATACTACATTGTATGTAGTACAATAGTACAGTATACTACATTGTATGTAAGTAGTACAATAGTACAGTATACTACATTGTATGTAGTACAATAGTACAGTATACTACATTGTATGTAGTACAATAGTACAGTATACTACCTTGTATGTAGTACAACAGTACAGTATACTACATTGTATGTAGTACAATAGTACAGTATACTATATTGTATGTAGTACAATAGTACAGTATACTTACCTTGTATGTAGTACAATAGTACAGTATACTACATTGTATGTAAGTAGTACAATAGTACAGCATACTACATTGTATGTAGTACAATAGTACAGTATACTACAATGTATGTAGTACAATAGTACAGTATACTACAATGTATGTAGTACAATAGTACAGTATACTACATTGTATGTAGTACAACAGTACAGTATACTACATTGTATGTAGTACAATAGTACAGTATACTACATTGTATGTAGTACAATAGTACAGTATACTACATTGTATGTAGTACAATAGTACAGTATACTACATTGTATGTAGTACAATAGTACAGTATACTACATTGTATGTAAGTGGTACAATAGTACAGTATACTACATTGTATGTAAGTAGTACAATAGTACAGTATACTACATTGTATGTATGTAGTACAATAGTACAGTATACTACATTGTATGTAGTACAATAGCACAGTATACTACATTGTATGTAGTACAATAGTACAGTATACTACATTGTATGTAGTACAATAGTACAGTATACTACATTGTATGTAGTACAATAGTACAGTATACTACATTGTATGTAAGTAGTACAATAGTACAGTATACTACATTGTATGTGGTACAATAGTACAGTATACTACATTGTATGTAGTACAATAGTACAGTATACTACATTGTATGTAGTACAATAGTACAGTATACTACATTGTATGTAGTACAATAGTACAGTATACTACATTGTATGTAAGTAGTACAATAGTACAGTATACTACATTGTATGTAAGTAGTACAATAGTACAGTATACTACATTGTATGTAGTACAATAGTACAGTATACTACATTGTATGTAGTACAATAGTACAGTATACTACATTGTATGTAGTACAATAGTACAGTATACTACATTGTATGTAGTACAATAGTACAGTATACTACATTGTATGTAGTACAATAGTACGGTATACTACATTGTATGTAGTACAATAGTAGAGTATACTACATTGTATGTAGTACAATAGTACAGTATACTACATTGTATGTAAGTAGTACAATAGTACAGTATACTACCTTGTATGTAGTACAATAGTACAGTATACTACATTGTATGTAGTACAATAGTACAGTATACTACATTGTATGTAGTACAATAGTACAGTATACTATATTGTATGTAGTACAATAGTACAGTATACTACATTGTATGTAAGTAGTACAATAGTACAGTATACTACATTGTATGTAGTACAACAGTACAGTATACTACATTGTATGTAGTACAATAGTACAGTATACTACATTGTATGTAGTACAACAGTACAGTATACTACATTGTATGTAAGTAGTACAATAGTACAGTATACTACATTGTATGTGGTACAATAGTACAGTATACTACATTGTATGTAGTACAATAGTACAGTATACTACATTGTATGTAGTACAATAGTACAGTATACTACATTGTATGTAAGTAGTACAATAGCACAGTATACTTACCTTGTATGTAGTACAATAGTACAGTATACTACATTGTATGTAAGTAGTACAATAGTACAGTATACTACATTGTATGTAAGTAGTACAATAGTACAGTATACTACATTGTATGTAGTACAATAGTACAGTATACTACATTGTATGTAGTACAATAGTACAGTATACTACATTGTATGTAGTACAATAGTACAGTATACTACATTGTATGTAAGTGGTACAATAGTACAATATACTACATTGTATGTAAGTAGTACAATAGTACAGTATACTACATTGTATGTAAGTGGTACAATAGTACAGTATACTACATTGTATGTAGTACAATAGTACAGTATACTACATTGTATGTAGTACAATAGTACAGTATACTACATTGTATGTAGTACAATAGTACAGTATACTACATTGTATGTAGTACGATAGTACAGTATACTACATTGTATGTAAGTAGTACAATAGTACAGTATACTACATTGTATGTGGTACAATAGTACAGTATACTACATTGTATGTAGTACAATAGTACAGTATACTACATTGTATGTAGTACAATAGTACAGTATACTACATTGTATGTAAGTGGTACAATAGTACAGTATACTACATTGTATGTAAGTAGTACAATAGTACAGTATACTACATTGTATGTAAGTGGTACAATAGTACAGTATACTACATTGTATGTAGTACAATAGTACAGTATACTACATTGTATGTAGTACAATAGTACAGTATACTACATTGTATGTAGTACAATAGTACAGTATACTACATTGTATGTAGTACAATAGTACAGTATACTACATTGTATGTAGTACAATAGTACAGTATACTACATTGTATGTAGTACAATAGTACAGTATACTACATTGTATGTAGTACAATAGTACAGTATACTACATTGTATGTAGTACAACAGTACAGTATACTACCTTGTATGTAGTACAATAGTACAGTATACTACATTGTAAGTGGTACAATAGTACAGTATACTACCTTGTATGTAGTACAATAGTACAGTATACTACATTGTATGTAGTACAATAGTACAGTATACTACATTGTATGTAGTACAATAGTACAGTATACTACATTGTATGTAGTACAATAGCACAGTATACTACATTGTAAGTAGTACAATAGTACAGTATACTACATTGTAAGTAGTACAATAGTACAGTATACTACATTGTATGTAGTACAATAGTACAGTATACTACATTGTATGTAAGTGGTACAATAGTACAGTATACTACATTGATGTAGTACAATAGTACAGTATACTACATTGTATGTAGTACAATAGTACAGTATACTACATTGTATGTAGTACAATAGTACAGTATACTACATTGTATGTAGTACAATAGTACAGTATACTACATTGTATGTATGTAGTACAATAGTACGGTATACTACATTGTAAGTGGTACAATAGTACAGTATACTACATTGTATGTAAGTGGTACAATAGTACAGTATACTACATTGTATGTAGTACAATAGTACAGTATACTACATTGTATGTAGTACAATAGTACAGTATACTACATTGTATGTAGTACAATAGTACAGTATACTACATTGTAAGTAGTACAACAGTACAGTATACTACATTGTATGTAGTACAATAGCACAGTATACTACATTGTAACTAGTACAATAGTACAGTATACTACATTGTATGTATGTAGTACAATAGTACAGTATACTACATTGTATGTAGTACAATAGTACAGTATACTACATTGTATGTATGTAGTACAATAGTACGGTATACTACATTGTAAGTGGTACAATAGTACAGTATACTACATTGTAAGTAGTACAACAGTACAGTATACTACATTGTATGTAGTACAATAGTACAGTATACTACATTGTATGTAAGTAGTACAATAGTACGGTATACTACATTGTATGTATGTAGTACAATAGTACAGTATACTACATTGTATGTAAGTGGTACAATAGTACAGTATACTACATTGTATGTAGTACAATAGTACAGTATACTACATTGTATGTAGTACAATAGTACAGTATACTACATTGTATGTAGTACAATAGTACAGTATACTACATTGTATGTATGTAGTACAATAGTACAGTATACTACATTGTAAGTAGTACAATAGTACAGTATACTACATTGTATGTAGTACAATAGTACAGTATACTACATTGTAAGTAGTACAATAGCACAGTATACTACATTGTATGTATGTAGTACAATAGTACAGTATACTACATTGTATGTAGTACAATAGTACAGTATACTACATTGTATGTATGTAGTACAATAGTACAGTATACTACATTGTATGTAGTACAATAGTACAGTATACTACATTGTATGTAGTACAATAGTACAGTATACTACATTGTATGTAGTACAATAGTACAGTATACTACATTGTATGTAGTACAATAGTACAGTATACTACATTGTATGTAGTACAATAGTACAGTATACTACATTGTATGTAGTACAATAGTACAGTATACTACATTGTATGTAGTACAATAGTACAGTATACTACATTGTATGTAGTACAATAGTACAGTATACTACATTGTATGTAGTACAATAGTACAGTATACTACATTGTATGTAGTACAACAGTACAGTATACTACATTGTATGTAGTACAATAGTACAGTATACTACATTGTAAGTAGTACAATAGCACAGTATACTACATTGTATGTATGTAGTACAATAGTACAGTATACTACATTGTATGTAGTACAATAGTACAGTATACTACATTGTATGTATGTAGTACAATAGTACAGTATACTACATTGTATGTAGTACAATAGTACAGTATACTACATTGTATGTAGTACAATAGTACAGTATACTACATTGTATGTAGTACAATAGTACAGTATACTACATTGTATGTAGTACAATAGTACAGTATACTACATTGTATGTAGTACAATAGTACAGTATACTACATTGTATGTAGTACAATAGTACAGTATACTACATTGTATGTATGTAGTACAATAGTACAGTATACTACATTGTATGTATGTAGTACAATAGTACAGTATACTACATTGTATGTAGTACAATAGTACGGTATACTACATTGTATGTAAGTAGTACAATAGTACAGTATACTACATTGTATGTAGTACAATAGTACAGTATACTACATTGTATGTAGTACAATAGTACAGTATACTACATTGTATGTATGTAGTACAATAGTACAGTATACTACATTGTATGTAAGTAGTACAATAGTACAGTATACTACATTGTATGTAGTACAATAGAACAGTATACTACATTGTATGTAGTACAATAGTACAGTATACTACATTGTATGTAGTACAATAGTACAGTATACTACATTGTATGTATGTAGTACAATAGTACAGTATACTACATTGTATGTAAGTAGTACAATAGTACAGTATACTACATTGTATGTAGTACAATAGTACAGTATACTACATTGTATGTAGTACAATAGTACAGTATACTACATTGTATGTATGTAGTACAATAGTACGGTATACTACATTGTAAGTGGTACAATAGTACAGTATACTACATTGTATGTAAGTGGTACAATAGTACAGTATACTACATTGTATGTAGTACAATAGTACAGTATACTACATTGTATGTAGTACAATAGTACAGTATACTACATTGTATGTAGTACAATAGTACAGTATACTACATTGTAAGTAGTACAACAGTACAGTATACTACATTGTATGTAGTACAATAGCACAGTATACTACATTGTAACTAGTACAATAGTACAGTATACTACATTGTATGTATGTAGTACAATAGTACAGTATACTACATTGTATGTAGTACAATAGTACAGTATACTACATTGTATGTATGTAGTACAATAGTACGGTATACTACATTGTAAGTGGTACAATAGTACAGTATACTACATTGTAAGTAGTACAACAGTACAGTATACTACATTGTATGTAGTACAATAGTACAGTATACTACATTGTATGTAAGTAGTACAATAGTACGGTATACTACATTGTATGTATGTAGTACAATAGTACAGTATACTACATTGTATGTAAGTGGTACAATAGTACAGTATACTACATTGTATGTAGTACAATAGTACAGTATACTACATTGTATGTAGTACAATAGTACAGTATACTACATTGTATGTAGTACAATAGTACAGTATACTACATTGTATGTATGTAGTACAATAGTACAGTATACTACATTGTAAGTAGTACAATAGTACAGTATACTACATTGTATGTAGTACAATAGTACAGTATACTACATTGTAAGTAGTACAATAGCACAGTATACTACATTGTATGTATGTAGTACAATAGTACAGTATACTACATTGTATGTAGTACAATAGTACAGTATACTACATTGTATGTATGTAGTACAATAGTACAGTATACTACATTGTATGTAGTACAATAGTACAGTATACTACATTGTATGTAGTACAATAGTACAGTATACTACATTGTATGTAGTACAATAGTACAGTATACTACATTGTATGTAGTACAATAGTACAGTATACTACATTGTATGTAGTACAATAGTACAGTATACTACATTGTATGTAGTACAATAGTACAGTATACTACATTGTATGTAGTACAATAGTACAGTATACTACATTGTATGTAGTACAATAGTACAGTATACTACATTGTATGTAGTACAATAGTACAGTATACTACATTGTATGTAGTACAACAGTACAGTATACTACATTGTATGTAGTACAATAGTACAGTATACTACATTGTAAGTAGTACAATAGCACAGTATACTACATTGTATGTATGTAGTACAATAGTACAGTATACTACATTGTATGTAGTACAATAGTACAGTATACTACATTGTATGTATGTAGTACAATAGTACAGTATACTACATTGTATGTAGTACAATAGTACAGTATACTACATTGTATGTAGTACAATAGTACAGTATACTACATTGTATGTAGTACAATAGTACAGTATACTACATTGTATGTAGTACAATAGTACAGTATACTACATTGTATGTAGTACAATAGTACAGTATACTACATTGTATGTAGTACAATAGTACAGTATACTACATTGTATGTATGTAGTACAATAGTACAGTATACTACATTGTATGTATGTAGTACAATAGTACAGTATACTACATTGTATGTAGTACAATAGTACGGTATACTACATTGTATGTAAGTAGTACAATAGTACAGTATACTACATTGTATGTAGTACAATAGTACAGTATACTACATTGTATGTAGTACAATAGTACAGTATACTACATTGTATGTATGTAGTACAATAGTACAGTATACTACATTGTATGTAAGTAGTACAATAGTACAGTATACTACATTGTATGTAGTACAATAGAACAGTATACTACATTGTATGTAGTACAATAGTACAGTATACTACATTGTATGTAGTACAATAGTACAGTATACTACATTGTATGTATGTAGTACAATAGTACAGTATACTACATTGTATGTAAGTAGTACAATAGTACAGTATACTACATTGTATGTAGTACAATAGTACAGTATACTACATTGTATGTGGTACAATAGTACAGTATACTACATTGTATGTATGTAGTACAATAGTACAGTATACTACATTGTATGTAGTACAATAGTACAGTATACTACATTGTATGTATGTAGTACAATAGTACAGTATACTACATTGTATGTAGTACAATAGTACGGTATACTACATTGTATGTAAGTAGTACAATAGTACAGTATACTACATTGTATGTAGTACAATAGTACAGTATACTACATTGTATGTAGTACAATAGTACAGTATACTACATTGTATGTATGTAGTACAATAGTACAGTATACTACATTGTATGTAAGTAGTACAATAGTACAGTATACTACATTGTATGTAGTACAATAGTACAGTATACTACATTGTATGTAAGTAGTACAATAGTACAGTATACTACATTGTATGTAGTACAATAGTACAGTATACTACATTGTATGTAGTACAATAGTACAGTATACTACATTGTATGTATGTAGTACAATAGTACAGTATACTACATTGTATGTATGTAGTACAATAGTACAGTATACTACATTGTATGTAGTACAATAGTACAGTATACTACATTGTATGTATGTAGTACAATAGTACAGTATACTACAATGTATGTAGTACAATAGCACAGTATACTACATTGTATGTAGTACAACAGTACAGTATACTACATTGTATGTAAGTAGTACAATAGTACAGTATACTACATTGTATGTAGTACAATAGCACAGTATACTACATTGTATGTAGTACAATAGTACAGTATACTACATTGTATGTAGTACAATAGTACAGTATACTACATTGTATGTAAGTAGTACAATAGTACAGTATACTACATTGTATGTAAGTAGTACAATAGTACAGTATACTACATTGTATGTAGTACAACAGTACAGTATACTACATTGTATGTAGTACAATAGTACAGTATACTACATTGTATGTAAGTGTTACAATAGTACAGTATACTTACCTTGTATGTAGTACAATAGTACAGTATACTACATTGTAAGTAGTACAACAGTACAGTATACTACATTGTATGTAGTACAATAGTACAGTATACTACATTGTAAGTAGTACAACAGTACAGTATACTACATTGTATGTAGTACAATAGTACAGTATACTACATTGTATGTGGTACAATAGTACAGTATACTACATTGTATGTAGTACAATAGCACAGTATACTACATTGTATGTAGTACAATAGTACAGTATACTACATTGTATGTAGTACAACAGTACAGTATACTACATTGTATGTAGTACAATAGTACAGTATACTACATTGTATGTGGTACAATAGTACAGTATACTACATTGTATGTAGTACAATAGCACAGTATACTACATTGTATGTAGTACAATAGTACAGTATACTACATTGTATGTAGTACAATAGTACAGTATACTACATTGTATGTATGTAGTACAACAGTACAGTATACTACATTGTATGTAGTACAATAGTACAGTATACTACATTGTATGTAGTACAATAGCACAGTATACTACATTGTATGTAGTACAATAGTACAGTATACTACATTGTATGTAGTACAACAGTACAGTATACTACATTGTATGTAGTACAATAGTACAGTATACTACATTGTATGTATGTAGTACAATAGTACAGTATACTACATTGTATGTAGTACAATAGTACAGTATACTATATTGTATGTAAGTGGTAAAATAGTACAGTATACTACATTGTATGTAGTACAATAGTACAGTATACTACATTGTATGTAGTACAATAGTACAGTATACATTGTATGTAGTACATCAGTACAGTATACTACATTGTATGTAGTACAATAGTACAGTATACTACATTGTATGTAGTACAACAGTACAGTATACTACATTGTATGTAAGTACAATAGTACAGTATACTACATTGTATGTAAGTAGTACAATAGTACAGTATACTACATTGTATGTAAGTACAATAGTACAGTATACTACATTGTAAGTAGTACAATAGTACAGTATACTACATTGTATGTAAGTAGTACAATAGTACAGTATACTACAATGTATGTAGTACAATAGTACAGTATACTACATTGTATGTAAGTAGTACAATAGTACAGTATACTACATTGTATGTAAGCAGTACAATAGTACAGTATACTACATTGTATGTAAGTAGTACAATAGTACAGTATACTACATTGTATGTAGTACAATAGTACAGTATACTACCTTGTATGTAGTACAATAGTACAGTATACTACATTGTATGTAGTACAATAGCACAGTATACTACCTTGTATGTAGTACAATAGTACAGTATACTACATTGTATGTAGTACAATAGTACAGTATACTACATTGTATGTATGTAGTACAATAGCACAGTATACTACATTGTATGTAGTACAATAGTACAGTATACTACATTGTATGTAAGTGGTACAATAGTACAGTATACTACATTGTATGTAGTACAATAGCACAGTATACTACATTGTATGTAGTACAATAGTACAGTATACTACATTGTATGTAAGTGGTACAATAGTACAGTATACTACATTGTATGTAGTACAATAGCACAGTATACTACATTGTATGTAGTACAATAGTACAGTATACTACATTGTATGTAGTACAATAGTACAGTATACTACATTGTATGTAGTACAATAGTACAGTATACTACATTGTATGTAGTACAATAGTACAGTATACTACCTTGTATGTAGTACAATAGTACAGTATACTACATTGTATGTAGTACAATAGTACTGTATACTACATTGTATGTAAGTGGTACAATAGTACGGTATACTACATTGTATGTAGTACAATAGTACACTATACTACATTGTATGTAGTACAATAGTACAGTATACTACAATGTATGTAGTACAATAGTACAGTATACTACATTGTATGTAGTACAATAGTACAGTATACTACATTGTATGTAGTACAATAGTACACTATACTACATTGTATGTAGTACAATAGTACAGTATACTACAATGTATGTAGTACAATAGTACAGTATACTACATTGTATGTAGTACAATAGTACAGTATACTACATTGTATGTAAGTAGTACAATAGTACAGTATACTACATTGTAAGTAGTACAATAGTACAGTATACTACAATGTATGTAGTACAATAGTACAGTATACTACATTGTATGTAGTACAATAGTACAGTATACTACATTGTATGTAAGTGGTACAATAGTACAGTATACTACATTGTATGTAGTACAATAGCACAGTATACTACATTGTATGTAGTACAATAGTACAGTATACTACATTGTATGTAGTACAACAGTACAGTATACTACATTGTATGTAGTACAATAGTACAGTATACTACATTGTATGTAGTACAATAGTACAGTATACTACCTTGTATGTAGTACAATAGTACAGTATACTACATTGTATGTAGTACAATAGTACAGTATACTACATTGTATGTAGTACAATAGCACAGTATACTACATTGTATGTAGTACAATAGTACAGTATACTACCTTGTATGTAGTACAATAGTACAGTATACTACATTGTATGTAAGTAGTACAATAGTACAGTATACTACCTTGTATGTAGTACAATAGCACAGTATACTACATTGTATGTAGTACAATAGTACAGTATACTACATTGTATGTAGTACAATAGTACAGTATACTACATTGTATGTAGTACAATAGTACAATATACTACATTGTATGTATGTAGTACAATAGTACAGTATACTACATTGTATGTAGTACAATAGTACAGTATACTACATTGTATGTAGTACAATAGTACAGTATACTACATTGTATGTAAGTAGTACAACAGTACAGTATACTACATTGTATGTAGTACAATAGCACAGTATACTACATTGTATGTAGTACAATAGTACAGTATACTACATTGTATGTAGTACAATAGTACAGTATACTACATTGTATGTAGTACAATAGCACAGTATACTACATTGTAAGCAGTACAATAGTACAGTATACTACCTTGTATGTAGTACAATAGTACAGTATACTACATTGTATGTAGTACAATAGTACAGTATACTACATTGTATGTAAGCAGCACAATAGTACAGTATACTACATTGTATGTAGTACAATAGTACAGTATACTACATTGTATGTAAGTAGTACAATAGTACAGTATACTACCTTGTATGTAGTACAATAGTACAGTATACTACATTGTATGTAAGTAGTACAATAGTACAGTATACTACATTGTATGTAGTACAATAGTACAGTATACTACATTGTATGTAAGTAGTACAATAGTACAGTATACTACATTGTATGTAAGTAGTACAATAGTACAGTATACTACATTGTATGTAGTACAATAGTACAGTATACTACATTGTATGTAGTACAATAGTACAGTATACTACATTGTATGTAAGTAGTACAATAGTACAGTATACTACATTGTATGTAGTACAATAGTACAGTATACTACATTGTATGTAGTACAATAGTACAGTATACTACATTGTATGTAAGTAGTACAATAGTACAGTATACTACCTTGTATGTAGTACAATAGTACAGTATACTACATTGTATGTAAGTAGTACAATAGTACAGTATACTACATTGTATGTAGTACAATAGTACAGTATACTACATTGTATGTAAGTAGTACAATAGTACAGTATACTACAATGTATGTAAGTAGTACAATAGTACAATATACTACATTGTATGTAGTACAATAGTACAGTATACTACATTGTATGTAGTACAATAGTACAGTATACTACATTGTATGTAAGCAGTACAATAGTACAGTATACTACATTGTATGTAGTACAATAGTACAGTATACTACCTTGTATGTAGTACAATAGTACAGTATACTACATTGTATGTAAGTAGTACAATAGTACAGTATACTACATTGTATGTAGTACAATAGTACAGTATACTACATTGTATGTAAGTAGTACAATAGTACAGTATACTACCTTGTATGTGGTACAATAGTACAGTATACTACATTGTATGTAAGTAGTACAATAGTACAGTATACTACATTGTATGTAGTACAACAGTACAGTATACTACATTGTAAGTAGTACAATAGTACAGTATACTACATTGTATGTAGTACAATAGTACAATAGTACAGTATACTACATTGTATGTAAGTAGTACAATAGTACAGTATACTACATTGTATGTAGTACAATAGTACAGTATACTACATTGTAAGTAGTACAATAGTACAGTATACTACATTGTATGTAGTACAATAGTACAGTATACTACATTGTATGTAGTACAATAGTACAGTATACTACCTTGTATGTAGTACAATAGTACAGTATACTACATTGTATGTAAGTAGTACAATAGTACAGTATACTACCTTGTATGTAGTACAATAGTACAGTATACTACATTGTATGTAAGTAGTACAATAGTACAGTATACTACATTGTATGTAGTACAATAGTACAGTATACTACAATGTATGTAGTACAATAGTACAGTATACTACATTGTATGTAGTACAATAGTACAGTATACTACATTGTATGTAAGTGGTACAATAGTACAGTATACTACATTGTATGTAAGTAGTACAATAGTACAGTATACTACATTGTATGTAAGTGGTACAATAGTACAGTATACTACATTGTATGTAGTACAATAGTACAGTATACTACATTGTATGTAGTACAACAGTACAGTATACTACATTGTATGTAAGTAGTACAATAGTACAGTATACTACATTGTATGTAAGTAGTACAATAGTACAGTATACTACATTGTATGTAGTACAATAGTACAGTATACTACATTGTATGTAGTACAATAGTACGGTATACTACATTGTATGTAGTATAATAGTACAGTATACTACATTGTATGTAGTACAATAGCACAGTATACTACATTGTATGTAGTACAATAGTACAGTATACTACATTGTATGTAGTACAATAGCACAGTATACTACATTGTATGTAGTACAATAGTACAGTATACTACATTGTATGTAGTACAATAGCACAGTATACTACATTGTATGTAGTACAATAGTACAGTATACTACATTGTATGTAAGTAGTACAATAGTACAGTATACTACATTGTATGTAAGTAGTACAATAGTACAGTATACTACATTGTATGTAAGTAGTACAATAGTACAGTATACTACATTGTATGTATGTAGTACAATAGTACAGTATACTACATTGTAAGTAGTACAATAGTACAGTATACTACATTGTATGTAGTACAACAGTACAGTATACTACATTGTATGTAGTACAATAGTACAGTATACTACATTGTATGTAGTACAATAGTACAGTATACTACATTGTATGTAGTACAATAGTACAGTATACTACATTGTATGTAGTACAATAGTACAGTATACTACATTGTATGTAGTACAATGGTACAGTATACTACATTGTATGTAGTACAATAGTACAGTATACTACATTGTATGTAGTACAATAGTACAGTATACTACAATGTAAGTAGTACAATAGTACAGTATACTACCTTGTATGTAGTACAATGGTACAGTATACTACATTGTATGTAGTACAATAGTACAGTATACTACATTGTATGTAGTACAATAGTACAGTATACTACAATGTATGTAGTACAATAGTACAGTATACTACATTGTATGTAGTACAATAGTACAGTATACTACATTGTATGTAGTACAATAGTACAGTATACTACCTTGTATGTAGTACAATAGTACAGTATACTACATTGTATGTAAGTGGTACAATAGTACAGTATACTACATTGTATGTAGTACAACAGTACAGTATACTACATTGTATGTAGTACAATAGTACAGTATACTACATTGTATGTAGTACAACAGTACAGTATACTACATTGTATGTAGTACAACAGTACAGTATCCTACATTGTATGTAGTACAATAGTACAGTATACTACCTTGTATGTAAGCAGTACAATAGTACAGTATACTACATTGTATGTAAGCAGTACAATAGTACAGTATACTACATTGTATGTAGTACAATAGTACAGTATACTACATTGTATGTAGTACAATAGTACAGTATACTACATTGTATGTAAGCAGTACAATAGTACAGTATACTACATTGTATGTAGTACAATAGTACAGTATACTACATTGTATGTATGTAGTACAATAGTACAGTATACTACATTGTAAGTAGTACAATAGTACAGTATACTACATTGTATGTAAGCAGTACAATAGTACAGTATACTACATTGTATGTAAGCAGTACAATAGTACAGTATACTACATTGTATGTAAGTGGTACAATAGTACAGTATACTACATTGTATGTAATACAATAGTACAGTATACTACATTGTATGTAGTACAATAGTACAGTATACTACATTGTATGTAGTACAATAGTACAGTATACTACATTGTATGTAGTACAATAGTACAGTATACTACATTGTATGTAGTACAATAGTACAGTATACTACAATGTATGTAGTACAATAGTACAGTATACTACATTGTATGTAAGTAGTACAATAGTACAGTATACTACATTGTATGTAGTACAATAGTACAGTATACTACATTGTATGTAGTACAACAGTACAGTATACTACATTGTATGTAAGTGGTACAATAGTACAGTATACTACATTGTATGTAGTACAATAGTACAGTATATTACATTGTATGTAGTACAATAGTACAGTATACTACATTGTATGTAGTACAATAGTACAGTATACTACATTGTATGTAGTACAATAGTACAGTATACTACAATGTATGTAGTACAATAGTACAGTATACTACATTGTATGTAGTACAATAGTACAGTATACTACATTGTATGTAGTACAATAGTACAGTATACTACATTGTATGTAGTACAATAGTACAGTATACTACATTGTATGTATGTAGTACAATAGTACAGTATACTACATTGTATGTAGTACAATAGCACAGTATACTACATTGTATGTAGTACAATAGTACAGTATACTACATTGTATGTAGTACAATAGTACAGTATACTACATTGTATGTAGTACAATAGTACAGTATACTACATTGTAAGTAGTACAATAGTACAGTATACTACATTGTATGTAGTACAATAGTACAGTATACTACATTGTATGTAGTACAACAGTACAGTATACTACATTGTATGTAGTACAACAGTACAGTATACTACATTGTAAGTAGTACAATAGTACAGTATACTACCTTGTATGTAGTACAATAGTACAGTATACTACATTGTAAGTAGTACAATAGTACAGTATACTACATTGTATGTAGTACAATAGTACAGTATACTACATTGTATGTAGTACAATAGTACAGTATACTACATTGTATGTAAGTAGTACAATAGTACAGTATACTACAATGTATGTAGTACAATAGTACAGTATACTACATTGTATGTAGTACAATAGTACAGTATACTACATTGTATGTAGTACAATAGTACAGTATACTACAATGTATGTAGTACAATAGTACAGTATACTACATTGTATGTAAGCAGTACAATAGTACAGTATACTACATTGTATGTAGTACAATAGTACAGTATACTACAATGTATGTAGTACAATAGTACAGTATACTACCTTGTATGTAGTACAATAGTACAGTATACTACATTGTATGTAAGTAGTACAATAGTACAGTATACTACATTGTATGTAAGTAGTACAATAGTACAGTATACTACATTGTATGTAGTACAATAGTACAGTATACTACAATGTATGTAGTACAATAGTACAGTATACTACATTGTATGTAAGCAGTACAATAGTACAGTATACTACATTGTATGTAAGTGGTACAATAGTACAGTATACTACATTGTAAGTAGTACAATAGTACAGTATACTACATTGTATGTAGTACAATAGTACAGTATACTACCTTGTATGTAGTACAATAGTACAGTATACTACCTTGTATGTATGTAGTACAATAGTACAGTATACTACATTGTATGTAAGTAGTACAATAGTACAGTATACTACATTGTATGTAGTACAATAGTACAGTATACTACATTGTATGTATGTAGTACAATAGTACAGTATACTACATTGTATGTAGTACAATAGTACAGTATACTACATTGTATGTAGTACAATAGTACAGTATACTACATTGTATGTAAGTGGTACAATAGTACAGTATACTACATTGTATGTAGTACAATAGCACAGTATACTACATTGTATGTAGTACAATAGTACAGTATACTACATTGTATGTAGTACAATAGTACAGTATACTACATTGTATGTATGTAGTACAATAGTACAGTATACTACATTGTATGTAAGCAGTACAAGATCACATTACAAATGATAAGTAACACAACAATACAACATTCAATAAATAAAGTTACACAAAATATGATTTGGAAAGAAAAAGAAAACAGCAAATGAAGGTGTTGTGTAACAGCTACAAGATTCTCATGTGTATGAATAGCACTTTAGTTGAAAGGTAGTAAATATTGTTGACAAGATACATAGGTGACATTAGACTAGGGGCCTCGCCAACTTGTGGGAATTGGTGGCGCTCCGCTATCAAATACCCCAACCATCTCAGAAAATACCAGTGTGCTGGGAGTTGTCTTCTCTTTTTAAATGATACAGTATGAGCCCAAATACAGTGTACTCCTGATATATCAAACCCGAGGGGACCATAAAATTTTGTTTGATATATGAGATGTTTGATATATAAAATCATGACCGTCGGACTTTTTTATGTACACATAATAAGTCACTATTACATGTATTTAAGCTCGGATATTAAGCATTTTGTCTTTTGTGATTGTGGTTTTTAGTAATTATTAATTAATTAAATAATTAATGGTGTTGAAGCTGAGAATTACAACAACTATGCAATGATGATATAGGTAGTAGTAGCACATGTTGTTGTATATTATTGTATTAGACTGTTAAACTGTTAGACTAAGTTGGTTTCATTACTTCTAACCACCTATGACAACAAACGTAACAGCTACTACCTGTTACTTATTATATAATTTATTTATTCTTTTATATTATTATTTATTGTTGTTGATGATGTTGTCATTGTTATTATTATTAATAATTATTAACAAAATCATCATTTGTTATAACAATAATAAATAATGGGTCTCTAAAAAAATAACAGCCTTATAATCATTATTAATAGGATAATAAATAATAAATTTTTAAGAAGTAGTAATAATAATAATAAATAAATAAATAATAATAAGCAGTGAGTGTGTGTGTGTGTATCAATTAATTATTTGTTTTAGTATTCTAGTTAAAATTACTAGCAGTAGTAAGTAGTGTACTTCTTCTTGAGCTTGAAGTTTTCCTGACTCCTTACTTGATTATTGCTCTCAATTCACACAGGGACAATAGTAATGTTATAGATAGATAGATATGTCTCTCCCCACATTTTGAATAAAGTCAACAACAACAGGTGCAGACTAAATAAGGATAGCCTGGGCATGCTCTCTAGCTACAATAAGGACCAGTTATTGTCAGTATCACAACAATAATAATATGGGGTCGACCTACCGGAACTATACCACCAAGACAGAGTGTTTAATTGGAATGATAGACCTTGACATTCATATTACAAGATGGCAGCCCCAATGAAAACTATTCTGAGTGTTTAATACTGCAATTTTATTTTCTACTATCGCATGCTTTGGTCGAAGTAGGACACTTTTTACTTGGGCTCATGCCAGATTAGGATTTTTTTTGTTCAATATGTAAGAAATCATTCGATATAGGAGTAGGTAATTACAATGCATTCAGCTGGGACTGATGCAGTTTGTTTGATATACCCGGATTTTTGATATAACGGGATTCGATATATCAGGAGTACACTGTAGTTGTGAAGAAATTTGTTATTCTATCAACTTTATTCTGATAAATCGATTGCTCAAGTGGTTCCTGTTGTAGTGAACATCTGCGCAAAAAAATGAAATGGTTAGGATTTGAAAGTTGGAGGTTAACCGATTGGCAAGTTTTATGATGCTGTATACTTGTCTCACAGATGTCTGCCAACTATCTACCCAAACTGTAGTTAAGTTTGATTATTCTTGTTAGTTTACACCTTATAAAACAGTCCTGACAAAGCATACATAGGCACTTCTATGTCAATTATTATGAAAAAGAAGAGGACAACTCCCTGTACACTAAGGACATTCTCCAGACAGTGGGGGTATTTGATAGTGAGGTGCCAAAAATGCCACAAGCTCTATAGGTCCCTAGACTAAGATGACATATAAATAGTGACAGGGCTATACTTGTGCGATGTATATTCAGAGAAGCAAGTGTCACGACATCAAGTCTTACCGCTCCATCAACTGCTCATTCTAAGCTACAAGTTTGCATACTTTATGGTGAAAGGCTTTACAGGTGAAATTTAAGTTAATGATTGAAATAAGCTCAGGATTCATAGCTTGTTGGACAAATATGTGAGTTTGCATGAAATAGGGCTCACATAATTGGGTACACATTCGCACCAAACCAACTAACTAAGCATGGGAGTCTCTATAAGAAATACACAAATATAATGTGATGTACGGCCACTTACGGGCTCAACTCCTGTGAACTTTTGAGAACTGCAAGTATGTGTTCTTCGATGTCTTCAACTGACTTCATGTCAGTTCGCAGGAGCCAGCACATGTGTTCTAGTACAACTCGCACTCTGGCATCGTATCCACCTGCGTGAGAGAGACAGTAAGGTATATCACATATCAAATGTTGGGGAGACCAAAGGAGCTCAAACAAAGCAGAGTGGGTAGGAATGTTTGAAAGAAATAACATAAAGAGAGAAGCTAAAACAAGATTAGTTAAGTACACAAAAGACGCTTAGACTTGGTAGCATACCATCAGCTATCGCAGCCAACAGGAAACTACTGAGTAACTGCTGAGGTTGCTCCTTTACCAAAGGCTCCTCAAGTAGTAAGTCAATCAGCGGTTCTTTATCAGTCTGGTACTCTCCGTCAGCAATCGCCATGTGTGGCAGCATCGCCTAAACAACCAACAACCGCTTACCAACTGAATCATGAACGAATCATTTGAATGTAGCCAGGCTGTTGCTACATCAGCAACATTTTTAGTGGCTAGCCAAACCAGGATGATAATATACCAGTTTAACAAGATACACGCATAAGTTGAAGAACTCTGTGTCACTGCTTACAAAAGTACCACACCTGGCACGAAATATCACATTAGAATGCACTAAGTAATCAACTTTTCATACTTAAAAAACCACCTTTTAATAGTTTCATACCGTTTTAGATGCCTTTAGGCATTTCCCAACAGCAGACATCAGCTTTTGGCGGAACTCCCTAAAAGGTGTGACCATAGGGTTGAGGCATGACATTTTCTATAGATATGTAAAATAGTAATATACTGGGATATATACTGTCAATGACCCATACTTCTCATCATCACTGCTATACAGCTGTGCCAGTATATTAGCCGCCAAACCTGCAAATGCATATTGCCCAGGAGCAGAGAGACTAATGTCCGTTGTATCATCAGAGGAAGATGTTTCCTCAGCCATACGCTACAATCAGAAGAGCTAACCTAAAAAATTGCAGATATGTATTTTTGTAATCACTAGAATACTTACTTCGAATCCTATCTAGAAAAACTTAGCACACTCGTAGGCTACTATAATCAAAGTCAAGTGCCGCTTTGGTAAGGCATTAGGTAAAGGCTTTACCTAATGCCTTACCAAATGCGGCACTAAAGGTTTGGTTTAGGGGTGGTCTGACATCAAAAAGCTAACACAACCATCAGATTCCCCAATGTCTTTTGTGTGCTGACCACAAATTTCAAGTCAATCCATCCATCACCAGCCATGTAGCAGCTTGTTTTGTACACCAGCATTTGATGGCTGGCTGAAAAACATTTCTAATTGTTGCAGTGATATAGTGACATACTTGAAACATGAGTACTACTAACATTTCAGTTATTAGCCAATGAGCATTGGTTACATATCCGAAGTGCGGTGTAATAAAGCTACTACTACTATTATTACTAACCAGATCATCTAATGAAACTGTTATTGTAGATTGAATTGTATTGAATTGTATCGAAGTATTAGGGCTTTATTTACTACTTGCAATCCTTCAATCATGTCTACGAGTAATGAATAGCTAATTATTCTCAATTACACAACGCTATGTTGACAAGTCATTTCCAAAGTTCAACCAATCACGGCCCAGTAGCTAATTGCTCATTAGCTAATAACAGAAATTTTATTAATACTCATGTTTTAAGGACGTCACTATATCACTGCAACAATTAAAAATGTTTTTCAGCCAGCCATCAAAAGCTGGTGTACAAAAATAGCTGCCACATGGGGGCCACATGGCTTGTGATGGATAGATTGACTTAAAATTTGTGGTCAGCACACAAAAGACATTGGAGAATCTGTTGGTTGTGTTAGTTTTTCAATGTCAGATCACCCCAAACCAAACCTTTAAAACTAGTGATTAGGCAGGCATATAGACATTTTTCAGCTATGGGCCTGTCGTGGCATTATGCTCAGGTCATGGATGCTCCTTGGCAGAAAGCTTTTGTAGAAAATTTAGGACACAGAATGGATTGAGGTAGGGTTAGGGTTTTGGTACTATCTCATCATGTGCTTTGGATAGGGTTATACTTCTATACACATATGAGAGAATTCTTATTGGCAATGAAACCATAAGATTCTTTTTTCCTCCTTTGAGAGTCTGTATTACAAGACTGGCTCATTCTTTGTTGATACTGTGACGCCCTTTGATGTTTATTTTTTTTATAAATCGAACAGCATTTTCCTGGACAACCTCAACGTCATTGAAGCGATCGTGTTGGTTGGGTTTAACAGTACATTGGTGTACTCAAGAATAGGGTAGCAGAGACTGGTCTAAGCAAGTAATTTGGCAGGTTCGGGGGCGTATTACATTGCACATTTTATGCAGCTTAGGACTTTGTTCGTGCTGGTGTTTATCTTGAATATCTGTTTTTTTAACTTTAGTTTTGGCTGCATTATTGCACCAAGATACTTTGTCTCCTCAACACACTCTAGTGGTGGCCTCCAATGGAATATTAATGCTGGTTTTTGTTGTTGCTGCAAAACATGTGAGCTAAAACTTCCATTTAGTTAAATGACATCTTGTTTGCAACTGACCAACTGAAAAATGTGTCTATGTTTGCTTGGAAAGCCTTCCCCTACAGAAAATTGTTAGTGGCAGCATACAGAACTAAATTTATAGGTAACAAAACCAGGTAAATTAATAATGAACAATAGGAATAATGTGGGGCCCAACAGAGATCTTTGGGACACACCGGATGTAACAGATAGCTGTGATGACTTTGTATTGTGTACTGAAACTCTCTGGAATCTATCAGTAAGGAAGTCTTTTATCAAGTTCACAAGATGTGGGAGTTGTCTAATTTTGTTTATTAGTAGTGCGTGTGGAATTTTTTTAAAAGCCTTTTGAAAACCGAGAACAACCGCATGTACATATGAAGAGTCTTCTGCAGCATTTTTCAGCTCATGGTAAGTAATACATAACTGCGTCTTACAGGAGGAGAGTTTCCTAAAGCCATGTTGTGTATTACGCAGGAGCGTGTCAGGTACCTCATTCAAGTGGTGGTGAAAAACTAAATTTTCTATCATCTTAAATTTCACGATATTGTTTTTTTGATCAGAATTAGACCAAAGAAAAAAATATCAAATTATTATATTGGAGTTGTCCGCTTTTATCTAACTAAATTATCTTGAGAACATAACTCCAACAATTCTTCCCAGTTTAAAGAATAGTAACATATTTTTATACTGTCAGTCTATGCATAGCTATTGAACAGACAACATCTCACTCAAAACACTCTTTTCTATATATCTTAGTACTATTGAATCTGCTAGCATGTAATTCATACAGATATTCCACAGCACTGCCTGGTCCTATAGCCATTGAGGAGCCGGTGTACATACAAGAGTGGGAGATAGAGACAACGGTGTCTACAGACACATGAACTCAAGTATAGAATGAATAACATACTTTTGATATTGTAGTTTGTACCCACAGGAACTAATAACTACCTGCAGATGATACTTACTACATAGACACTTAACCAGAGACTACTATTATTCACGGCTAGACCGGAACCTAATTCTATACATTCTGTAGACGTTGATCTGAGGGAATACCGCTCACAATAAGTGCACAAGGTGAGACATTAATTTCCCACATTTCCGTTCAGGTCAATATACTTAGTATACTAGTATATACTGTGATAGATTTATACAAAGCAGCCGTGCGCTGGATGATAGACCATTCACTAGTACTATGAAGAAGATGACGGTAACCTTATGGATACCTAGCAACCAGTCAAGATAGAGTTTCAACCTGATGTGAAGATGACAGCCGTACACAGGATTGTAGCGCAAGAGAGCCAGGCTATGGTAGTTCAAAGTAGCCATCTTTGAGATATATATTTTATTCTTATTAACCTTATTATTTAGCGATGTCCTAGGGGTGCCAGCTTCTGTCATTACATTTATATATTTTATGTCTAGCGCTGTAGGAATTTGACTGCTAATGCGATTGCTTATATTTAGCCAATCACTGTTGTATGTATTTATCCAATCGTGTTCCACATTGCAGCCATTTCAACTGCTATGCTTTTTTATAAGTAGAAGGGCAGATCGCCCAGTGCCTTAGAGTTAGTGAGTGTTGGCATTGAATACACCTTGTGCGTTTGGAGATAACGTAGTGTGTTCTGGGACTTACTTGGACTGAATTAGTGGGATTTCTAATTATCGTTACAAGGTTTTGTATATCATCGATAATATATACTGTTGTTAAACCTGAAACTCTTCTGATTAGTGTGATTGCTTTACCTACAGCACTAAGTTGTCTATAACACGTTCTTGGAAACTAGTTTGCATACCTTGAATAAACCGGATCTGTCTGCATAAATACAGATCTCCCGGAGCAAAGAACAGGACATTACCGTATTGCTATAGTCTACATTATAACCGTTTACATTGGAGATTGCTAACCCCGTACCTGTAGCCTTGGATAATGGTAAACAACTGCCTTACACTGAGAAGCTCACGCTACCACTTGTTTGCTCTCAGCAATTATCATATGCTTTAATACTACATACTTGCTACTCCCAACAGGTGGCGGTAAAGCTTCTATCAATACACTGCAAAAAACCTTTACGATACTAGTAAGGAAGACCAGTCTGTAATTACATATTTCTTCTTTTTAGCTCTTTTCATGAATAGGAGTTACGATGGCTGATTTTTATCCAGGGGGTACCTTGCCTGAGTTTAACGATGTCTAATAGATATGCTTAAGGCAACTAGCTTTCAAAGCTGGATAAACTAGCAGTCCACATTTTTTGTTATTCCATTTGGCCCAAAGCAAAGGACTACATGATTTTCAGGCTTTGGATCAGGTTGACTTTGACACCCTCATCAATTTTCAGTGCCTCAGTACCTAATAATGGTAGCAGAGGTAGATTAGTCACACTATTATTATTATTATCAGCACACAATTTTTGGTTGAAACACTAACTAATAATAATAATTAATAATAGGAGACATTCAGACATTCCATATTATTGTCATTTGTGACTTCTCTATTCGGAAGTTGTTTGAGGGATGTTATGTTACAACATATCAATCATGGTGCTGAAATTTCTTCACGTTATTAAACAAAAAAAATGCTAATGAAATTGCTATACATCAACTAACAACTGTCTGTGAGGCAATAATATTATACAGTGGTAATAATAATAATTTAATAAATAACAAGTAATAATAATAATTATTACTTGTTATTTATTAAATTTATTAATAATAAGTAGATAGAAAATCACAGTGAACCATGTCACAGTGAGCCATGTATGATTGGTAACAAACAGGAATTGTATTAAAAATAATTAAAAAAAAAATTATAATAATAATATATATAATACTGTATAATACAGTATTATTATATATATTATTATTATAATTTTTTTTTTTAATTATTTTTAATACAATTCCTGTTTGTTACCAATCATACATGGCTCACTGTGAACCATGTATGATTGATTGGTAACAAACAGGAATTGTATTAAAAATAATTTAAAAAATTATTATAATAATAATAATAATTATTATAATAATAATATATGTAATAATACTGTATTATTATTATTATTATTATTATATATATTATACCCCACTGCTTACTACATAGATACATGAGGATTATTATTATTACTATTTTTATATAATAAGTTTTAGGTTTAATAGCACACAAGCTACTTACTATTTCAGTTTGAGAAATACTTATTGTAAACTAATGTCGGGTTTTTCAATTCAAAACTGCACTACTACTATTATAATTATTATTTATTTCGGAGTGTGCGTAGTATGGTAAATTAAACTCCAGCTCCTACTTCTTATCTTCCCATATAGCATCCACATAGAGTTAAAATCATAGACAAATGTAGATCAAATTCATTTATCGTTGCTCACAACATGAACCTAAATATTTCTATGACAAGGAAGAAGCGTGTTTTTTTCATAGAAGCAACTTCCTTTCGAGGAGATAACTCTATGATCCCAACCATGGTCACCAACAATTATTGTCACCCATGAGCTGCTCACACGATTTAGGAGTTATGACCCCGTGTTGAGAGAAACTGAGTACTTTTCCAACCGATAGACATACATCTAATGATTACTTCACTTAGACAAACACTACATGTACATGGTCTCAATCACTCAGTGTTGAATCGGGAACGCTTGCCTGAACCTACAGTGATAATGATTTTATTGTGCCTGTACCTAACCTGTACAACAACTAGATTGTCATTGTAAAGTATCATCACATCATTCATAACTTCCAATATTATATTGGTTAGATGGAAGCAAGAAGTTTGATGGAATAAACGCCCAATAATCTTGCGTTGGCACAGCCATAGATAACTGCTGGGAAGTAATGTTGAGCTTTACAGCATTGTTCAGCTCAATCTTATCTCTGTTAGTTATATGTAGATGTGATAGGTGCAACTGCACAAAAATATATCATAGATAACAGTTAAAAAATAGAATACTTGTGCTAAAATTTTATATTTTTTTATAATTAAATATAAAATATGATAAAGTGGGCATGACAAAACTGAACAATTGATGACACCAGTGAATGTCCTAATAGTATACATAGATAACCAAAAAAAAAGCCTTTTGTGATTATAAATACACTATAACAGATAAATGAAAAGATTCGCATTGAGCCAACAGTAAAACATACTGATAGAGCAAACCTTGTTTACATAGCACCAGGTTTGTCACCACTGTATAAGAGCACTAAAGTCACTGGGTGGACAGTCAATGGATGTTACTCTAGCTAAATGTATGGATTGTCTAAGAAAATATTGAGACGCACAAATGTATAACTCAAAGCCAGAAATGGAACAGTATTTATTTGACAAACATGTGGTGGTGCTCGCAAGAGGCTTTAGCACGTCATGTGATTCAAGTCTAACCATGATCAGACAAATCCAAAAACTAGAACGGACTTTCATACATGGATATTCAAAAAGTTTGGCTGTACTCCAGCTCAATAGAAAACATGATTTTTACAAGTAATAGATAAGTTAGGTTTAAATATCGATCAGACCAAATTATAAAGGCTCGCATGAATTATACAATGTTACAAAGAAATAATAGTAGAAATAAATGAAGGTATAGGGTCCCAGTATGCCAGTACAACTAATCACAAAGATGCAGTGCAGTGTATGTTGCACATCACCATTCAAGGCTTAACCACCAAAGTGGAAGCTGTTTGTTCTACAATGTATGTATGTATATATGTATTATATATATGTATCTATAAAGATTATATGTATGTATGTATACGCGGTTGGAATACTGACAAACAGTGTGCACTAGATCAAATGCTTACTAAAAACAGTGTATGAAAAAAAAAGTATTACAAGAATTTATACTAGCACTATGGGCTTATAGCTGTTGACAATGCGTACCTGCGATTGTTAGCTGCCAGTATAATGGGCTATGAGCCAGCTTCCTGCTCTTGGCCCATTGCTTCTAGAATAACACCCATTGGGGTTCGTTTTAGGCCAACATATTCTTTGAATCTTGATAATTTATTTTTTGTGTTTCTCATGCGTAATGATGCATGAATTAATGTAGCTGCAAAAAAATAAGCAACTTTTGATGTGTTTGCAATGTTGCATAACTATACGAATATTACTCAGAAATGCATTGAATCACTTGCAACCAACTGTGCCCAGCACATGGACGTACCTGCTAGAGGAGCCAATAGACCAAAGAAGAATACAAAAATGGCTCCCAACAACCTTGACAATATGTATACGGCAAACATGATAGTAAACAGAGAGAGCATGGGATGTTTAGACTTGAGACGTCGCCATTCACTGGTATTATTTGTTACAATAACAAACCCAATGAAAGTTGTGACTGCAGTGAGAATACCTATCAACATCTGCACTGGATGGAGAAACCTAAAATAAAAAAATGTTTAGCATGGTTACATCAACTGTCCTAAAGCTAGTGTGTGAGCACAGAAATGATGAAACACAAAAATACAAAAACTAGTCTAGATGTATACCAATTATGTTTGCTCAGAAATATTTGTTTTAAAACGTCTGAACGCTTTCCAAACTGTCTGAATGTTTTTGAAAGTGCCCGAATTTTCACCAACCTTCTGAAAGCGAGCCGGTTCGCTGATATGCTTTAATGATGAAACATCTCTAGTCCATTTGCGACTGATAATTTTTTACCAAACTCTGAACAAATAAAGTTTAATGAAATGAATGAAAAACGGTTTTTATCATTTATCTAAAATTATTAAAAATGATACATGAAGTTGAATGATTTACTCCGTGTCTATAGGACGCTATGTATATGTGAGATATATTGCATAGAGGTTATGAAGAAAATGAGGACAATCGTTTTTGTTTCGAAAGGCATAAGCTTTGAAAGTATTTATAAAGCGTACATATAGTTGTACTTTTTCAAGTTGTCTGAATCATTTATAAACCACCTGTAATAATTTATCAAACTGTTTTATTGAAAAACACTGTTTATTTTAATAAAGCGAAATCAATTTATTATATATGTACATGTATAGTTAATAGCGCTACTGTGGTCTGGTTGCTGTTTCTAGAACCAAATGACATTTTAGAAAGAATGTCGCAGTCCCCATTGAACTAGTGAAACGTTTGATTGCATTTGATTAGCGAAACATACTGTGCAGAATTTTACTAAGGTAGCTTGGGTTTAGTGTGGTAGTGGTCGATCACCTACACTGCCCTCAGCTAGTCCGACTTTACACTGTAGGATTCCTCCCTACCAGCTGTCACCTAACATATGGCTGGCTCCAGACAGTATCAAAGACTTGACATTGCTGCCCAGTCTGATGGCTGGTGGGCCGAGGGTGATGTAGGATCCGGCTGTAGGTAGGCTGAAGGCCAGCTGCCCTTCACTTGTAAGTTTTTGTTTCTACTTGTCGGCAAAGATTTATGCTGATAACTTATTGAAGTCTCCTGCTGCTTGCTTGTCCAAGAAAGAAGTCTGTGAGTGATTTCTTCTCAAGTTTATTGCTTCAACTTCTGCTTGCATCTCTGTTACCATTCTCAGGAGGAGATGCAAGCCAGCTTATATACACAAATGGTTATGTAACACACCATGATGTGACAAATTTAATTGTTGTGCGCACACAAAAAGTTGCATAAGTCAATGGCTTGTTTACAAAAGTAATTACAGGGATAATTACATAACATTAACAACTCAAGCCTTGGCACACACGAATCATGACAAATTGGTTTTTCCCTGCACAGTACAAGAAGTACCCAAATCATATACACGGTCAACACCCAAAAGCAAGTTTTTGAGCCGTAATGTTACGATTGTTGCTAAATACAGACATTTTTAACCATCAATTGAAAGAGCTAACTAATAGCCTGAATTTGCGATGCAATTTGCTAATTAGCATTGCTCACAAATTGGAAACTTTTTATTACTGCACTCTGTTCATCAAAAGCTAATGAAGAAGAAATGGCAAAGCCACATTGATACCCCTGAGATGTAACAGTAATGAAAAACACAAGTATTAAAATTATCTTGAGCCTCTGTTTCTTGAGAATGGCTGCTTTTACAGGAACAAAATTTTGCATGATGATGTACAGTTATAATTCCTCTTAATTAATTCTCTTGGTGTGAAAATGAGCTGAATTCAAGACTAGTTCTTCATCAGTATTTATGCACAACAAACTTGAAGGCTTTAATTGATGCTAATAATAATAATAATATAATGATAATAATAATGAAGAATTAGCATTAATAATTATAATAAAAATAACAACAATAAGAGAAATTACCTACTTAATTAATTAGCTAAAGAAAACGATTACAATTCGATTCATTTATTTAAAATAAATCTTTATTATTTTTACAATAAAAAACATTATTATATAATTATTATTAAATAATTATTATCGTATTTATTTAACACTAAAATTATTATTATTTATAATTAATAATAATTAATAACAAATAATAAACAAAATAATAATTATTATTTATAATATAATTAATAATAATAATTCTTATTATTACTTTCTTCTAATCTTAGTACTTATTTAATAAGTTATTATTACTACTGCTGCTACTTAGTTATTAATTATTATTACTTATTACTAACTACTAACAACTAACTACTACTACTCACGGTAACTTACTTACCCCACCATTATAAACAAAACCACAGTCATTAGAAAATAGTTTGTCTGGTAATACAGCAGGTTATTGATGACTCGGTTGGAAAATCTTTCTTGGTCTTTTAAATTAGGCATTTGAAAGCGTGCACCATCTAGTAAAAAGTCACCAAGAGGTCTCAGAGGGGAAATCTCCACATCAGCCATTGTGAAAGCTTGACGCAGACTGCTCCAAAAAAGGGGTAAAATGTAATGCGAGGGCAAGCGCAACCACAGAAATATAAAAATTATACTTCTATGAGAGCAACTATAACAATACTCGTTATGGATGTATGTCTATTACGTTACTCAGCAAATTAGAGTTAAGTCTCGGGCTTCATAATAAGACTCTTGGTAAGATAGCACAACTTTTTGGTAGCTCAAGGAGCGACAATTCCTGAGCAATGTAATCATTGATCAACTAGCAACAGGGCTAGTACATCACATTTACTGTACCGTACAATGACTACTAAAACCATCTGAAAATTGATCAGACAGAGCATCGAAAAATTAATCAAGTCCACTTTGGGTAGAGGTTACATGAAAGCCAATGCTAACGAGACAGGGTAAAAATAGATTGCATGCAGGTTGAGAGGTTTATGGATTAATCCTGGATGCATTATTATATATAAAAGTGTGCAACTGCACGTTTCCGTATTCATTTTTAGCGAGTAGAGCTGCCATTAGTAGTTGATTGGTATCTATGCGATATATTGTGTCACGTCACATTCAATCATCATGCATTGAGATGTTATCACTACCTTTGCTTTGACCATGAGAAGGTTTTAATTAATGATACTGCTTTATTAGGGTGACTAAATGCAGAGGATGGCATCAACTGCAGCACAAAGTGACAATATGAAACAAAAAATTAAAATTGGATCATCATGCCCTTCTTTTTCTTATCTCCTCCCAACTCAAAGTGCTTGCATCTTTTGATGGGCAACTGTTTTTTGTACTTGCACTGTGAGCACTCCATCTTCAATACAATCTTTTTCGTGGTTTTAGCCTGTGATTAGAAACAAAAACAATGAGATCTATATAACAGTTGGTACAAAGAGGAAAAACTCAGCCAGCGCAAAGAGCTCTACACACACATGCCGCACATTAGCAACATAGTTATGTAAGTTGGGGTAAACAAATGATCACCTTTTTGTGGAAGACTTGCTTTGTCTGTCCACCATAACCTTGCTGCTTTCGGTCATAACGTCTTTTACCTACAGCACAAAATCATATATTTTTAAACTCGTAAACAATTTATGAGGGACTATTTTACAATAACTCGACTTCACGAGAGCACCATCGTAAAACTTCTTTTTTGAAACATGGAGCGGACCCTCTTAGGATAGCCCAATTAATTTGTGGCAAAAAACAGCCAAGACACACAACATTTAGAGGGAGGGATTATGAAATGTTAAAACAAGTATTACAAAATGATGGGTAACATAATTTTGTTCTATGATCTTGTGGCCTTCTGTCACTTGGCTTAGTAAATAAAACAACATAGATACAATACAACACGCTATATATTTTCCGAAAATTTCTCAGTTTTCACATCGTTGCAAATTTACACTCAATGGAGGGAAAACCTTTTCTATGAATGACTGGTCCAAACAAACAAGACTAGCGCAACTCCCTTGCAAAAATGACAATTGGTATACCAATTTCAACAATAAGTATTCTAATAGCTATATAATGTATTTGAAACTACTGGCAATGCGACATTTTTGTGCTACCAAAGACGATATAAATAGTGGTGTACAACCAGACAGACACTAAATAGACACAATATAGATAATTACCTTGTGCATACAAAGAATCTTTGCCCTTTTTGTATTGGGTTACCTTATGCAAGGTGTGCTTCTTGCACTTCCTTCCTTTGCAGAATGTCTTTCGAGACTTCGGCACATTCACCTACATGAGAAAAATGATAATAAAGGTAACTAGTTGACAGAAATATTCATTCATAAAAAATGATTGACGATAATATCATTATATAACTATCATCACAGCTATCCCAAACCAAAATTCTTAGAAAAAATAGACCGTAGTATAATCATTGTCACAACAGCTGCAAAACAACAAGTGGTTGTGAAAAGTTTCATAACAAGTACAAATTCTTCAAAAATAATGCAAGCAATTACAACAATAATAGTGGTATGAACAAGAGCACATAACAATAACATTTTTTATTATAATAATTCATTTATAATACCTGAGGCTATTGATTCATAATTATGTTATCAGATGATAATAACCATAATAATATAGATTTACCTCGATGAAAATCATAATGATGATAGCGATAATCAATGATAATAATACGATATTAATAATGCCTGATAACGACCAATAATACATAATAACAATAATAAGTGTAGAGTAGTCACGAGTAACATAATATAATAATAATAATAATATATTTATTAATTATTACTCAACATGTTTATTAGTTATTGAGATTATAATTATTATTATGGTAACTGATCATATGAAAAAAGCGTTTTCTCACTGCAATAAATAATTTCATAACACATGATGATCATCATCATTGTGGTTCGTCCATTATCATTATCTTTATTATTAATTATTATTATTTATAGAAAATCAAGTTGTTATTATTATAATTGAATAATTATTTTACAATAAATAATTAATATATCCAGCAGCAGTGTCCATGAGACAAGAAGCAGCAGCAACTACAGCCAAGACAAATTAAGTTTGGAGTGGCAAAAACAATATAATAACCAAAAAGTCAACAAACAATATCTTTTTTATTTATTTATTAATTATTAATAATAATAATAATAATAATAATAACAATAGGGTTTGGACCAACTCAGATGCAAGAAGAGAACAATTGGCACTAATAATTCAAAACGTTTAAAACAAAACCTGTAGACAAGTGTGCAGTAACATTTTAAAATCCTTATATGAGTCTAACTTGAGCATTAAATCTCTGACTTACACAAAAAAATTGATACATTGTCATTCATTTTTAGCACGGACTACTTTGTACGTTGATTAACCTTCCTATTTGAAAAATCAGGCGCTAATTTTATAGTCCAAAATGCATTCAAAGTGTTCATAAAAATACAAAAATGCAAAAATGAGTTCATAATCATTTCATAACTGCGATGAAGCGGGATAAGAAAATTTCAGTATAATATTCAGCATTCTCACCATTTTGGCAGTATGGATCAAGAGGACTTCCGGAGACTGAGAATGTCTTTAGCACTCTTTTATTGGTTACACATTTTCGGACTAGTAATGGATGGGAAGACAACTCTGTTTTTTGCGAGCAGCTCAGGTTAGCCAAGGTGGCTCTCTGATGTGGGGGGGGACCCCGCCCACTCTCATAAACCCCGCCTCTTGAGAGCCGCACCAGCTAAGCTCAGGTTATTTTGGGATCTACCTCGTCATTCACATTCACGCCTGTCACTGTCATGATGCCTAAAAAGCGAGATATAGGGAACAAACCAAAAAAACCATGTATACAATGATAAAGTGAAAACCAGGTAATTTCACAGCCATCTTAGAGTCTGATTTTTGCTTGGTAAATAAACAAAAGTTAGCTTTGTATGAGACTTGGGGGGGAGAAAGTTGAACTTTCATTTGTTTTCAGAGGGCGAGAAAAATTGTATTGGAATTTCAGCAGGGTCCTTGACACAGGCCTACCGCAGAAAATTTGGTGGATTTTGGACCATTTTTCGGAATTTTATGTTGTGTTTTTAACAACAAAGCACAACATAAAATTCCAAAAAATGGTCCAAAATCCACCAAATTTTCTGCAGTAGGCCTGTGGTCCTTGACAAATCAGGAGATATGACAGGTATGTGTAATGCTCACATAGAAATACTATGTCCATGGTCGTCCATAAGCGTTGGTTCATGTGATTGTGCAGGAGTTAGGCAACGACCATGTAATATCTGATCATTACATCAAGTGTACAAAGCATAGAGGTATAAATAGAGATGTGGGTCAACTAGGGCTGTACATTTACTATACAGCTTTGAGGTCAACCAACAATGTGAAATGTGTTTCTGGTTCATCAGATTAGTGGTCCTGTATATAGGAGGCGTAATAGGGGTTTACTTAAGACGATTCCCACTGCTGTTATGTTGATTAAGCCCTGTCCATCACTTTCTAAAGTTGTACTTATACACTTGATCGGTTTTCTACAGATGGTAGATTACTCTCTTCATGCCTGCCATGTCTCTTGATTTGTCAGGGATCCACCTAGTTTAAATAATATAAACTGGGCGGAGTTAGTGGCGCTTCGCTATCAAACACCCACACCACACCACTTTGGGTGTTTGATAGCGAAGCGCCACTAACTCCGCCCAGTTTATATTATTTAAACTAGGATCCACCTGGTTTCAAGACACAAATTTTTTGACTCCTAAAATCTGCTGAAACTTGAATATCCTCTCAAAAGCCCTCAGCAAACTTTACTTTGACGTTTCTATTGAGCGAAAGCTAAACTTTGCGATGGCTCAGCGCTTACATTGCTTTCATGCTCTCCTTGTATACAATCATTGCTTTCAGTTGCTCAACATAGCAGTCGTTTTTACCGCATCCCATATTTATGTTGCATTTACCTCGGCAATTGGCTTTCTTAACTAAAAAATGGCTTATCTTACTTTGCACCTACACCTATTCCCTCTAACCCAGTTGTGATCACTGGAACCAGCAGGTCCAAAGTATCTCTCTTTCATTCACAAGCCAATGTGACGGGTGTGATCCTTTTTGTTATTTGATTAAAATTAATAAGCCTTATGTGAGAAGCTCCTCCCCCTTGCACAGGTAGCGCATGCGCCGGATATCCGGAGGCGTTGTTGTTGAAATGATGTAAAATTTATATATATTTTTTGACGTGCTCAACTTCTTTTGATACTATTACTGCGTTACAACAGTTTTCAGGTAAAACTTTTAGCAAAAACAATGCATACAGATTATTCCCCATCTTTAGTACATAAGAAGTAATTTATATCGGTGTTGATTAGTGTCCATTTATTTTATTTTGCTTGTGGATTTTTATTATTATTAATTAATTAATAATAATTAATTATTATTTATTTATTATTTACAATATTTTAATTATTATTAATTTGTTGTTTGTTTATTATTATTTGCTCATGATTACAATTCATTTAATACAATTTACTATTTCATCCCAAGTCATGGAACAAAAAAATTGTTCTTATGAATTTTTAATTTATTTTATTATTATTATTATGATTGATGATGATTATTAATAATTATTATTTGTAGGAAAATCTTTAAGATTATTTGTATGACTTTTTCTTATTTATTATTATTATTGTTTATTAATAGCTTATATGCATACTACAATAATCAATAACTGTTGTTATAGGAATAATAAAGGACATTCTTTTCCATAATAAAAAATGAAATTGATAAATAATTAAATGATAATAATTATTATTATTGAATAAAGAAGAAATAAATTGTAATTTAATTGGAATAATAATAGTAGCAGTATTATTCAAACTGTTGTTGTAAGCTGATTTTTGATTGATAAATGACATAAAAAAATATGCTACTACTATTATATTTGTATCGAAATTAATAACTGAAAATGCTAAGGAATAGCCCTTGCAATTTTATACAATATAATTATTATTATACACTTTGTCCAAAATAATAATAAGCTAAATAAACACATGTTACGCTTCACATTTGTTTGTCACTGATGGCCATGATAATGTTAACAGCAATATGTTACCATGAATTAATTTGAATGATATTATCACATAACATGCTACAATATATTTGGTAGAATACTGAAGCTGTTACTAAAACAGACAACCCCGAAGCAGATACTACTTCCTCGGATACAAACTGGAGGTAAGATCCTCAACTTGACCATTTTCCTGCATACAAACTCATTATTAGTTACCTGCGTGTCTCAGTATGAGCACTAGGACTCGCTTTGAACAATTTCTTTAATTTGGCAGATCTGTAAAGATATAATGATGGCTAGTATTTTGTCTGTTAGATTTGGAATAGAAGATATATGAGATTGACATGATGACTCTACATAAGATCTGAATATGTACTGTCGCAGTCACAAAGTTGGCTTTGAAACGCTTGGGAGGAGGACCACGCTTGTATCAGTCTCACATTGTCTTATGAATACGATTTGGTTTTTATAGAGCTCTTATCCCATTGACTGTTGCCTATCACCAATAAGATATATGGTGCATTATTTATACTTTTGTCTGTCTTTGCTAGTTATTTCTATCTATCTGTACCTGCTCAAACTTTTTGCATGCCTCTTTTGCTACACAGTATTGGCTGTAATATTATAACAACATCTGTACATAAACAGAGCCGGTTTTATACAAGTCGCTGTTTTGAGATAAAAACCACGTATTGTACTCATTTTGTGCGAAATATTTTGCAAAATATATACTCATTAATCTCCAGCAGATGTTTTTGTTACAAAACATTCAACAGTTATATACTGCAGGATCGAAGTATGGCATGAATGTAGTTCTGACAATGGAGTGGAACAATTCTACACTATTCTGTGTTCATGCTGGTTGGTATATTTTGTAATATTCATGGACAAATATATGTGCTGCACATTCGTACAAAAACACAAAACTATTGATGTATAAACTGACAAATTAAAATGCAGGCATACAATATCAATTATATTAAAGGTCAAAATATTACACAAATTAAGCCAGTTAATTAGATATCAACAGCAACCCAAACATGAAATGTTAAAACTTCGGATGCTGTAGGTTTGTGAGGTAGCAACAGTTGGACCAAATTTTATTGAGTTGAGTCAAAGAGTTATTTGGATATACGTTGTTCAAAATTCGATATCGTCGGACTCTACCTATAACCCGTTCAACAAGAATGCGAACTGACGCTATAGACCTGGTGTATGCCACCTCGTGGCTGTCAAACTGCGGCTTAGCATGTAGGAATGGTGGAATGTTCAACTCAACCGAATTGTCCAGGAGATCATCAATAGTAAAGCCTCTGTCGGCCATCACTAAGTCACCAGGTTCTAGAAGACCTGGAAGACCGCTGCGTATGACCATCTCCTTGTCAGAAAGTCTACCAGGCTGAATGTCTGGTATGAATGTTATAAAACCGTTTGGTGCGATACCTATCAGGGCCTTTGCGGTGTTGTTCGACTTATAAGATGAGTAGGTTGATTGTTGCACTGTGGCGGAAGATGGCCTTTGAATAAATATCTCAGTGCAGTCGATGATAACTCTGGTGTTGTTGTATTTCTCAGCAAACTGCTCAGGCATGGTTTCACGTGTTAGTTGTTGGCTTGGCCAGATGGGCACTTCTCGAAACCTTCGGGACATCAAATCAGAGAAAGCGGTGACAATTCGTGATACGTCGGACTGCTGTACTCCAAATCTGAAACAAATGTCACTATCATTATATGTCAACAACTGCAACACAACACAGACAGTTGAAGTGAGATGAATGACTAGACAGAACACCAACTAGTCATCAATCTAATTATTAGCCCAACTGAGTGTTATATGCATCAGAAGACAAATCCGAGAATTGTTTGTAGAAAATGATTACCTGTATGCAAGATCTTCTTGTGGTGTATCCAGCTTATACTTCACAAGGGTCATCAGAACACTGTTCTCTAATGAAAGTTTGTTGGTAATGTTTCCAGGATACTGGAGATGATGGAAGTCAGGCTTCAGAAAGTCAATGAGGCTTCGAAAACATTCGTAACTTTTGAAGCCTGTATAGAGATTGAGCATGTCACTGTCTACTTTGATGCTATCGATGACCATAGACCTTGACTTCAACAGTTCTACTTCAGCTTTAGCAATAGCGAGAGATTTCATCAAGTTAAAAATGTCAGCAGACGCCTTTTTAAGTTTCTGTTGCAAATTATGCTTCATTGGAGTTGATGGGGGAGATGTAGGACGATAATAGGCATGATCTTGTGTATAAATTATGCGCGTATCTTCACATACATCATAGTTCAATTCAACCTCTTCTATAGCACCAACCTTGGGAATACTTGGATTAAGGAAGTCGTCTTGATTAGCATGCACAGGTGAGACAGAAAGAGTTGCTTTTTTGGACGTTTTAGTTTGACGAGCTCGTGGTTTTGTGACTGTCTTACATTGTTGAATGGGAAACACAGATGGTATGGTGTTTGGCCTGAAACCACCCTCGAAATGTTCGGAGCACACTCGGTGTATCCGATCGGATGGCTTGAACAAGGCCCGACTGCCTTTGGCTTTTCGATTGATAGCCTCAATCCACTTCTTCCGAAGTGCTTTGTCCTGTGGGAAACGGTGGAGGCTTATCGACTTCCATGATGAGGATCTGTTAAAACATCCAGGTACGCAGCAGGTATGTACCATTGTTGCACCTGCAAATAGAAAGATGGTGAATTTTTATTAACAAGGTATGTGTGTAAGGTAGGTCATGGAATAGCTACACAAGGCCTGCTACTGTCTGTTGTGAGGCATCGGCAAAGATGCAAATGGTGGGTCTTCTATGTGGGACAGCTTATGTAATGGCAATTGTTTCTCCCATAGAATTGCCATGTGTTATATGAAACACATTCGAATCTCAACATTTACTGTGATCTATTCAAATTGTATATTGCTGGTCGTCTCTTTTTATGATTTGTCAATGAACAGTTAATTTCACAGTGTGTGTAGTAGCAGCTTTTGTACTCTAGTTGAAAGTTATTAACATTTCCATGACTCAATTTTATATAACCGCATACATACGACTACAATGTGTATGCACAATGTAAAGCATGTCATCTTATTTGAAGCATTGTAAAGTTTAAAGAAAATGTTTCGGACAATAGTAAAAGACATTTCACAATACCGTATGACAAAGTGAACAGGGTGGTGCTTGGTTATCAAGAGTTATTAACCATCATTGGAGATCTATAGTGTGAAACATGCTAGCAAGCAGTAATGAATAAATTTAATCCATGACTTTTTTCTATACAGCAATACCATAGGACAACAATGAAAATGTGGTCGGGGCAGTACTATCATGGAATAGGTGGCAAGTAACAATATTATTAATTACGTTTTTTTTTTTAGATGTATGTTTAAACTTTACAAAAATATTTCAATTGTTACCTACTATGATAAAACAATGTGTCTTATTATTAAATTTTATCAGAAAAATGTTTCAAATCTAAGATGTATTACATTAGATATAATAAATATGAGGTTTATTTTGAATAACTTATTTAAATGTTGTGAATAATAATAATAATAATTATTATATATATTTTGTAATAATAACTCTTATTAAAATGATTTGTTATTATCATATTATTGAAATTAAAATCATCAACAACAACCAAAACAATAACAAATATTATAATTAATAGCCATCATCATCAAAAACTTGATACCTCTGAGAGGTTAGAACGCTGTTGATTGATCACCATCTGGCGAAAGTGGAGAGCCTCATTTTTAAGCAGTGTGTATGTTTGTGTGTGTTGGGTCAGGGGTACGGCTTATTGCTGATTATATTCATTTCTCAGATTGATTTTTATTTACTGTCATATCTCTGATCGATGGTTTATGTAAGAAACTGTTGTAGTAGATTTAAGTAGTAGTAGTAGTGGTAGTAGTAATAATAATGATTATCAGTTACTTATATTAAAATAATAACAAATAATAAATACAATTATCTTGTAATAATAACATTATTATTTAATTAATAAATAATAATAAATAAATCATAGAAATAAGTTGGTTGAATATACATATAATTTTTATTAAAAATTACATATACTAAATACTACTACTACAAACATGCATCATTGACTGAATTAATTAATGACACACACATTATTCCATTATTATGATTGTTATGATTTGTGTCTATAACAGCAGAATCACACTTGGGTGTTATGATATTTGTTAATAACAAAAATAAATTCATTACCTTAATCAATAAAACAAATAACAAAAACGATTACCATGATACGATTATTTATTATTATTAATAATTATAATAATAATAAATAATAATTATTAAAAATTGAAAAAATCAAAGAATAATAATAAATAATAATTTATAAAAATATTATTATAATAATAAAAAAATCCAAATGTAAATAGACACTATGTAACAGCGGTATAATTTACTTTTTATGTAATATATAATTACATATATAATTATAATATCGTAATAATAAATAATAATAAAAAAATCCACAACAACAACATGCAAAAAAATAAATGGACACTAATCAACAACGATATAATTTACTTTTTATGTACGAAGGGTGGGGGATAATATGTATGCATCGTTTTTGCTAAATTTCTTACCTGGAAACTGTTGTAATGCAGTAATAGTAACAAAAGAAGTTGAGCATGGCAAAAAATAAATATAACTTTTGTATTGTTTCAACAACATCGCCTCCGGATATCCGGCGCATGCGCGAACTGTGCAAGGGGGAGGAGCTTATCACATAAGGCTTATTGAACTCTGTCAATAAGCCACTTTATGGTGGGATAAAAATGCGGATGATCAAATTTAGGTTGATGAAAAGTATATCAGTAAATAATAAATCAATGATTAAGCTGAAGATGAAACTAAATTAGGAAAATAACCGGTAAAATAGTAAAACGGTTTTAAAAGTTTAATTGTTTTATTTTTGTTCTGCAGGGTAACCAAATTGAGCAAAAGGTCGAGAAAATAACCAAAATTGATAAATTTTGGCTCAAAAACACTCAAAGCGAAAATTGAGCAGATCGGCAGCTAGCCTACCAATGAAGCTGACTGCACCGCAAGGTGAAAACACACTGAATGCAGCTTAGCCAGGGTGGCCCTCTGGGAAAGGGGGTGAGTGAGAGAGGACCCTCTCTCTCTCTCTCTCTCCGAATCCCACCCACTGCTACAAAGCTTGCCCCAAGTAGCCGCACAGATTATCTATTCACAGAGAGTATATAACCCTACTTGTATGTAATATGTATTGGGGAAACCATATTACTTGTGCTAGGTCTTTGTCTAAGTTTCTTTATTACCATTTCAGTGTCACAATAAACAATAACATTATTTATTATTATTATTATGCTTGTGCAGCAGTTGGTGCTAAGAGAAGACAATTCTTCCAATGTCATGCAAGGCTAATATGATTGTTGTTTTTACTGCTCAAAAATGTGAAATTACAAAAAACTAGCTCGCTATCATAGAAGTTGTTGCATCAAACAATCAGCAAAGTATCACATATATTCGATATCATGAGCGGCTTACATCTTTGGCAAGCAGCAAACCAGAGCAAAATTCACTAGTAAAATCTGCGCTAGACACCACCAGTGCGCTTGAGCTTTCAGGATATTTTTGAAAATTATTTTTCAAGGGTTAGCCATAGCAAACCTTACACTAGAACATAAAAAGGTTAGAAAATCTTTGTACTTTTGCGGCACAGCAACTGTGCCAATTCTGAGCCTCTATTTATATCTCGACGGTGCAAAGGCATTCCACCGCGCCATCCGATTTCCTTGAGCATCAAATGCAAGTGGATTGTTAGCCATTGAAAAATAAACCCACTGAAATATAATTAGGAAATTATAAACATCAAAAATGTATAAATGGGTTTATATTTCAACAATCATTTTCAGACTGCTGCTGTTTTGGGCAAGTTTCAGCCACAGACAATCTGATAAATAAAACCAATAAACACTTGACATCCATCAGCGTGAATAAAACCACTTCTGTCTGCACAATATAGTGGTAAAACTCCAAGCTGCTTTAATCAGTGATAAATGTGGTTTCGAAATTGATAATTGGGCCCGCGCCAATTGCTGGTGTTACACCATTAATTGGCTTTTTACATAATACCCAGCTGCTTTGTGCTTCAGTATAAGTGATATTATAAATCACAGACAATAAAATATTTCCAATTGATAATAATGGCGTGGCTTGACTGCACAGCCCAAGGCTGGTGCAGACAGCTGCAGCTAAATTGGTAAAAAAACTTGTGTGGTTAGGATATGGAATGTTGGTTTAATCGAAGATGTTACAGTAATTGCAGACAAAGATAGGATCGAGATTCAGTTGCTGTCGTGTATGTAATGTATATATGTGCCAGAAAATTATATTAAGGAGGTTACAATGGCAATTTTGATTGCAATTGCAACTAAACTGCTGTTTGATAAAGCTGAAGACAGTGTAAAGTGGTACAAGAAATATTTTTATTTTTGAATAAAGCATCACAACAAAAATAACCAACAAGTTTTACAATCCTAGTTAGAGAATGAATAATATACTCTCAGATACTTTGTAGATGTAGATGAGATGAATAAATAAATAAAAGAGAAGCATAAAGTTACTAAGGTGGAGGACTGATGGATATTCTGTATCGTAGTATTATATTATCGCATTTTGTGAAGAAATGAAAGAGCCCATATTTAGACTCAGTGCACTTTCAGCAATAAAAAGAAGCAAACTGCTCAACCAACAACCTACTACACACATAATTCTCACTCACAGACATTGTATCTCTCAGCAGATTTCTTACAGCAAGACTAGACCAGTTGACATTTATACAGTTTCTCTCTCCAGATGTCACAGTATACAACAACTACAGTGCATTGCAATGATAAATAGCACCGGGCTGTTTGTTGCACCATACTATCATTGCAATTAGTCTCCCCCTACCACCTCCCCTTGCCAGTTGGGACGGGCCGTAGACACCGGGTGGTAGTACACTGTGACACTGTACCTAAGCTAAGTGGGCTCTCAAAATTAGTCATTTTTCATCCCTTCCCGTTTCTACCACTGTTGAAGGCGCTAAATCTAATTCATCCCCATTCCTCAAAACATGAAAAATATCTCATTTAAACAAGAATTTTTCAATTATTAAAAAAATTTTCGTTAGCAAAACAATAAATCGTACTTCGTCTCTTCTTTAAATGAAAGGACAACTCAATGATACATTCGGTACCACTTTATAGCAGTTGTGTAGCTTTATCGCAGTTGTGTAGCTTTATAGCAGTTGTGTAGCTTTATAGCAGTTGTGTAGCTTTATAGCAGTTGAATGATGTGGCTTTTTAGCAGAAAAAACTTTCAATAAAAAGTTTGCTTAAACGTAACACAAAAATAAACAAAGGAGAACTGTAGCATGTCAACAACTAAGCCTTCCTGTAAAAACCTTTGAAACTCTCCCAAATGAGCAATGTCTTTTCTGATTGCACCCAAACAAAAGTTATATAATTCCACATCACCTCTAATTTCACACATTATCTAGAAAAACAGGAGTTATAACTTTGAGGTTACTTTCTGGACAGGTAGAGGCTTAACGCATCAGCTCATTTGAATTACTGATATTACGCATAAAATAAAACAAAGATAAAAAGTTGAAGTAATAAAACAAGCTTGGCATGTCATGACTAGCTAGCGTCTCACTGGGTTTACTTGACTGCTTGTATTAACGAGTCTCTTTCAACCAGATGTTGGTAGGTGGAGAGATGGATCAACGGAACCTAGCTCTCAACTTTATTGTATTTAGCTGGGTCATGGTCAGCAGGACCAGACGACTCCTACAAAAGTCAACTACATAATACACACATATTGTATAGCCAACGGTAAATAGTGCGTTAGTCAGGGGTTTATTTACTAAAACACAAGAACAGTGTTTGTTTACTCACCTATGAACTATTCAGATACCACAAGACTTTAACTGATCATTGAAGTATTCACCATAGCTTGAGATCATCAGTCTTCTTGGTTTTATCCAGCTGGCACTCAAAAGTATTTGGTCCTTATAAACACGACTAAATATATTAGCTGGTTTGCTGTATATGATTGTAAAATAACAATTACTTTGGACAATAAAAAAAATAAAAGCACAAAAAATCCTAGACATACAAAATGATTATACAATGTAACAATATATTACAAGTTATGTCATACTGTCCAGTAGTATAAACTGTTAGCCTCAGTTATAGGTGCAGATCTTGTACTGTGACTCTATTGGATACTTTGTCTCTTGTAAAGACATCAGGAATACACACAACCACAGCAGTGCGCAACGAGTCAATTATCTTTCTTGTTCACTAAATTGTGAAAGAGAAAAATGCCAGGAATCCAACAAACAGTCTAAGTACCTGTGATGTCACAGATAAGTGTGTTTTACAACTTTTTGTTGTTTGAGAAATATATAGCTTTACAGTGAGCATTATATTTATATAGAGTTACTGTTACAATTGATTTTTTCAGCCCCCTTTTCGATTAGTTTCACTTGAAGGCCTTAACAACAGATTTATCTTAAAAACCAAACAGATTTCAATCACCAGTTCACAAGCAAGTAGTATTAAAATTATTGTACAACAAACCAACTTACGTTATATCTGTGTGGGATACTGCTAATTCTGTAGAATAATTAGAGCGCACACTACAGATGTGATACAGACAACTTGTTGTACGCACACACCAGACCATACTAATACGAAATTATGGCATTAATTCACTAATTATACAGTTGTGTCAACTCATGATTGGCTAGATAAAATACAACAACCAATCAAGAGATTTAGATTGTTCTAGACCATGGACAGGTCCTTGGTCTAGAACAATCTAAATCTCCTGATTGGTTGTTGTATTGGCCAGGTCTAGACTTGTAAATGGAATTATACTAGTAGTTGTCCTATCTTTCATAGGTTAGCATACACAGCGACAGTAATGTACGTAGGTCTGTGTAAAGACTGACAGAAAATTAAATAGCACAGGAGGAAATATAAATCACTGCAGGGTAAACTAACTCCCAATGAGAAGAGTGCATCCACATCGTGTTTACCATGCTTTGAAATAAATAAAAAAACTATTTTATGATTATCGTTAGAGGCAAATTGATGACTCTGAAATTCAATGCAAAAGTTGATGCTGAGAGGTATACATATTTTTATTCATCTTACTGCAACTTATTAAATGTCGCAATACATTCATCAATTACTGATCAGAAATGTGGAATATTTGTTAAAAACCATAATCATATAATGAATCTTCGATTACATTTCATTGTTCATCGTGAAATTCTGTACCATTCTGTGGTTCATAATCACACAAGATCAAATTAAACGTTGTAGGAAATACCATTCTGTGGTTCATAGCCATACAAGATCTGATTAAACATTGTAGGAAAAAGGCTTTTGTATCAATGAGCAAAAATTGAAAGGTTGATTTTATTGGCAACATGAATTGAGAATATCAATGCAGTTTTTGTACAACTTTCTGTGCTTTTTATCTGAAGTTGTCTACCTACTCTTCAAAACTATGAAACTGAGAATATAGCACAAAACCAACAACAATATGATCTTGTACAAAAGACAACCAATGTACAGACACAAAACATTATGCTATAAATATAGAATACTTTAAAAAAGAAAGAAGCAATTAAAATAAAAAGCAAAAAATAGATTTGAGGATACATTGGTTAGCTGCATAGAGCGGTACCACTACTGGAATCAATAAAACGGGTCGATAGAGAATAGCAGGTACGTAGCAGTGGTACTCAGTATGAAGGGACAAAAGTGGAGACCAGAATATGAAAGGTAAAAATTACACAAAATAGCAAAAATCTTCAATAAATTGCGCCAACAGAAGAGATATTTATTAGAGGGTGGGGTATGTAACGTCCCCTACAGGTGGCCATGATAGTTGATCCGCTAGCTCAATCGCCACACGCTTGTATTTATTGTTAGGCACCTTCTTGCGCCGCACAAATCGACTGAACCTCTGGAAGACGTCGCTTTCCACCAAGAAGGTCTAAAAGAACAATAAATTGATGTGTAGTGAAGTGAGTGTTATATAACAGGGTGTATAGACAATGGCAGTGTTATATAACAGGGTACATAGACATAGGCAGTGTTATATAACAGGGTACATAGACATAGGCAGTGTTATATAACAGGGTACATAGACATAGGCAGTGTTATATAACAGGGTACATAGACATAGGCAGTGTTATATAACAGGGTACATAGACACAGGCAGTGTTATATAACAGGGTACATAGACATAGGCAGTGTTATATAACAGGGTACATAGACATAGGCAGTGTTATATAACAGGGTACATAGACATAGGCAGTGTTATATAACAGGGCCCATAGACATAGGCAGTGTTATATAACAGGGCCCATAGACATAGGCAGTGTTATATAACAGGGTACATAGACATAGGCAGTGTGCTGTGGTGTTTACCTCTATGATAGTACTGGCCAACAGGTGAATTAGCACCAATAGAAACAGGACTAGCTTAAACCCATAATGTTCAATGCCAATGTGCTCCATCTACAACATACAAACATACAGTACATACACTATGATATAGTATATGTACATACACACAGTACATACACTATGATATAGTAGATGTACATATATACAGTACATGCACTCTGATATAGTAGATGTACATACATACAATACATACACTATGATATAGTAGGTGTACATACATACAGTACATACGCTATGATATAGTAGATGTACATATATACAGTACATACACTATGATATAGTAGATGTACATACATACAGTACATACACTATGATATAGTAGATGTACATACACACAGTACATACACTATGATATAGTAGATGTACATACACACAATACATACACTATGATATAGTAGATGTACATACACACAGTACATACACTATGATATAGTAGAGGTACATACAGTACATACACTATGATATAGTAGATGTACAAACACACAATACATACACTATGATATAGTAGATGTACATACACACAGTACATACACTATGATATAGTAGATGTACATATATACAGTACATGCACTCTGATATAGTAGATGTACATACATACAGTACATACACTATGATATAGTAGATGTACATACATACAGTACATACACTCTGATATATTCGATGTACGTATATACAGTACATACACTATAAAGTAGGTGCAGGTAGAAGGCTAGTTAACACAACGCAACTTACCGTTAAGAAACTCTCGACGAATTTGGGTGGATAAAAGAGAAGCATTGTAGAGAGTAGCCACAGAACGATACAGGATATAAAGAATGGCTCTAAAACATAATACCACATTCATTACACCCACATACAACATAATACCATATTCATTACACCCACATACAACCTAATACCACAGTCATTACACGCACATACAACATAATACCACATTCATTGCACGCACATACAACATAATACCACATTCATTACACACACATACAACATAGTACCACATTCATTACACGCACATACAACATAATACCACATTCATTACACGCACATACAACATAATACCACATTCATTACACCCACATACAACCTAATACCACAGTCATTACACGCACATACAACATAATACCACATTCATTGCACGCACATACAACATAATACCACATTCATTACACACACATACAACATAGTACCACATTCATTACACGCACATACAACATAATACCACATTCATTGCACGCACATACAACATAATACCACATTCATTACACGCACATACAACATAATACCACATTCATTGCACGCACATACAACATAATACCACATTCATTACACGCACATACAACGTAATACCACATTCATTACACACACATACAACATAATACCACATTCATTGCACGCACATACAACATAATACCACATTCATTACACGCACATACAACATAATACCACATTCATTACACGCACATACAACATAATACCACATTCATTACACGCACATACAACGTAATACCACATTCATTGCACGCACATACAACATAATACCACATTCATTGCACCCACATACAACTTAATACCACATTCATTACACCCACATACAACATAATACCACATTCATTACACCCACATACAACATAATACCACATTCATTGCACGCACATACAACATAATACAGCTTTAGTTATACTCACTGTTAGTCCACAGACGCTTCCTATAGGGGGGTCCAACGCTGTAGTTGACAGCCAGCGTTATATACTGAAAGCTTGATACAATGAATACTACAGTTGATTCATAAGTGACTGTAGAAAACTCTTTACCAGGGGTGCTTTTACTTGGAACAAACCTGCAATTACATACACTCACACTTGGTACGTACATTAGACAAGCTTACACTAGGTACGTACACTAGACAAGCTAACAATTGCTACATTTTTGATTGTCGGAGGCGCAGACGCGTGTTGCATTTACACTGCTGCGACACCCTAAATTTTCGAGTTCTGCGACTTTGGAGTTGCCCAACCATCTTAGCTAAAATAATTTATTGCGTTCCTGCTCACGCAGTTGGATTGATGAGTTGTGATTTAATTATTACCAGTCTTTTACCAGGCAGTAGTTCTCTATGCGTCTTGTGGATTTTTTATTTACCTATAATATGAAATTTTTACTTACCTATAAATAATAATACCACTTACTGAAATTAAATAATAATTTGAACAAAATCTAACGTTATTTTGGTGTTTGCATTTAAAACAATAATGATAACTACTCTGAATATGAATTATTTATTATTTTTGAACATATATGGTTTGATTCTTGTGATGAGCAAAATAATAAACACACATGTCAACAATGCTGGTAATAAGTAATTATTTAATAATAACCTTACGATCTTATAACAATCATTGTTTACATTATATCTAGGCTAGAATAAACAAAATATTGGAGCCACTATATGGAGCAACTCAATTGGTTAAACTGTGTCACGTGGCTATGAAGACGCTACGACTTGTCACTCGAACCCAACACTGCTGGGTTGCTGCTTCTCCAACTCCGACAACCCTGCAACTCCACAGAAAGATGCGCCAGCCTCATGCACCAAGTCGCAGACGGCAAACTTCAAAGGAATCGGAGTCGGAGACGCCTAGTGTAAGTGCAGCTAACTTATACCTCCCTGGCCATTTATTGTTGAGGCGTAGACAAAAGAATTGGTGAGTGTCGGGAGGATATAACTAACTGTCTCTAACAGTTTAATCTAACAAAATAAAAGCCGACAAATAAATTTTTAGATTTGGTTTGACTCTGATGGTTCGCCCTGTAACAATAGAGCCCAGTTTGTAATCTGTACTCTGGTGAGTCTGTACTGTATACTGACTGTATAGGATATACTAGTTGGCTCACCCGTTGTACACAACAATGAATAGATTAGTCAGACATATTGTTGTCCTTATCCTTCTCTTTTTTATTACTTTGAATGGCAAAAATTTTTATGCAATTCTTGATCGACGTGATTCCTTTTAGCAATGACTGTTATCACTTTTTACATCGACAACAAGTAGCTTATTAAACATTAACAATAAAAAAGTAAGTTATAATGATAAAAGCTGGTAATAAGTAGCAATGATTAATACAAATAACACTATTATTATTATTATCAATAACCATAAATAACAACAGAATAACTAATAACATTTGTTAAATCCAATAATTGTTTTAAATTTAAATAAACAATAACAAGGTATTTTCCTTAGTAACAGCTACCATCGTTAGCAATACTAAATGAAAATATGATCATGTATTTTATCATTAGCTCAGTTTTGAGCAAATGATAAACTACATTATTATATTTTCATTTATTATAATCATATTTATAGTAATCACAAAATTTTAATTACTGTAAATAATAAATATCAGATTTCTTTGGATTATTGTATTTTTTCAAAGGAGATAAAATCAATGACCGAATAAGGTAATTGAACTGATAAATAAATAAGCGCTACATAAAACATATATAATTAATAAAAGAAACAATAAAAAAGAACTAAACGATCAGTTTTATACCGAAAGTTTAGGATGGCTTTGTAATAATTTGTCTGAATCTTAGATCCGCTAATTTTTATGTCGCCTGCCCAAGAGTTTCGATGCTTTTCTTGATCTGAAGTTTTTAGAGAGCAAGACGCGACAACTCCTGAGCTGGAGCAATGATAATTGGTTGATGTGCCGCAATAAATGATAGCCATTGGTAAACCTCGTACATTTCAGCATAGTTCGTCGTAAAATACTCAGATCAAAGCACTGCCCTCCTTCAAATTGATTACGTTTTAACCATTGAAAAACGTTAAAATCTCCAGTGTAAGAATAAATGAGAAATTGAACCCCTCCCCCCCATACATTAGATTATTGTTTGAACTCTCCCATACATTAGATTATTGTTTGAACTCCCCCATACATTAGATTATTGTTTGAACTCCCCCATACATTAGATTATTGTTTGAACTCTCCAATACATTAGATTATTGTTTGAACTCTCCCATACATTAGATTATTGTTTGAACTCTCCCATACATTAGATTATTGTTTGAACTCTCCCATACATTAGATTATTGTTTGAACTCTCCCATACATTAGATTATTGTTTGAACTCTCCCATACATTAGATTATTGTTTGAACTCTCCCATACATTAGATTATTGTTTGAACTCTCCCATACATTAGATTATTGTTTGAACTCTCCCATACATTAGATTATTGTTTGAACTCCACCATACATTAGATTATTGTTTGAACTCCACCATACATTAGATTAATGTTTGAACTCCACCATACATTAGATTATTGTTTGAACTCCCCCCATACATTAGATTAATCCAATGGAATGTGTAACACCAGTTTTAATTTCTTTCAGTGTAGCAATTTGGGAGTCTATCAAGGTGGAATGACAGGCAAATATATGCACAGATGGACATACAGACATTTTTCACATTTATATATACAACAAATAACCAATCACATACTACCTAGTGAAAAATAACCAATCGCATACTATCTAGTGAGATATAACCAATCACACACTATCTAGTGAGATATAACCAATCACTGACTATCTAGTGAGATATAACCAATCACACACTATCTAGTGAGGTATAACCAATCACATACTATCTAGTGAGATATAACCAATCACTCACTACCTAGTGAGGGATAACCAATCACACACTATCTAGTGAGATATAACCAATCACACACTATCTAGTGAGGTATAACCAATCACATACTATCTAGTGAGATATACCCAATCACTCACTATCTAGCAGAGATGGGGGCAAATCACGGCTGACTCGAATATTTGAGTATTCGAATATTTGAAACAAATCAAAATTAGCTGATTTGATGATTTGCTGATTTGATTTGATTTGCCTACCTCAGTGATTTGACTTGATTTGATTTGGTTTTTTTTTTGATTTGAGTCAAATATTTGATTTTCAGATTCAAATCATTTGGTAAAAATTAACTTTTTTGTTGATAAATAATGCAAAAATTATCATTCATAGTTTTGTTATCTTTTTATTTTTATTAGGAGTATTAGCAAAAGATTACTGGGTGGGGTAACAGAGGCCACAACTCATGACTAAAACTACAGTCTATAGTTACGCAATATCCCCCGCATGGCGGCTGAGCTAATTATGTTGTTGCCAATATTAGATGACTAATTAATTCTGTACAATTACTCAAAAATGGCCCGAAATGAAGGATTGATACGAACATGACAAATGGATGTTTGACTATGTGTACTAGGTGAGTGGTTTGTTTGGTTATTAACAACTTGGTGGAATAATATTATATATTATTGTGAGGGACGCTAGTACTCTCCATATTTTATTATTATTATTTTATACTCACTAAGACATTCTCTCACTTATTATTACGCCAGAGACATTATCTCGCAATTACTGTCTAAGCCTATGTCTCATTGTCCGTATTCTTTTGTGTACGATTTAAGCCATTAACTCACTGTCTATGTTACATCTCAATATCTACTCGCTACGCATTGTATACGTCTGTGTATAGTTCTATTGGTTGTATGTATCCACGATACCAGAGTCTATTCCAGTGCGTTCTATCTTGTACACCAAATAATTATTTACTACATATTATTCTTTTTCCACGATTTTTAATTATTGCAATTGGGTGCTGACTGTAAGGACAAGGCGTGGCTTGTACCAATATTTTTGCTCAGGCGTGGTTTGTAATGTGTACCCGCCTTCCCTGTATTTAAATCGATGTAAGCATAATAAAAATCAGAGTTAGCCTGACTCTCAGAAGAATCTCTCTCTCTTGAAGCAAGCACTACTAGGAGCACCTAAAACTACCAGCGCTGGACAAGTCGGCTGTTAGCAAGTACGACGCTAAGGCGGAAAGTGAGAACGGTACGCCCTATCACTGTGTATACCCTTGCCTGAGGCAAGGATTACAACACACGGCCTAGTACACTAATAGTTCGGCTCTTACTAAATTCGGATTCGGGGAATCCCACAAGTTAGTTAGCAATAACTGCAGTGAAATTATTTGTCGATCTCGGCTGAGCCCAGACTCGACCATAAATAATTCCCACATAATTATTGCCGACAGTAACAGTTCGAAACAAACTATAAACTAGACAAGTAATTCCTGAGGAATTAATGTCAGAGCACAGTTCGAAACAAACTATAAACTAGAACGGCAATTGCAGTACAATTGCCATCGGACATGCACATGTTCGGATGCAGCCAATAATTGTCAGATAATTATTGTCCACTGCCAACAAACACACACACCAGATTCGGCCGCATGCAAAACTGCACAAACCAATAAGGGCTCTCCCGACCATACGAACAATAATAGCAAATTATTGTAAGTAGACTTGGGCAGAAGTAGAGCACGTCGGGAGTGTGTACAGGTGGCTACCACCCAGACGCAAATTCCTGTACATTGGTGGCAGCGGTGGGATTGCAAGGCCCACAAAGAATTCTCGACCTCCCGAAGACGAGAGCCCAGTCTGCACGATGTCGTACCGACGGAGAGCGGCAAGCTCAGATCGGGAAGGTTCATCCCTACAGATAATGGGTGCCTTAACAGATATCCTAGAGAGGATGACGACCAATAATACTCGAAGTAAATTCAAAACCCCCCACTTTGATGGGGAAGGTGATGTCCATTACTTCATCCAGCGATTTGAGGAGGTGGCTAGAATGAATCGTTGGACTCCTGAGGAGGCCACGGTCCATCTCCGCCACGCGCTGACCGGGAGTGCTGAACAGTGTGGGCGTGGACTGACCCAACAAGCTATTCTGGAGGCCCTCCGAGCCAGCTTCGGTTTGACTCGAACGGAGGCACAGAGTAAGCTGACGGGGTATCGGAAGCACCCAAAAGACACGCTGCGAGAGCACGCAGCCACAGTAGAGAGGCTGGTGGAGGCGGCCTACGAAGAACTCCCCCAGAGAAATCGGACAGAGTTGACCCTCCAGACATTCCAGAACACTTTAGGACACGCTTATTTACAGCGTCACCTGTTGGCCATCCGGCCCACCAGTCTAGAGGAAGCCGTTAGGGCAGGCAACGACTACCTGCAAATACAACACCAAGCGGTACCACACTCCAACATCCGGACGGTGCACGAGGGACGCCCCGAGGACACCTCCGACCCTGTCTCTCCAGAAGTGTCCTGCCAAGAGGTCGACGACCCGCTCACCAAACTACTAAAAACAGTGGAGGCCCTTAGCAAGGAGGTGGCAGGACTGAAACAGAAGCCACAAGAAGGCCCACCCAAACGCTGTTGGGGTTGCCAACGGACGGGTCACCTACGCAGTCAATGTAAGACTGCCCCCTGGACTGCGAGGCAGGGAAACGGGCTCGGCCCGCAGTAGTGGGACAACCCACTAGCTGCATACGGGCAAAAACTCAAGGAACCCCCTACAGTCACCAGAGGACCCCTACACCCGTCCCACTGACCAATCGGTTTCACCCATTGGCCGACGGAGAAGAGGAGACACCTCCACTGCCAGAGGAGCAAGTGAACCACGTGCCACGACCCCCGAGGCAGGACCAGAACCGACCCAGCACGAACCGCCCCAAGACCATCCACTTAAACCAAGTAGAGAAACTTAGGGGGATAGGCTCCCTGAAGTATCTCTACAACAGGCGGCAGTGGGGCCGTGAGGCTCTGGAGGCACATTAAATCTGGTTATAGCGCTGTGGGAGAAGCCGAAAGGCCCACTGTGTCTCGAATCCTGAATTAACAGGATACTGTGGTACCGTCTAGTCGGCTCGACTGTAGATCGGAAAATGCTACAGCGAGTGGTACGTGGATGACAATCCACACCTAGCCAGCGTGGAATGGCAGAGTTGTCCATATCCTGGAACGCTGGTGAACAGGCGAGGCTGGTGAAAACGGTCAAAGTTCATATACCCATAGCAAAGTGGGGTATGGATCAGACCGTCGGTTACCTCTGGGGGCCTAACCCGCTCTAACAGATCAAGGTGATCGCTATCGACTGGGTCACCGGCCGGTTGGTTCGCATATGCCGTAAATCCCGAAGGGTTGCGCGACCAGCTCAATGTACAGTCAGGCCCTAGTAAGCCAAAAGCGAATGCGTTAGTAGGCAAGCTAGGAGGAAAGGTACTCAGCCTAGGTTGCGCCCACGACTCCGAAAGGACGTGGGAGGCCGAAGAGTATAAGCGAGGCCGTACAAATCAAGCTACTACCTCCCCGGAAAGGTGGAAGGCCGGGCAGTCACGTACCTCATAGACACCGGGTGCAATACAAATCTACTGGCAAAAAGGATCTACGACCAACTCTCCCCCAGAGTCCAGCAACACCTGCAACAATACGACTCTCACGGATTGATGGCGGATGGCACGCGGTTGCCCTTCTACGGCCTGCTCACACTTACAGGACGCATCCGTCATATCCACTACGAGGAGACATTCGTAGTAAGCCAGATAAACGAGGATGTAATCCTAGGCATGCCATTTCTCGCAAACCAGAGTTGTCAAATAGGATTTGACCAGCCCATCCTGAAAATCCAAGATAAGGAACTGACATGCACCGACAGGCACGGGAGAGATTTGATCTCCAAGGTACAAGTCCAAAAGGACACCTATCTACCCCCACAAGCAGAGACCACCATACTATGTCACCTCACCAGCAAGGAGCCCTGTCCACAAGGCATCATCGAGAGTATGGAGGGTGGCCTGCTTTTAGCTACCAGCATCAACGTACCCGACCACCAGGGAAGAGTACTAGTACGATGCCTCAACCCCTCCCCCGAAAGTGTCCGCGTTCCAGCCGGTGAAGTAATCGGGACGTTTACGGGAGTAGGACCCGAAGAGGTCCAACCAACCACCGAACAATACTCACCAGAAACCACAGAAGGACAGGACCTACCTCCACATCTGCACGCACTATATGCACAAGCCCGACACGGGTGTAGCACCGCAAGAGAGGAACAACAACTCCACGAACTGCTTACCCACTACCAAACAGTGTTCAGCAAGGACGATGGAGACATCGGACGCACCCACCTCGCTGAGCATTCGATCCCAGTAGCCTCAGGAACTCGACCTATCCGTAGCCCTCCACACCGCCTAGGGGCGGAGAAGGAAGCGGAAGCTGAACGGCAGGTCAAGGAGCTGTTGGCAAAAGACCTGATCGAACCAGCCGACAGTGCCTGGAGCTCCCCCGTCGTCCTGGTACGAAAGAAAGATTCATCCTGGAGATTTTGTGTGGACTACAGGAAGCTAAACGACGTCACCCGCCAAGATGCATACCCGATCCCAAGGATCGACGACTCCCTGGACGCATTGGCCGGCAGTCGCTACTTCTCCACTCTAGATCTCACCAGCGGATACTGGCAAGTGCCACTAGATCCAGACGCTCAACAAAAATCGGCCTTCATAACCCGGAGCGGTCTGTGGAGGTGGAAGGTCCTCCCATTCGGACTCACCTCAGCACCAGCTACTTTTCAACGCCTGATGGAAAGAGTGCTAAAGGGCCTGCACTGGAAAACGCTGTTACTATATCTGGACGACGTCATTATAATCGCCCCAGATTTCCAGACACATCTGCAACGCTTAGGAGAAGTGTTGGGCCGGCTACAACAGGCTGACCTCAAGGTCAAACCCTCCAAGTGTGAGCTGTTAAGTCAGAAGGTGCGATATCTAGGACACGTCGTAAGCTCGGAAGGAGTCGCCACCGACCCTGGGAAGGTGGAAGCTGTTGCCAAGTGGGAGGAACCCCGTGACGTGAAAGCCCTCCAAGCCTTCTTAGGCACGGCCGGCTATTATCGTCAGTACATTCCTGAGTACGCGACGATCGCCAAGCCACTGACCGTACTAACCGGGAAGGGAGTCAAATGGAGATGGGGAGACGACGAACGAGGGGCATTTCACATCCTCAAGTCGCGCCTGAGTCAGGCCCCTGTACTAGGATACCCCGACCCCTCCATCACCTACATTCTAGACACGGACGCCAGTGCCGTGGGACTGGGAGCTGTGCTCTCACAAGAACAGGAAGGCAGGGAGCGAGTCATCGCCTATTATAGTAAAACCCTGGCCCCAGCCGAACGCAACTACTGCGTAACCAGACGAGAACTCCTGGCCGTAGTGAAAGCGGTGAAACATTTCCGGCCATATCTGTACGGAAGGAAATTCCGTCTAAGGACGGACCACGCATCCCTCCGATGGCTGTGCCGCCGCAAGGAGCCATCTAACCAGATCGCACGGTGGTTGGAGATACTGGCCGAATTTACATACCAGCTGGAACACCGCGCAGGGCCCCGTCACGCTAACGCCGACGGGCTCAGCCGGCAAGACCAGTGTACAGACTGCAGACAGTGTACCGCCATCGAACGGCGCGACGGAGGACCCTCACACGCCGACCTCGCCGCAGAGCAGGAACAGGCGCAAGTGCATCTAACCCTCACCGACCCCTCTCGTAATACTAGAGAGTTGGTTCAGGCCCAGAAAGAAGGCAACCACCCAGTGAGTCGCATGTACAGGGCAGTTCAAGAACAAGAACCCATTCCTCGCCAGGAGCTAGAGGAAGGCAGCACAGAACTGCGCGTTCTGCACGATCGGAGGGAGCGCCTGTGCATAAGGCCCGACGGAGTACTAACCCTACGCCTGGATCACCAGGGAAGGACTAAGTACTGTACCGTCTGCCCCCCTCCGTGGCGTGAGAACACAGTATGGGAAACCCACAAGCTGGCCCATGCCGGCATCAACCGCACCAGGAACCGTGTCATGCTAGACTGGTACTGGCCCGGCATGTCCGCCATGATACGACGCTTAGTGAAGAACTGTGAAGTCTGTCAAGTTGCCAAAAAGAGCCAGAGACCCGGCGCCCCGGAAGGGCAAAGACTCTACGCCGGCCGCCCTTTCCAGAAGCTCGCGGTGGACTTGGTGGGACCCCTACCCCTCACCAGTCGAAAAAACCGTTGGATCTTGGTCCTCACTGACCATTTCACTCGGTGGCAAGACGCGATCGCCATACCAGATGCCACCGCCCCCACAGTGGCCGCCACCTTGGACGAGCGAGTTTTTAGCTACTGGGGGCTGCCCGAACAACTCCACACAGATCAAGGGGCCCAATTTGAATCCACCCTGCTGGAGGAGCTGTGCATCCTGTGGAACGTGCGCAAAACGCGTACTACGCCCTATCACCCGCAAGGGAATGGAATGGTCGAGCGCCAGAATAGGACGCTGGGGGACGCTCTTCGGACGTTGATCCTCACCAAAGGACAAGACGAGTGGGACGGCCTGCTGCCCCAAATAATGCGGGCATGCAGGGCCACCCCCAACTCCACTACGGGCGAGACGCCCAATCTCCTCATGATGGGCAGAGAGGTACGGCTTCCCGACCAACTTACCGGGAACGCACCCACCTTAGAGCAGGCAACCATCAACGAACATACTCAGCGCACGCAAGAGAATCTGGCTGTCGCCCACGAATACCTACGTAATCTGCAGCATAAAGTACGCCAGGAGGAGGGAGATGAGCCGCTAAGATTCGCTGAGGGGGACCTAGTAGTGATGGAAAACAAACGCCGCGTAAAAGGGGGCAACCCTAAGCTCCAACCGAGTTACGTCGGCCCTTACACCATCACACAAACATACCCCAACCACACATACCGGCTAGAGAGAGACGGCCAAGCATTCACCCAGAACGGCCGGCGGTTGAAACACTACCGCTCGTGCCAAGAGACAATAGGGAGAGCCCCACCCAGTAGGGAACAAGCAGTAAGACCCAACATGAGAGGGGCATACTTGGGACGACAACTACCGAGGCAAAACACTACGCCAATAGAACCAAACAACGCACCAACCGAACCAGTCACTGAAATATCCAGAGAGGTTGAAAGGGCACTGAGAGAGTTAGAAAGACAAGCAACGTCGGTACCCCCCAGAGAACCAATACCGGGCACCCCTCAACCCCCCACACAGCCTGAGAGGACACCCACACCCGAGCACAGGGCCCCGACACCTCCAGTAAACGCCCCCACACCAACCGACACCGGTGGGCACAACCTAGATACAAACGAGTGGCCTCCACTACCACCCAGACCAGAATCCACTACAAGTCATGATCGTCCTAGGAGAGAAGTAAAGAAACCAGCAAAATTTGCTGATTATCAATGCTATAGGACACAAGAAGTGGACAGGGAAGACGAACAATATGTAAAACAGAAAAAACTAAAAGAAATAAAACACTTACCTTGGGAAAACGCAGCAGAAACAACGAAAATCTTAGGATTACAGAGAGGAGATAACTACGCAACAACGTCGGCGCCGGGAAAACCCCCAGCTCCCAACGAGAAGATAACTCCCCAGACCGAACTGCCTGCCGAAAACGCCCCCGCAGGAAACCACACCCAGCAGAACACGTGGGCAAACAGAACAATGAGAAGGGAGGTACCAACAACAAACCAAGGCGTGCTCAATCAACAGCACTACACAGATAAAAATAATAAACACTCCAAACATTCATCACACTACAGAACGCAGTGCCTACAAGCGATCACAGATATACTACACAGCATGGAGAGTGAGAGAGCCTTATCAGTGGAAGAAGACCCGACCTTTGCAGAGGAGCTGCTGGCCAACGCTACTACCAGTCGGGTAAGAAAAAGGAATTATTCCTCTCCTGCCAGGATCAATCACATCGCTAAAGAAGGAGCTGCAAGGACCCGAATACACCAAGCATCAGCACCCCCTCCCCCGACACAACATGCTAAAGAAACGTGGAAAGCCGACGCCACCTCACAAGCAATCAAGAACGCTATTTACCAAATAGAGGGAGACACATGGGGCTGCAAAATCTGTAGTCTACAGCTCAACAAAAAGCGTATTATATACCACGTACACCAACACTTTACGTATTTCTTTTGTGCCTGTGGCAAAAAGAGTAGCTCGAGGGACACTATACTCAAACACATCAAAGAGAGAGGAGGCGAGCAAGCACATGGTGGAGAAACTCGACCACTATATGAAGTCGATGAGCAATCATACACAGAATTCTGTAAGGCTATGCGTTGGACAAATCCAGCACCCTTCGGCACCCCGACGCCAATTATAGAGCGTGGCAAAAACTCCATAAAGAGACGACTGGGAGAGAGACAAGACGAAACTCCTACCAAAGTAGCCCGAATAGAACTAGTGGACAGTAATCCTCCACCAAGAAAACCTCGTTTGCACATAGGAGGTAAGGAAACAGCATTTAGAAGACACCTCGCCTCCACCGAAAACATTCCGAGGGCACCTACGCCTGAAAATAGGAGACAGAGGGAGAGAGTAAATGAAGAAAGACGTGAGGACAGATACAGGAGAATCAAGCGCTTAGAGGAGGAGATGTACACCACTACTCGGGATGCTTTCAAGCTATTACAAAGGACCGAGGACATAAAGATAGCCATCCAAAGGGAAAGGGACCTTCTCTAAAGGAACATAATGGACAGTAAGCATTGACATTTGTTACACTCTGTGCGCCCCTTCTTTTTATTGGCCTTACAGTTGCCAATGGGGGGGAGTGTGTGAGGGACGCTAGTACTCTCCATATTTTATTATTATTATTTTATACTCACTAAGACATTCTCTCACTTATTATTACGCCAGAGACATTATCTCGCAATTACTGTCTAAGCCTATGTCTCATTGTCCGTATTCTTTTGTGTACGATTTAAGCCATTAACTCACTGTCTATGTTACATCTCAATATCTACTCGCTACGCATTGTATACGTCTGTGTATAGTTCTATTGGTTGTATGTATCCACGATACCAGAGTCTATTCCAGTGCGTTCTATCTTGTACACCAAATAATTATTTACTACATATTATTCTTTTTCCACGATTTTTAATTATTGCAATTGGGTGCTGACTGTAAGGACAAGGCGTGGCTTGTACCAATATTTTTGCTCAGGCGTGGTTTGTAATGTGTACCCGCCTTCCCTGTATTTAAATCGATGTAAGCATAATAAAAATCAGAGTTAGCCTGACTCTCAGAAGAATCTCTCTCTCTTGAAGCAAGCACTACTAGGAGCACCTAAAACTACCAGCGCTGGACAAGTCGGCTGTTAGCAAGTACGACGCTAAGGCGGAAAGTGAGAACGGTACGCCCTATCACTGTGTATACCCTTGCCTGAGGCAAGGATTACAACACACGGCCTAGTACACTAATAGTTCGGCTCTTACTAAATTCGGATTCGGGGAATCCCACAAGTTAGTTAGCAATAACTGCAGTGAAATTATTTGTCGATCTCGGCTGAGCCCAGACTCGACCATAAATAATTCCCACATAATTATTGCCGACAGTAACAGTTCGAAACAAACTATAAACTAGACAAGTAATTCCTGAGGAATTAATGTCAGAGCACAGTTCGAAACAAACTATAAACTAGAACGGCAATTGCAGTACAATTGCCATCGGACATGCACATGTTCGGATGCAGCCAATAATTGTCAGATAATTATTGTCCACTGCCAACAAACACACACACCAGATTCGGCCGCATGCAAAACTGCACAAACCAATAAGGGCTCTCCCGACCATACGAACAATAATAGCAAATTATTGTAAGTAGACTTGGGCAGAAGTAGAGCACGTCGGGAGTGTGTACAGGTGGCTACCACCCAGACGCAAATTCCTGTACATTATTACTCATTTATTTTATTCATAATAATTATTTATTTATCATCATCATCATCATCATTTGTTTGATTTATTATTATTATTATTATTTTGGATGAATCAATGAATGAATGAATAAATCAATGCCATAGAATAGTCATAGTAGATAGTAATAATAATAGCAACATTAATAAATAATAATGAGGAATGATGATAATAATAATAATTATTATTGTTATTTATCGTTGGTGGTTATTTTATCGCTGTAATATTATTATTGTTAATTAATTATTATTAGTAATAATAATCGTCATGGCATTAATTCATCCACATAACTATGGTAATAATAATAATTATTGTTATTCATGGCTGAATAAGTTGATAATAATAATTATTGATTATTATCAATGATATCAAACCCAATAACTTATTAATTATTATTGTTATTATTATTTATTACAATAATAATATATTATTATGGATAGTAGTAATAATAATAATAACAGTAGTTAGTTACAATATCATTGTTGTTGTAAAAATTGTGGTGTTGATGTTGTTGTTATCATCACCAATGTAGTTACAGTAACTTCACTTTATTATTAAGCACTGTAAATAATAATAATAAATAATGATGATGATTAATTATCATGGTGGCAATGGATTCAATGATGATAATGATTATTTATATTAATTAATATTGATAATTAAATAAGACTACTGTTTTTAGTAGCAAAGAGTAAAAAATTACCATGTAAGTATGTGGAATGAAAATAATAAAAATTGAAGTTTAGTAGTGATCAAAACAATACACCACAAAAACAAATGACAATTAATTATATAATAATTAATAAGAATATTATTTTTAATTGTTATTGCGCTTATTGTGCTGATTATAGATTCTTTATAGTAATAGTTATTACTATTAGTCCACAAAAATTGATACTATTGATAATTTTAATGATTTATTATCAATTAATTAAGCAGTGGATAAAAATTAAATAAATTGACTTTATTGTAGCAGTATTGGGCAAATGGCACTGTTTCAAGAATATTGTATTATGATCTATCATTTTCAACAATATTTTTTTGCCATTATTGATTGATTAAATTTACCATTCAGAGCATAAGTACGGCAGTTCATACAGCTCGACCCAATAAATTGATAGTGGTTTGATTGGTAATCAATGAAAGGTGCTTATTACATGTTAGGTTAACATTAGTAAGTGTTATTGTTATTTGCCATTGCATTGTTGTTATATGCTATGCTATTTGATTTAGATTGCAATAGCATAATTAATTTCATTTACTCTAATCATATTCTCCCGCATCATTGTACATTGCTCAACTTTGCTATGTTATAGATGTGGATATATGTGCTGGCTACCCTGTGGATCTCTTTTGTCAAAAAAGATTCAATACTCAACAAATCATATGCACCAAGAGTTATTCTTCCCGTGAAACGAGTTGCTCATTCCGTGAAGTTGAATATGCAGTGCTCCAGCATGCAGTTTGGACTACTGAGGAAACATACAAAGATGAATGAAGACACTTCACATAGAAGAGACAGTTGTGATGAATTTAACCCTGAACCATCTATGTACTAAACGTGATGACCATGTTCTAGTGTAGCGTAGTATAGCTCTAACCAGCGTTCTAATATCTTCGAATCTTCTTGTTAGAAAGTAGTTCACTCTATGTACTGATGTGAACAATGCGTGATTTTTTACCACCGCAAGAAATAACTGGTGTTTATAATTGGAACTATTGCTATTGTATATGAAAGAATTTCGTCTATCTCATGGTATGCCTCACTGGCAGGAATGTTTTGTAATTCTCAGCTGATCAGCAATATTTCTATTGGATACAACCCACTGTCCCGCAACAACCAACTACATCACAAAGCTTCATGCTTCATTTTCACCGCATACTCTTATTTGATCTGCAGACATGACATCATGACGTTTTTGTAGAGCCTCTTTATTTTTTAGCTTTACAATAAAAAATATAAAAGAAAACTATATGATTTTGTGTCACATCTAAGTAATATCTGATAGCTGCAAAAACCACCAATTAAACTAAGGTTGTCGTCATGTAGTTTTGCAGCTCGTAACATTGCATATATATGTTCATTATATCCGTCAGAATACTAAACTTGTATAGTGATTACTTTAGTTGCATTAATTCTGATATGAAACTTATTGGAAATTGTGGCAAATTACCTAAAAGAACTATCTATACTTTTTATTATGAAAACAAATCATTATATTTTTAAGTCATATCACCTGTGTTTAGTTTTTTCTAGTGTGTGTGAAAGCTACTACAGCTAAAGAAAGTAATTAAGCAATTAGAAATGAAATGGTGTATATGCATGTAATTTTAAACCATCTGAAGTCTTCTATTAGTCAGCCTCCTGCAGATGGAACAAGAAAAGAAACGTTTGAAAAGATGCACATGTCTTAGAAAATATACCAATATACATTCGCATTCCACTACCAGATTATAGATAATGGAATTTGGAACGAACGTAGACAGGAATGAACGTCGACAGGAATTAATGCAGACATAGCTTAAATGAACGTAGACACATCCTGGAATGAACGTCGACAGACCTGGAATAAAAGTCAACTATGTTAGAGAGAAAAATTCGATGTTCATTCTAGGAAGTGTCAACATTCATTACTGGCAACATTGAAACTTCCATTTCGACGTTCGTTCCAGGAGTAGAATAAATTACCGTTTTTTCCCAAAGTAGACAAATTTTGGAACGAAAATCGAAATGATATTTTATATATCGCTGAGAACGAACGTAGACACATCCAGGCGTGAGAGTCAAAATTCTCTGGTTTGTTGCATTGTCGACATTCGTTCCAGGTATGTCGACATTCATTCCTGGATGTGTCTACGTTCATTCCAGATGTCTGCATTCATTCCTGTCTACGTTCGTTCCAATTCCATAGATAATCAGTGCATTGAGCATAATTTTGAACCCAGATTTTTTTTTCCCATACATTATTTTCGTGTGACTCATTAACATCTAAATGAAGTAGGAGTGCACAAAGCTGTAAAGGCCTGTTCACAATGCTGTCGCATGCAACCCTCACTTCTGTGGTGACCGACTAGTGAAGGCATGAATAAGTTGTAAGAGCTCAATTTTTATATAGTGCAATAAGGTAATTGCGAAATAATATTGGACATGAGCCGCAGAAATGTCAACAGTGACCATCTATGTCAACATACTTTTATATGGGATTTTGAACTTTAGGCACTTTTCCCCCCACTATTAATGCAGAGAGGATGAAAATAATGGCTTTTGTATGATTGTTTTCACTCCCAGGGCTTGTTTTGAAAAATTATTTGAAACAAATATTTGAAAATCAAATGCAAATATTTGATTTGATTTGAAATTTTTACTGATTTGACTTGATTTGATTTGCCTCAATTTCTCGCGTCCCTGATTTGATTTGATTTGGTCCATTTTGAAAATGATTTGATTTGAGTCAAAAATTTTTGATTTGCCCCCATCTCTGCTATCTAGTGAGGGATAACCAATCACATACTATCCAGTGAAATATAACCAATCACACACTATCTAGTGAGATATAACCAATCACATACTATCTAGTGAGATATAACCAATCACACACTATCTAGTGAGATATAACCAATCACACACTATCTAGTGAGATATAACCAATCACACACTATCTAGTGAGATATAACCAATGACTCACCAGTACTGCTCACACAGATATATATATGCTGCCAGTTGTATCACGGACATCAGTATTATTTGAGAGAAAAGAGTAAACATGGAAGAGAAGGAGAGGAGACCGCCGGTGGGCCGCTGCGGGACGAGCTTGTGGTAAGCATGGGTGTGTCCCATGAGGAATGCTACAGTAGTTGTGATTAACAGGTCTATGTATAAAAACTGTGTGTCACCGAGGTTAGTGCCGCTCTACAATAGATAAAGCATAGACATGTCGTAGTATACATAGACATACAGTAGTACGCATAGACATACAGTGGGGCACATAGACATAGAGTGGGGCGCATAGACATATACACTTACATAGTATAAGATGAGCACAGACACAAACTGTATCAAGCTATACAAAGCCATGTACTTGAAACAACCAAAGGAGGTAGTGAGAGCTGCCCGTCCTTCCCTATAAATAACATACACAGTAAGTACATATACAGCTGTAAGTATGATGGTACAAACAGTAAGTGAACAGTACAATTTGGTATACTGAGCGATCTAATATAGTGGTTTGCTTGTATGTACCTGATGACTGTAGGCACGCAGCTAATATTAGCTATCTTTGAGGTGAATGGACTCGCTACACTAGCCTCAGCTTCACTCAACGAGATGCCAGCATGTGCTGCTTTGAGTGCAGAGCAATCGTTAGCCCCGTCTCCACACATGCCTACACCGTAGCCTAAGGATTGCAGCTGTTCCACTAGCTGAGCTTTTTGCTCTGGGCCCATCCTAGCAAACACTAGAAAGCACAACATCAATGTATGTGGTATATAGCACCACAAGCCATGAGCGATAACTCCCAATGTTTTTTAAGCCTAGGTGCGTAGCCTGCTATACTGATGACAACATTACCTGCGCCTTTGAGGCAGATCTTGGGCATCAGAGGAAGGAAATGGTTCATGAGAACAGCAAATGATTTACCATCGACTGTTAGACAGAAATCATTCTTGTTCACTGTCTCCGCCATCTGGTACGGGTTCTGTATGAGTAAACGGCAAATATTAGTAAGCACAGTATATGTGTAAGTCAATAGTAAGTACTGTACATTTGTACGTCAACAGTAAGTGCTGTATATGTGTAAGTCAACTGATATACAGTAGATATACAGTGGATGTACTGTAGATATACAGTCAATGTATAGTGGACGTACAGTGGATATACAGTAGATATACAGTGGATGCACAGTAGATATACAGTGGATGTACAGTAGATGTACAGTGGATATACAGTAGATATACAGTGGATGCACAGTAGATATAGTGGATGTACAGTAGATATACAGTGGATGTACAGTAGATGTACAGTGGATATACAGTAGATATACAGTGGATGTACAGTAGATATACAGTGGATGTACAGTAGATGTACAGTGGATATACAGTAGATATACAGTGGATGTACAGTAGATATACAGTGGATGTACAGTAGATATACAGTGGATGTACAGTAGATGTACAGTGGATATACAGTAGATATACAGTGGATGCACAGTAGATATAGTGGATGTACAGTAGATATACAGTGGATGTACAGTAGATGTACAGTAGATATACAGTGGATGCACAGTAGATACACAGTGGATGTACAGTAGATATACAGTGGATGTACAGTGGATGTACAGTATATATACAACAGTAATGGTATAGTCTGATGTAGAGGTGATGCACTCACCGAGTACAACTCATCATCTGTAGGCTCAGACTCCATGCCTGGCAGCTCGTGAGAGATCCACTCAATCCTTGCGGAGGTGCTATCAGTAGGTGGGTACGCCTGCACTTCTATAATCCTCTGATTTCTACCAATAATTGTACACTCTCTGGCTACGGACACTGCTGTTAGGATGTTGTCTCCTACAAGAGAGCGTGTGAACTATTTATCATTGTATGTCATGAATTCAAGTGAATAATTTCAGATATTGTACAGATTCACACAAGATTATGCACTGAATTACAGACTGAAATATATTTTACAATTTGAGCCTGAAAACAATTGCAACAGTTTGAATGCTAAGCCAATACTGAAGAGAAAAGTGCTAATCAGACAAAAACTAGTGGCAATCTTTAAAGTGGCTCGAAAAAATTAAAAATCAAATCAATTATTGTGAGCTCAGAGAGGAATTTTCAATAGTTGAGATAGTAGCTAGTAGGTATGTCAGTAGCAAGAGAAAATGTATACCGACAGACGACGCAGAGCCAGAGAAGACCAGACAAGACCCACATGAAAGAAGGAAGACTTTAAAGAACTGCGTCGATGACACATACCTGTAACCATAACTGTACGAATATTAGCCCTAGTCAGTTGCTTAATTATCGGGGTTGTCTCTGGTTTGAGGCTGTTCTGCATTATCAGAAGACCGGCAAACGTCAGCTCCTTCTCCACATGATCTCTAGTGATTCTCTGTGCATGATGCCAGGCCAGGTCATGTAGAGGTTTATATGCTAGGGCAATGACCCGATACCCTTGCTTTGCATACCTCTCTAGCACCTGTCCAAAGTCATCGGGAACTGCAACAGACGCAGTTAGGTGGACATCTCAGTCAGCAGTTTAGGCCTATCTCCTAGCGTGTTAAACAGAATAGCCTGTACTCACTAGATTTGGGAAGACAAAGAGAAGCGATTTTTTCAGGAGCACCCTTGGCGTAAAGCTCCATGTAGGATTTGCCGAGAGTTCGAGTTATAACACTCATTCGTTGCAGACTGGATGAGAAGGTGAACTGTTTTACTATACCTATTTCATACGGGTTCTAAAACAAGCCAAGCTGTTAGATTAGAGGCAACCTACAAGCGTCTAGTCACTCTTGGAGACCTGCCAGCAAGCAACGAGTCAAACAAGAACACTCAGAAATGACAAAGCGAAAATAAACCGTAGCGAAAGCTGTGACTGGGGTGAGTATATGATAGCAAAGCCCAGGAAGAAGGATAAGATGTAAAAGAGCACAAGCATGCATCACATCTAACTAACAGCTATGTTGTACCGGACTGCTGACTGTAATACAGCAGGGGATAACACCAATAAGTGTAACATAGTAATGTATATAGAGCAGTGGTAGATTAACAAACACAGTGACAGACATAACAACCTGCTCAATATTGTCACCAACATCCGATAGCGGTGTCATCTCAATAAGCTCATCCCGCTGCAAACATAACACATGGCTAATGCAACACCCATGATTGCCGGGCAACGTTTGCAAGAGCAGAAAAATGAACACAAGACGGCTGACAAGCAGACGAGTACATACTACAGACAGTACCAGACTAGCTCAGGCTGTCACATAGAACATATAATCGGTTGCTTAGTTTTACATAAAATGATTGGGATAATCTAAAGCTTCTATGGAAGCCTCTTGAAGCACTTGCCCACTGGACATACCACAAAGTGCAAGCAGGGGCAGGTGTAGGTGTATAGCATAGAAACAGTGGTAGATCTCCAAGAGTGAGTGCATGCATTAGATGAAGCTGATGCATTCACCTACGCGCATATTGATACAAAGCAGCCCGCAAATTGTGGCGTCATCTCCAGACACGCATGCACAAGCATGTATATATATACCTATCTATGTCAAGGCCTGACAATCAACCAACAGTCAGGCAGCTAACTATAACATGCGTGTAAAACAAACCTGAATACCAGGAAACATTTCAATGGGTGGCTCTTTGCCTACAGGAGGTCTGACAACGGTGGGCATTAGGGTATCAAACTTGGAGGTGTCTTCTCCGGGCTCATCGAGAGTCTGTTACATGTATAAAACAATACATAATGCATGCAATAAATGTCAGCAACATGAAGACCTCACTAGTCATCAACTAAATCACAGCTATCTATATATGTCTCTGGGAATCACACTGGAATTTGCGTAAGCTTGCATAGATTATTCACAAAACTGAGAGTTATTCCCTTTTATCAATAACAAACAATTATAGTCTATACTGCTCATGAAGGGAAGACAATTTCAGCTAATCAGAGAGTTGTGGTCCAGATGGCAATTTTTCATCATGTGCAACGCTGCTATCAGCTGTATGCATAGTAACATAGCTAACTAACCCAGCCTGTGGCCTCAAACATCTTCAGGTCTAAAGGGTCCCCATTTAGCTCCCCAGCCAGTTGGGTCAGTGAGTGACAAGTGGCCATCGCTGATATGAACGGGCCTCTGGGCAGTTCTTCAGCATCGTGGTATATCTTGTGTAGCCTAGCAACAGAGTAGCTCCTTCTTACATAACTAAATAGCAGGTGGTGTAAGTATAATGTGTGCAAGTGGGGGCCATACATACCCATCCCCTATTGTTGGTACCATACCCCACAAATCCAGTCCATCTTCGGTCAATGTTCCAGTCTGTAATTATACATTACATATTGATACATTCAAATAGCCTGAGTACCATTACACCTATTTATGGCATATATGTCATTGCAGTAATGACGTTATCTTTGGCTACAAAATATCACAATACTTTAATACACTAGAGGTGTATGACACATAAGTCAACTCAATGACAAAAATCTATTACAAAAATGTGTAATTGCTGTCTCCGGACAAAGTGGGCACAACTCCTAAATTGTTAACACGCAAAGCAATTGTATAGTGATACATCACCTTGTCAAAGCAGAATAGCTTAAGTTTCCCACACAAATTGATTCTGGGAGGGCTGATGCAAAAGATGCCCGCAGACTTGAGCCTTGACTGAGCATAAACCATGCCAACGGTCATTGCAGCAGGCAAGGCAGGGGGAACGACAATGGTTACTATATCAAGCACTCTCTTCACCACAACACCTGGTGGTTGCTACAAACACATGCAAGTGCATTGGTTGGCACTGAAGCGAGGCAATACAACTTATCTAACAACAGTAGCAACAAAAGACTGCTGTCAGCACACAATTCTGGTTGAGCATCTATACAGATGTCTACCAACAAATGCTGCTTGCTCTAGAACGTTTTGTAACATACATATTCAGTCTTGAGTGGATAAACATTTTGTAATGAAGAAACACAAATGACGGGGCAACAAGCTGTTTTCTGTGAAAAAAGGTATTTTACAAACTTCTATCTCCAAAACTTGTTGACTATTCTCTGATGCCATGTATTTCAGTAATTTCATAATAGGACGACTCCTGTTACGATAATTTAAAAAAACGTAGCGTAGCGGGGCCACTACAATCCTTTGCACACGCTGCCGTTAGACAGCACACAGCAATAAAAAATAACCTCAATACCAGTCGCTGTTACAGTTATTTTCATAGATGTGAGCTACAAGCAGGCAAACAAAGGCAATACCTATTTGATGTTTTACTAAATATAACAACGATGAAGTAGAAGACAGTCTCAGCAAGTGATTGGGTCAAGGGGAGACAACTCTGACAAGAGGTGCACAGGTGACACTCACCTGCCATTTAAACATGAAGTATACAGTGAGAGACATTCCAGCCAAGCTTATGCAGCCCATAACCAATATAAATTTTACTGCATCCTGATAGAATTTAAAATCCATCGGTTTAGGAAACATAATAGACCTGATCAGCTCCCCTTTAGCCGTTTGAAAGCCTGCAAAAATATGTAACAGTATGGAGGGCAGCAACAACAGGCAAACTGTATCATAAAAGTATTGCATTCGTACTCTATATGATGTTGACACAGGAGGAAAGATTGACAGCTAATAAGAAGCAACATGAGAAGAGAAAATTATATAAAAAGCAGTGTTGTCATTTGATCGCGTTAATTAAACAGCAAAAACGATCATTTTAAAATGAAGATTATTTTTAAGATTATTTTCTCTCAGATTAATCTTACTTTTGAAAAAAATAAAAAACCATGAATTTAATGGAAATAATTATTCGATCAGGAGTTTTTACACCAAACGCTGATAACATTGTCATTGTATTGGCTCATAGTACCAAATGTCATAGACATAAAACAGTACACAGTTTTCTTTGATCAATCTTTGGTGCTGAATTTACAGGAGTCTATTTGTCAAATGATAATAGAGTGAAAGGTGAATGTCAAAACACTTAACCAAAATTCCTAAAGGGCAATAAAAATGTATATGATAGGGTAAACAAAGTGTTCCCCATTGTTGTTATGTATATATCTTTATAAACATAGAGAAATAAACTCCAACTAATGTATATGCAGAATAGTTAAATTTATTGTCTAGAAATACTAAACAACCCAAGAAAAATTATGCGATCAATATACGATTAAAAATATTAGTCTTTGTAATTAATCCGATTAAAAATTGACAGCAGGTGACTGCACTAATAAGAAGAAAGTATAGATAATGGGGGAGTGAGAGCTAAAGAGAAAGTATACAGGATGGGGGAGTGACAGGTAAAGAGAAAGTATAGATAATGGGGGAGTGACAGCTAAAGAGAAAGTATAGATAATGGGGGAGTGACAGCTAAAGAGAAAGTATAGATAATGGGGGAGTGACAGGTAAAGAAAAAGTATACAGGATGGGGGAGTGACAGGTAAAGAGAAAGTATACAAGATGGGGGAGTGACGGAAAAGGAAAGCATCAGACAGACAGATGTTACCAACGACTTACCAGTTCTTACAACGACTGCCTTCACAGCAGAATTACCATAGTATCTGGTCTGGAGCACGTGCGTTCCACAGAACAAAACGTGTCTCTTGTACTCGTTGGGACAAAACAGTTCCTCATCTCTTGTGTGTGGTAGGGGAGTCTTGGTTACTGGCACGCTTTCACCTGCGCACAAACACAGGCTAGTTTATCATCAGAACAAAGTATAAAAAGCTAAAAGACTGATTAGGCTACGCTATGACAGTTCAAGCTACAAAAGATTTCCCATCAATGTAGTCACACCGATTATGCGGAAGCTATATCACTACTATTTTGCGCATCGAACATTTCATCACGCAAAATCACAAAACAAACACTGAGCAAGCAAAATCGGGTCTAGCTCTATGTTCGGGTGGTTCTATATTCCGGTGGGTCTATGTTACAGTGATTTTGGCTCTGTGTTTCGGTGAGTTTTTTTCATAGAAAAATGATACTATGGAGCATCATTAAAAATGGACGCTACCTTTCGCAATGAACTATTACTAAATTATTTTCCAATGAAGTTTTGTTGTTTCATAGTTTTTATTACTAATAAAAGTAGTTTACTACTTATAGCATAATCATAAAACTACTATCATTAAAGTTTTTTTCAAACCAAGTACCAAATCGAATAACACAATCCATTTGAACTTCATTGTATTTAAATGTAAAAGACGCTCCACAATAGTCTTCTTTTATGCAAAATAATTTACCAGAACATAGAGCCAAAATCGCCGCAACATAGACCCACCGGAATATAGAACCACTGGAACATAGAGCGTTCGTGAGCAAAATCAGCTCTTACAAACAACTTCCACGGCTAATTAATATTTAGATAGTGAATAGGGGGTGGGGTGAATAGGGGGTGGGGTGAATAGGGGGTGGGGTGAATAGTGTCCTCACCAGTAAGCATAGCCTCATTCACTATACAGTTTCCTGTGAGTAGTACAGCATCACACAACATCATACAGCCGTTGGAAGGTATTTCTATGACATCACCGGGTACAAGGTCATAGTTGGTGACCGTGTGCTTCGCTACAACCGATAGCAAGGGGGCAATAAGGAAACCGACAGGCAAGGTGATGTATCATCTTGCTGATTAAATCTATCAGGCAGAATAGAAGTGAAGCATGCAGTATGCCACTACATAACAGAGGAAATGATATCGGTGCATTCACCAGCAGTTATTCTGACAATGCAAAAGGCACCTCCTATCCATTTCCATTGCTAATATAAACAATGCTATCGCTAAGGGCACACACACCGTCAGGGCTAGAGAAGACTGTCCTGTCCTCCTGTGGAGTCTTCACCATGTCATGCAGGGTGATAGATTGCTACAAGAGCAACACAACATATATTAGACTTGCATTCATGTGAGTTGTGTCTTGTGCACCTTACAGTAACCTGGCCTGAGCAGGCTTTACCAAACTACAGGATATTATGGAGAAGGTAAAGCCTTTGGATAGTTGCTTGGTAACCACAAAAGGTACAGTCAACAAGAATCAAAACAATGTCAATTTTTTAAATATTAACGAGAAAACTCGTGGGAACTGTCTTTTGGTAAAATGGAAAAGAGACAGCAACTGATGTGAGAGGACAACTTCCATGAACCAAATCTGAGCAAGCAATTTTCATATTAACATTTGCACCCACTAATGGTAAAGATGTTGAGCAGAATTATCAAAATTGTGCTGCTAGCTTTGCTACTGCCGCAGTACAACATATAGAATCAACCAATCACATTTGGGCTGCTGTCTACAATGGCAGGTACAAAAAACTGTTCATAATTTTTTAGGGAACTTCCTATGCTATGTATGACATTTGTAAAATACAATAAACATTATGGAAAACCAATTACCTTTTTGGTTTCATAGAGTGATACAGCAATGGAAAGGAGAGAGATAAATACAATAGTAGCTGCATAGTAATAGTAATCATCGGACATCCATAGAGCTATGCTACCGATTTGGAAGATATAAAATGGGTTTAGCACCTGCAAATACAAAGAGTAAACTACCGATGAGCAGTCAGCCAGCCACAGCAAGTAAACAATATTTGTACAATCCCTTCCACAGCTGTATATCCATCGCTCATCAAACTTGGATGTACTACCTGCATGAGTGGACAACCCACACATACACTCGTCAAATTCCTAGTCTGTTTAACTAACACTCGTGCATCGAGCCTATGACAGACTAATGGAGAGACAACTTCCACAGCAACACCGTACTCTTTATGTAGAACACTGACCTCTTCAACAAATAACTTCAAGTAAGACTTGACCTCCACATCTATTTCATTTTTCCCATAGATTAGCTGACTACAACATCATAGAACTGACAAACATAGAACTGACAAACATAGAACTGACAAACATAGAGCTGACAAACAACTTCAACCGTTCATGGATGGCCAGTGCATATATTAGAGAGAAGCAATGACGGAACATTATGTCTGCCATAGAATGTTCTATAAAATCCCAAGATCAAAAACCTATGACAAAATACTTCAACTTAGAGATAGCAGAGGCATTGTTATATTTAGACTGATTGATTAGACCGATAGATTAGACTGATAGATTATACCGCTAGATTAGACCGATAGATTAGACTGATAGATTAGACCGATAGATTAGACCGATAGATTAGATCGATAGATTAGACCGATAGATTAGATCGATAGATTAGACCGATAGATTAGACCGATAGATGAAACATATGCAGTCAAAAGCATCATTAGCAAAACACAGAGCATCAAATGAGCGATTGAGTGTGTGATTAGAAAAATACATAATTATTCTATCCAAATAAAAGCCTTCTTGTTTGTTGAGTTGTCCTCTACCCTTTTGTCAGTATCTAGTTTAAACTAGGCCTGGTTGATAGTTCGAGTTTCGAGTCGATATTCGAGGTGTCCTCTCAAAAAGTCGAGAATGGTAAATCTTAGCATATCGAGATATCGGCCTTTTTAGGATAATTGTCAACAAAAGTGAACAGAGTTCAACATGAAAATGCTCACTAAACACTTTTCTAGGAGCTGTCAGTGATATTATTTAATAAATATTATTAAAAGTATAAAATATAGATCAGAAAAATAACTGTTATGATAATACTATAATAAATAACTATAATATTTATTGATCATTAGAAGAATAATAACAATTGCAGTAATAATATAACAAAAACAATAAATGGAGCACTAATCATTATCATGAAAATGACACATTGGTAACAAATATTAATAATAATAATAACTTAATTAAACAATCATTGTTGTTATTCATTACAGGGCTTAGGACGGGCTTTTCAAGACGCACTTTGTGTGTAGAGTTGTTTTCTCATCAAGCATTGTAAAACTATTGAGAAAACTCACTCGCGTCAACAAAACACCAATGGGTATCATGTAGAGGTCTATGGAGGTCTATGACAATGCGTTCGGCAGAAGGGACTATCTGCATTATGATATTATATAGTATATTACAGCAAGTAGTTTGTAACATTTTTGTTACTTTTTCAGTTCCAAACTACTTTTCAAAAATCTTAATTATTATTATTTAGTGCTTTTGAAGTTTTTTCTTGGAAAGATAGCCGGTATTTCAGATTTAATTATTATCGTTGTTGTAAAAAAAAAACAACGTCGGAAATACAATTTCGGCAATGTTTTTTTTCACCTAGTATTATCATGAAAGTATACTAATGTTACTGTTTGATTAATTTTTCACATGAAAATTACTCTTTTGATAATAAAATTTCATTATTTCTTTTGATTTTGATGACAAACATTATCACGTGAACGCCAGTGTATACATAATAGCGAGCTTACCAAAGATAAAACAAATTGCTGACTTGAGAAAAACAGCTCCAAAAAAATTACAATTTGATGCAATATCATTTTTTTCCAACCAAAAAAGTCTCTGCACAAAACTAATATCTAGGACGCCCTATTTCTATGCGAACAAGCCAAATTTTTGAAAGCTCGCTTTATAGCTCTATATAACTTGGTGCGTCTTCGAGAAAAAAAGGCGTCTTGGCAAGTGCTGACTGCGTCTATAGGAATCGTCTTACTGGTGAGAGGGCAACTCCAGATAATTTTTCTGAACACATTTCAACCTCAGAAAGTTTAAATTAAATCAAATCCTCTTCAAATTAGGCGTCATAGGCCCTTTAACAATATTAGCAAAAGCAATTAATATTTTTTAAATGAACAATTTGATAATAAAATAACTAATGATTCAGAATAATTGTAATAAAAAATCATAAACAATATAATAGCAACAACAACAATAAAATAAATAATAATAATTTATAGATAATATTTATTTATGAACATTGTAAAATAATACATAATATTAATAATAAGCAACCAACTTGGCTTGCTGCTTACGGGTAAGAAACAGTGTTGCTGAGAACAGCGGTTGTCATTGACCTGATTTTGAGGGGACAACTCTTAAAAATGTATAAATATCAATCGATTTGGAAACCTTCTGAGGGCAGACTCGATATTTCGATATATTGAGCTACCTAACTCCAAACTCACTTATCTGCTGAACCATGAAAGCAGCAATCATTTACTATTATGCAATATTTACGTGAGTTAGTATACAAGTAGACAATAATATATTCCAGAAGAGTTGGTTGAATCAGCTAGCAATAAATGTATACAGCGTACAGGAGATAAGATACAATGATAGACTACAGACTTACAGACTCTCTCGTTCGCTATCACTTATGCCGCTATAGTCGTCATGGATACTCATGCACCTCACCCCGCTGTCCAGCCCGTGTAGTCTGACATAGTCCCCTCTCCTTACATCCCATATGTAGCGGATGTTGTGGTGGTCTATGTATCTGAACACCTTGCCCTACATGACATAGCAGAGGGTAACCAGACACAGCACTGACAAAGAAGCCTGCCCCTGGTTGTTACTACTGCACATTAGGGTGTAACAGAGAGTGCCATGGATAGCAATACAGTAACTACAACTTGGACTGGAAGTAAAGAACTTAACATCAGGGATATACAACATCTCAATGGGGCATATACAACATCTCAACAAGGTAAGACAACACACAACTACAGCATACATTGCAATGCACAAAAGTACAAAAGTCTAGAGAACAGTGCCAGGAATGCTATGAAAGACATACAGAAAGACTGCAGTTATTATACATTCTGATGGCCAATCAAGCGCACAGCTTGTTGTGTAGCTCTATGAATAGCCCTATGGAAAGCTTTATGGACAGGTCTATGACTAATGGCATCTAGCATCTTACTACAGCTAACGTAACGAGTTAATCACAATGGAGCCTGTGCAGGTTTTTCCCACCAGGTGTATCATACCAAAAGCAACACCACTGATAGCGTAAAACGTTCTCAATTTAGGAGTTGTCTTCTCAATCTTCTTCAAAAACTGCAACTCCTAGTAAACTTTAGGAGGTTACCCCATGGATGAAATATACCAGGATTGCCAGAAACCCGAACGGGGTGTAGCCAATTTTGGCCAATGGGAAGTCATCCATGGCGCCCATATTGAACTGGTTGTTCGGAGCGGAAACATAAACTACTACAGCAGCTCGGAAAAAGTAATCGTAAATATTTGTATTAACGCGATGTTCTGGTTTTCTAGTTTTGGAGCGGAAGGTGCATAAAGTTTGCCGCATACCAAAGATTACATATATGTTATCGTTGGCATATACAATTTTGTTCTCGGAGCGGATATGGTATTGTAAGTAACAATGGTTTAATCGTCAAAACTAATGCAGTATGCCCACGGCGTGAACTTACCGTGTAAAAACTGATAAGAAAACGATATTTATTACGAGATCCAAGTGGTCTTGAAAATTTCGGAGCAGTATGGCGGTTCCCACAAACGGCTACATTTGGCTCGTCAGAAAATTTACATTACGCGGCCGCAGCTGGCAATCCTGGTATATTTCATCCATGGGTTACCCTATTTAGTAGAACACGATTGTGGTAGTACTATTACCTGTGCAGTGCCCATCATTCAGCTACTACAGAAGCAGCGATAGTGTTTTTACATTCACAAAGCACACAAAGCCCACTTAGCAGGTGTAATGCAGAACTGCTAAGTTAGAAATGGGGGCAGCCAGGTACAGGAGAATATTTATGATAAACCATAAGACTATGTCACTAGCACTACCCTATTTTATATGCTTACAGTAGGCTCAGATCCATCCACATAGACCTGAAATGTCACAGAAAAAGTAAAATTATTATATGTTCTAAGCTTACAATTTTGAGCGTGTGTGAGTGAATACAGCGCATCACTGATTAGTCCTTTACAAGTAAATGAGTAATCAGTGGAGATGTACACTAATCAGTGGAGATGTACACTAATATGTTGTGTGCATAAACAAGCATTTATTAGATGAAAGAAGCCCTCAATCAGCTACATCTACATAAACCAAAGTGAGCCGATATAATATGTAAATTGATTTGGGAGTAGCCACCATTTCTTGTAGTGTAGGGTGGTTGATCAATTGGTTATTAGCAACCAGCCAATCTATCTACAGGGTAGAGGCTAACATACTACTACCACAAGTTGTATGTTCTGTTAAATACATAACATACAACTACCACAATATAACATACAACTACCACAATAGAACATACAACTACCACAATATAACATACAACTATCACAATATAACATACAACTACCACAATATAACATAACATACAACTACCACAATATAACATAACATACAACTACCACAATATAACACAACATACAACTACCACAACACAACATACAACTATCACAATATAACATACAACTACCACAATATAACATACAACTACCACAATATAACATACAACTACCACAATATAACATACAACTACCACAATATAACATACAACTACCACAATATAACATACAACTACCACAATATAACATACAACTACCACAACACAACATACAACTATCACAATATAACATACAACTACCACAATATAACATACAACTACCACAATATAACATACAACTACCACAATATAACATACAACTACCACAATATAACATACAACTATCACATACCATGACATGATCTTCGGTCTCAGAGATTAACGCTTGCCTATCATCACTGTCATCATCTTCATCAGAGACATCATTTACAGAAGGTTTTCTAGCAGACCCACCGACCCGTACTGAGTGCATTGAAGGTGCGTAGAAGTAATGCGATTCTCTAGAAAACAGAGGTAAAAAATGCATGCGAAGTCAAAATATCACTGCAATAATATGCAAGAAAACTTCATCAAACCAGTGATCCAAGTTGTTCACCCTGTTTTTGGACATTGAGATAACAAACACAAATAACAAAGAGCAGTCTAGAGATAAGTTGACTGCCTGCCAACAGATAAGATGTCCTCCCACTGATATGTATCAGCTGTAGAGGGTCTAACATTAGATGCAACTGTCGTACCACAGATCTAAGATCTCTACTACTAGATATTGATACAGGGCTAAATGTAGGAGAGGTGTACAAGCGCTACCAACTGTACACATAACTAACTGTACACATAACTAACTGTACACATAACTAACTGTACACATAACTAACTGTACACATAACTAACTGTACACATAACTAACTGTACACATAACTAACTGTACACATAACTAACTGTACACATAACTAACTGTACACATAACTAACTGTACACATAACTAACTGTACACATAACTAACTGTACACATAACTAACTGTACACATAACTAACTGTACACATAACTAACTGTACACATAACTAACTGTACACATAACTAACTGTACACATAACTAACTGTACACATAACTAACTGTACACATAACTAACTGTACACATAACTAACTGTACACATAACTAACTGTACACATAATGGTGTGCGCTTGAGACAGTGACAACTATAAGCAGCTAGAAATGACGGCCACTTCAACGTATCACCTGACCTATTTACACCAACTTGTACACCGGACATCTCATATATTTTTACATTATGAATGATTTGGAAACTAGAACACAAAGCAGACACTGCCAACACGGCTGTAAACACGGCTGTGAACATGGCCGAGGCAAGCAAAGTAATGACAATGATTTCAGGTTTAGGACTGCGGATGACAACCCACTATAATGAGCAAATTTAATGGTATTTTTTGCAGAGAGTAGCCTTAGCTGTGACAGCTATCTACATAGCAAACATGAATGCTTTATGACTGGTTCAAAAGGAACAACTAAGTGCTGGTGGAAACTGCATCAAGCTGAAGACATTGCAGAGTGAGAAGGTCGTGTTGAGAGTCATCAGGCAATGAAAAATAGTAGACTGGAGAGTAAACTCAACGGTGTAGAGTTGCTCTCTTGCGGTGGGATACATTTGTCAATTTTGTAGTTAAAACACTGTAAAGGCTTGGCTACACTGCACCGATGGTCTGATACCGATGTGCCTATGCGATGGTTCGTGGCTATGTGCAGGTGGCTACACAGGCCGAAGAAGCGTGACGCTATACACGAGCACATCGGTGAGCTGCAACTGAACTAGCCAATCACACGGCACAAAGTGCGGGTTTTTGCCTGTTTCATTACCGACAACGAATTATCTGTTTCCCTGATATAATAATGCAATAATAACAACAATAATCAAAGAACAATTTCATTGTGATGTATGGCTGGTCTTGTTCACCATGAAAACATTGCTTTCAATATTTTTGTTTTGGTTCTGTTTATTATTAAATTTTCCAGATATTATTGTGATTATTCATTAGTTATAATAATAAAAATAATAAATAAACGATGCTGTAATAATCAATTTTATTTCATTGTACTTGTTATTAATCTTACTTATTATTATATTTATACTCAGTAATTTTGAAATTGTCAATTACCACTGTTCTATGAGCCTTGTAAAATTAATTCACTATTCAAATTTTATTATTATAACATAATAGTTCCTTCGGAGTTGCAGTGGATGCTCGTTGTTGACAAAAATTCTAACGGAAATGCGTTGTAAATGGTCAAACTTGATGAGCTTGACAAAATATTTTGTTTAAACCAATCAGAGAACGACGATGTTTGTTCGGCATCGGGCATAGACCAACATGTTGGTTATGCTCACGAACAAGTCGCACGATGTCCCGAAGTGGACACGCTCGTCGGGCACGCCCATCGGAATGCCTTCCGATGCAAAACATCGGCCTGTGTAGCCACACCTTAAGCATGTGTAGTCTAGCAATCCTGAGTTTATAAAAAGAGTTGTTGGGTAATGGAAGGCTCACATCACAACATATAAAAAAGTTCAGCTCTTCAATTCTAAACATTCTAATGTATAGATAGATATCAAGTAGGAAGGAATCTAAATGTCTAATCTATGTGTACTTACAGAGTGGGATCTACCTGCTTCATTACAACTTCTGCAACAAAGTCTTGTTTATACTTGTCCTATAACATATACATGTGTGTACTGTACATACAACATAGACATGTGTATAGTGTATATATAACATATACATGTGTGTACTGTACATACAACATAGACATGTGTATAGTGTATATACAACAAAAACATATACATGCGTATACTGTACATACAACATAGACATGTGCATAGTATACATACAACATAGACATGTGTATAGTGTACATACAACATAGACATGCGTATGGTGTACATACAACATAGACATATACATGTGTATGGTATACATACAACATAGACATATACATGTGCATAGTGTACATACAACATAGACATGTGTATGGTATACATACAACATAGACATATACATGTGTATGGTATACATACAACATAGACACATACATATGTATGGTATACATACAAAATATACATATACATGTGTACAGTATACATACAAAATAGACATATACATGTGTATGGTGTAATACGACATAGTTATATACATGTGTATGGTATAATACAAAATAGACATATACATGTATATGGTGTACATACAACATAGTTATATACATGTGTATGATACAGAGATCGAACTAAACAGTTGTGAGGAATGGAGCCATAAGCTGATGTATGTCAGTGGTGTACAAGTAGCAAGTACAAAGCACACAAGCTGGTTAGACATGCACTCTCACCCACCTCAAGTATGAACAGCTGTGCCTGCTCAATGCCACACTTGCTGTAGAATAACTTCACCTTCCAATCAGGTTTCCAGTAAAAGACTAGAATGCTTAGGCCAGCAGTGAGTACAATCAGCATGTACCTGAGCATTGTACCCACGTAGGAGGCTTTGTAGCCTTGGCCTTCCTGTAACAACGTGTCCATATACATACTAATTTATATCATTTAAATAAACCGGCACAAAAAACTTGATATAACAAAAATTCGCAAAGTGAAATTTCATTCAATGCACATTCCATTGAGACTAAATAAAAGACGGATCTAGCTAACCAGGAGAAACCCACTCAACAACATGACACAGCGATTAAGTTAGTATAACTGCCGCTGCTCGAAGCAAATAAACCGACTAACATAAAAGTTCTATAATAAAAGAGGCTTACCAGATGATCGTCAGTTCCTTCATTTAAAGAGAGTTTAAAGAAAGTCATGGTTAAGGAGGTCTGTAGCTGCTATCAATATTCACCAAATGTCAGCTAACCTTATCCCACCACATTCTAAGCGCTAGAGATGAGAAGTTAACTCAATCGACTAAAAAAGAGAGGTAGCTCCGTATTTAGTACTTTTGGTTACTAATATTAGGCAAGCTGATTGAATTTGGTCGGGTAGAGTTTTAGCCAACTACAATTGCTCAACAATGCCTGCTGTAAAGTCATATCGGGCTAGTGTTAAAAGTGTTAAAACCTAAAGTGTCGAACACAATCAGCTAACATAACACAGCTGAACATAAAAACACAAATTATCCCTAGCTTAATTTACACTTATACATAAACTGTTTGATCAAAGAGATTTTGAAGCGAAGTTCTGTTCAACTTCTTAATTCCAATAACGACTGGAAACATCATGAAAACAAGTCATTTTGATAACCTCGTCAGAGCATATAATAAAATGGGTACTAATGCATTACTTAGTGGCAACACTCTATCAGTGAACTATATTTCAATGACAGGTTAACTATTGACATTGAATTTTCGGTGAAAAGCCTTTTTCAATCAAATCAATTTGAATACAAATGACAAAAAGTAATAATATTATTCTATCTATTCAAATATCCGTTTTGAAAAACAAACAAAATTTTTCTGCCACTCCGGAATATGAGTGGTTAAAACTTATGTTTAATAATTGTATATAAGCAATGCATCGCATGCAAGCGACTGTTATGCAATATTATCATTCACGTTTGTTTACTAGGGAAGTGCTTTGATACTAAACACGCTATAAGTATGACACAGCCTCCCCTACAGAACATATGCACATACATTTATAAAACATGACAATACAATCAATTTACTTCTTATACAAGTTTATCAATTATTGTATCAGTAATTATCAATTAATGGCAATTTACATTATTACATTTATTAATAAAATTACTAAACATTAATATTTTATAAAACAACACCATTTTCATATTTAATCGTTTTAATTTTCCATCAGTTAGATGTAGAACCCCAACACCCCAATGAAGAGAGGAGGCTGCCTTGACTGAAATGAGAAAAAAATTATTTAAATTTGGAATGCAGACTCTATTGTATATCATCAAAATAATCAGATAAATAAGTGTTGTTACTATTTATCCTACTGTACGTAGTTCCATTAAATATTAGTAATAGTAACAATAATGAACTGTAACTCACACATAAATTGGCATGAAGGAGTTGCTCTTTCAAGGATTTTTAAATTGATGGAGGTCATAGTTGTATAAAGTATAATGCATAATTTGATGAAGTTTGTTTTTCGGGTCGCTATCTTACATGCTCTGGATTTGGTTGGCCTACATGAATGTGCCACAAGTTAGATTCAGAGGTTGGGAAGCTAGGTTGTCTCACTGACACTTTTCAGATGGATCTACCACTATTTTAATTGGGGTTCGCTTGGTTATCTTTGTTGCTGATCAAAAGGAACTTAGAATTGTCTACGCTAAAGAGCAGTTGGTTTTTGTTGACCAGTTGTGAAACGGGTCAGTGTTCCTTGAAAGACTCTCAGTGTTGTTTATTATCAACAACTGCGTGAAGAGTTAGAAATACTAGAATTAACAGCTCTGGGCCAGTTATCTATGTAAACCAGGAATAACATTAGGCCTAAGACTGAACAGTGAGGTGCACCAGATGAAGCATCCAGTTCAGATGACCATGCATTTCTCATAGCAACGCATTGAGTTTGTCCTATTGGGAAATATTGAACTCAGTTAGCAAGTCTACAATTTATCCTAGTGCGGGTTGGCATTTTTTCATTAGCAGTTTGTTGAGACCTTGCCTAAAGCTCCACTGAAGTTAAAGAAGTCGATATGTATGGTGGAGAGTTTTCCAGAGGTTTGACTCGGGTATAAGAGATTTTGAAGAGCTGAGTCTCACAACAGACTTTCAAATAAATCCATTATTAACCAGCATTATTATCATAATTGTTGAGTATTTATTTATTATAAACAATAATAACTGGTATCAACATCAATTATTAATATATTACGCCATAGTAAAATTGACGATTATTATGCACTGTTATATCAAATCAAGCAGAAAGCAAAAAGACCCATTAAATTTCCTATTCTTATTAATAATAAATACAATAATATGGGTCATAATTAAAAATAATTACAGCTTCTATTTCTTTATTTCATTATTATTATCAACTGAATTTACTAATGATGGCATTGTTATCATTATCTATTACTTTTACTAGTATTTTTATAATTCTTCTATGAAAGCAAGCAATTATTCACTACAACAACAAAATTGATAATCATCAACACATACATTTGTAATGAAGAAGCGTTGTAGACTAAAGAAATGATAAATTAACAATAAATGAACAACATAATAAAATAATAATCATACAATAAAATCAATGCTATAAAAAAATATTATAAAAAATTAATAAATCATTACATTGAATAATGACACAATAATAATTATTAGTTGCTATTAAACTAATTACAGTTACAATAATATTAATAAATAATATTAACTAATTTATTATTATATTCATGATTATTATAATAGTACTAATTAATTTTAATATTATTATTACTATTATCGTAATAATAATAATAATTTATTATTATTATTTATTAATATATTGTTATATTATAATATTAAATATATATTATTATTATAATTATTAATATAAAATTATAATTAATTACATAATAATGATAATCTATCTACTAACTAATAATGGTCAATGATGATGATCATTGATTATTGTTGTTAATAATTATTATAATATTATCAATGTTAATCATAAATAATAATAATAATAATATATTATAATTATATTCTACCACTACTAGACTACTATAACAAATAATAACTATCATTACCATTATTACTATTAATAAATTATATTATTACAATTATTATACATTATTATTATTATAATAAATAAATTATTAATTATAATTATATATTATTATTATTAATTATAAATATTATTATTATTATTATTATTATAATTATTATTGCTGCTGTTGTAATCAATTAATTAATTAATAATAAAATAATAATAATTATATATTTTTTAATTAATCATCATTGCATAATTATATATATAATAATATATATATAATTATTATAATAATAAATTAAATAATAATAATATAATAATAATAAATAAATAATACTTTTATTATTATTATTATTATTGGCATCGATCAACAACAATATCATCATTTGCATACATACATGTAATTTTATTAAAAAATTTTTGTCATTAATCGTGTACGACTCACTGTGGATATTGGTTTGGAAACGCACGTTCTTTTGCAAAAAAAGAGCAAAAACAAAACAATAATAGTATTATATATTAACTAAAAAAAGTGCTGAGAACGTTCCTTCCACAGCAACAGCGGAAGAGGTTGTGAAAAGTGCAGTGGATGGTTAATAGACTTTGGACTTGAGTCTATATATATTTCATAGAAGTAGTACTACGTTTATGACATAGTTATATTCTGTCCATGGTGTGAATGCAATATACTGTGTTTGCATTTATGAAACTCACTCTAAGAAAGTTTTAAAATACCTGTACTCGCTAGTTTCAAGGTCGTGTAAAGGTGGATATTTGACGAACGATTTTTCTCCCAAAATTATTATTATTCACTTGGTTTATCATTTCTCAGTTTAACCGTTTCTACTACGTACTTTTAGCTCCCGAATTATGACCAACAAAGTATATACTTATTGGATTGTTCATTAGTTATTGTTATAACAGCATGGCTCTGGCATCTCTTGCTGCCTATAGAGGCGATAATGATGGAAGCTCTTCATCATCATCTGGTGGAGAAGAAGATGACGAACAGTCTAAACAACCGAAGGGCCCCGAAGAAATGCTACACCTAAAAACTGATCCTTCATCATTCAAAAAGCTTATAACTAGCACTGAGTTGACATTAGCGCCAGCTGTTGCGACCAAGGTATTGCTTGTTTACTGTTGTAATTACCTGCTTAATTAAAGAAGTGGGTACTACTTACTACTTAATAATAATAATTATTATAATTAATAATAATAATTAATTAACAACAGAACAAACAACTACCATAACCACATCTACCACAGGCGGTTCCAATCCACTGGCCTGGCGGTGGGTGAGTGGATTTGAGTGTATTGTGAGGGACGCTAGTACTCTCCATATTTTATTATTATTATTTTATACTCACTAAGACATTCTCTCACTTATTATTACGCCAGAGACATTATCTCGCAATTACTGTCTAAGCCTATGTCTCATTGTCCGTATTCTTTTGTGTACGATTTAAGCCATTAACTCACTGTCTATGTTACATCTCAATATCTACTCGCTACGCATTGTATACGTCTGTGTATAGTTCTATTGGTTGTATGTATCCACGATACCAGAGTCTATTCCAGTGCGTTCTATCTTGTACACCAAATAATTATTTACTACATATTATTCTTTTTCCACGATTTTTAATTATTGCAATTGGGTGCTGACTGTAAGGACAAGGCGTGGCTTGTACCAATATTTTTGCTCAGGCGTGGTTTGTAATGTGTACCCGCCTTCCCTGTATTTAAATCGATGTAAGCATAATAAAAATCAGAGTTAGCCTGACTCTCAGAAGAATCTCTCTCTCTTGAAGCAAGCACTACTAGGAGCACCTAAAACTACCAGCGCTGGACAAGTCGGCTGTTAGCAAGTACGACGCTAAGGCGGAAAGTGAGAACGGTACGCCCTATCACTGTGTATACCCTTGCCTGAGGCAAGGATTACAACACACGGCCTAGTACACTAATAGTTCGGCTCTTACTAAATTCGGATTCGGGGAATCCCACAAGTTAGTTAGCAATAACTGCAGTGAAATTATTTGTCGATCTCGGCTGAGCCCAGACTCGACCATAAATAATTCCCACATAATTATTGCCGACAGTAACAGTTCGAAACAAACTATAAACTAGACAAGTAATTCCTGAGGAATTAATGTCAGAGCACAGTTCGAAACAAACTATAAACTAGAACGGCAATTGCAGTACAATTGCCATCGGACATGCACATGTTCGGATGCAGCCAATAATTGTCAGATAATTATTGTCCACTGCCAACAAACACACACACCAGATTCGGCCGCATGCAAAACTGCACAAACCAATAAGGGCTCTCCCGACCATACGAACAATAATAGCAAATTATTGTAAGTAGACTTGGGCAGAAGTAGAGCACGTCGGGAGTGTGTACAGGTGGCTACCACCCAGACGCAAATTCCTGTACATTGGTGGCAGCAGTGGGATTGCAAGGCCCACAAAGAATTCTCGACCTCCCGAAGACGAGAGCCCAGTCTGCACGATGTCGTACCGACGGAGAGCGGCAAGCTCAGATCGGGAAGGTTCATCCCTACAGATAATGGGTGCCTTAACAGATATCCTAGAGAGGATGACGACCAATAATACTCGAAGTAAATTCAAAACCCCCCACTTTGATGGGGAAGGTGATGTCCATTACTTCATCCAGCGATTTGAGGAGGTGGCTAGAATGAATCGTTGGACTCCTGAGGAGGCCACGGTCCATCTCCGCCACGCGCTGACCGGGAGTGCTGAACAGTGTGGGCGTGGACTGACCCAACAAGCTATTCTGGAGGCCCTCCGAGCCAGCTTCGGTTTGACTCGAACGGAGGCACAGAGTAAGCTGACGGGGTATCGGAAGCACCCAAAAGACACGCTGCGAGAGCACGCAGCCACAGTAGAGAGGCTGGTGGAGGCGGCCTACGAAGAACTCCCCCAGAGAAATCGGACAGAGTTGACCCTCCAGACATTCCAGAACACTTTAGGACACGCTTATTTACAGCGTCACCTGTTGGCCATCCGGCCCACCAGTCTAGAGGAAGCCGTTAGGGCAGGCAACGACTACCTGCAAATACAACACCAAGCGGTACCACACTCCAACATCCGGACGGTGCACGAGGGACGCCCCGAGGACACCTCCGACCCTGTCTCTCCAGAAGTGTCCTGCCAAGAGGTCGACGACCCGCTCACCAAACTACTAAAAACAGTGGAGGCCCTTAGCAAGGAGGTGGCAGGACTGAAACAGAAGCCACAAGAAGGCCCACCCAAACGCTGTTGGGGTTGCCAACGGACGGGTCACCTACGCAGTCAATGTAAGACTGCCCCCTGGACTGCGAGGCAGGGAAACGGGCTCGGCCCGCAGTAGTGGGACAACCCACTAGCTGCATACGGGCAAAAACTCAAGGAACCCCCTACAGTCACCAGAGGACCCCTACACCCGTCCCACTGACCAATCGGTTTCACCCATTGGCCGACGGAGAAGAGGAGACACCTCCACTGCCAGAGGAGCAAGTGAACCACGTGCCACGACCCCCGAGGCAGGACCAGAACCGACCCAGCACGAACCGCCCCAAGACCATCCACTTAAACCAAGTAGAGAGGCCGTACAAATCAAGCTACTACCTCCCCGGAAAGGTGGAAGGCCGGGCAGTCACGTACCTCATAGACACCGGGTGCAATACAAATCTACTGGCAAAAAGGATCTACGACCAACTCTCCCCCAGAGTCCAGCAACACCTGCAACAATACGACTCTCACGGATTGATGGCGGATGGCACGCGGTTGCCCTTCTACGGCCTGCTCACACTTACAGGACGCATCCGTCATATCCACTACGAGGAGACATTCGTAGTAAGCCAGATAAACGAGGATGTAATCCTAGGCATGCCATTTCTCGCAAACCAGAGTTGTCAAATAGGATTTGACCAGCCCATCCTGAAAATCCAAGATAAGGAACTGACATGCACCGACAGGCACGGGAGAGATTTGATCTCCAAGGTACAAGTCCAAAAGGACACCTATCTACCCCCACAAGCAGAGACCACCATACTATGTCACCTCACCAGCAAGGAGCCCTGTCCACAAGGCATCATCGAGAGTATGGAGGGTGGCCTGCTTTTAGCTACCAGCATCAACGTACCCGACCACCAGGGAAGAGTACTAGTACGATGCCTCAACCCCTCCCCCGAAAGTGTCCGCGTTCCAGCCGGTGAAGTAATCGGGACGTTTACGGGAGTAGGACCCGAAGAGGTCCAACCAACCACCGAACAATACTCACCAGAAACCACAGAAGGACAGGACCTACCTCCACATCTGCACGCACTATATGCACAAGCCCGACACGGGTGTAGCACCGCAAGAGAGGAACAACAACTCCACGAACTGCTTACCCACTACCAAACAGTGTTCAGCAAGGACGATGGAGACATCGGACGCACCCACCTCGCTGAGCATTCGATCCCAGTAGCCTCAGGAACTCGACCTATCCGTAGCCCTCCACACCGCCTAGGGGCGGAGAAGGAAGCGGAAGCTGAACGGCAGGTCAAGGAGCTGTTGGCAAAAGACCTGATCGAACCAGCCGACAGTGCCTGGAGCTCCCCCGTCGTCCTGGTACGAAAGAAAGATTCATCCTGGAGATTTTGTGTGGACTACAGGAAGCTAAACGACGTCACCCGCCAAGATGCATACCCGATCCCAAGGATCGACGACTCCCTGGACGCATTGGCCGGCAGTCGCTACTTCTCCACTCTAGATCTCACCAGCGGATACTGGCAAGTGCCACTAGATCCAGACGCTCAACAAAAATCGGCCTTCATAACCCGGAGCGGTCTGTGGAGGTGGAAGGTCCTCCCATTCGGACTCACCTCAGCACCAGCTACTTTTCAACGCCTGATAAACTTAGGGGGATAGGCTCCCTGAAGTATGTCAGGAACAGGCGGCAGTGGGGCCGTAAGGCTCTGGAGACACATTAAATGTTGATATAGCGCTGTGGGAGGAGGCTGAAGGCCCACTGTGTCTCGAATCCTGAATTAACAGGATACTGTGGTACCGTCTAGTCGGCTCGACTGTAGATCGGAAAATGCTACAGCGAGTGGTACGTGGATGACAGTCCACACCTAGCCAGCGTGGAATGGCAGAGTTGTCCATATCCTGGAACGCTGGTGAACAGGCAAGGCTGGTGAAAACGGTCAAAGTTCATATACCCATAGCAAAGTGGGGTATGGATCAGACCGTCGGTTACCTCTGGGGGCCTAACCCGCTCTAACAGATCAAGGTGATCGCTATCGACTGGGTCACCGGCCGGTTGGTTCGCATATGCAGTAAATCCCCAAGGGTTGCGCGACCAGCTCAATGTACAGTCAGGCCCTAGTAAGCCAAAAGCGAATGCGTTAGTAGGCAAGCTAGGTGGAAAGGTACTCAGCCTAGGTTGCGCCCACGACTCCGAGAGGACGTGGGAGGCCGAAGAGTATAAGCGGGAAAGAGTGCTAAAGGGCCTGCACTGGAAAACGCTGTTACTATATCTGGACGACGTCATTATAATCGCCCCAGATTTCCAGACACATCTGCAACGCTTAGGAGAAGTGTTGGGCCGGCTACAACAGGCTGACCTCAAGGTCAAACCCTCCAAGTGTGAGCTGTTAAGTCAGAAGGTGCGATATCTAGGACACGTCGTAAGCTCGGAAGGAGTCGCCACCGACCCTGGGAAGGTGGAAGCTGTTGCCAAGTGGGAGGAACCCCGTGACGTGAAAGCCCTCCAAGCCTTCTTAGGCACGGCCGGCTATTATCGTCAGTACATTCCTGAGTACGCGACGATCGCCAAGCCACTGACCGTACTAACCGGGAAGGGAGTCAAATGGAGATGGGGAGACGACGAACGAGGGGCATTTCACATCCTCAAGTCGCGCCTGAGTCAGGCCCCTGTACTAGGATACCCCGACCCCTCCATCACCTACATTCTAGACACGGACGCCAGTGCCGTGGGACTGGGAGCTGTGCTCTCACAAGAACAGGAAGGCAGGGAGCGAGTCATCGCCTATTATAGTAAAACCCTGGCCCCAGCCGAACGCAACTACTGCGTAACCAGACGAGAACTCCTGGCCGTAGTGAAAGCGGTGAAACATTTCCGGCCATATCTGTACGGAAGGAAATTCCGTCTAAGGACGGACCACGCATCCCTCCGATGGCTGTGCCGCCGCAAGGAGCCATCTAACCAGATCGCACGGTGGTTGGAGATACTGGCCGAATTTACATACCAGCTGGAACACCGCGCAGGGCCCCGTCACGCTAACGCCGACGGGCTCAGCCGGCAAGACCAGTGTACAGACTGCAGACAGTGTACCGCCATCGAACGGCGCGACGGAGGACCCTCACACGCCGACCTCGCCGCAGAGCAGGAACAGGCGCAAGTGCATCTAACCCTCACCGACCCCTCTCGTAATACTAGAGAGTTGGTTCAGGCCCAGAAAGAAGGCAACCACCCAGTGAGTCGCATGTACAGGGCAGTTCAAGAACAAGAACCCATTCCTCGCCAGGAGCTAGAGGAAGGCAGCACAGAACTGCGCGTTCTGCACGATCGGAGGGAGCGCCTGTGCATAAGGCCCGACGGAGTACTAACCCTACGCCTGGATCACCAGGGAAGGACTAAGTACTGTACCGTCTGCCCCCCTCCGTGGCGTGAGAACACAGTATGGGAAACCCACAAGCTGGCCCATGCCGGCATCAACCGCACCAGGAACCGTGTCATGCTAGACTGGTACTGGCCCGGCATGTCCGCCATGATACGACGCTTAGTGAAGAACTGTGAAGTCTGTCAAGTTGCCAAAAAGAGCCAGAGACCCGGCGCCCCGGAAGGGCAAAGACTCTACGCCGGCCGCCCTTTCCAGAAGCTCGCGGTGGACTTGGTGGGACCCCTACCCCTCACCAGTCGAAAAAACCGTTGGATCTTGGTCCTCACTGACCATTTCACTCGGTGGCAAGACGCGATCGCCATACCAGATGCCACCGCCCCCACAGTGGCCGCCACCTTGGACGAGCGAGTTTTTAGCTACTGGGGGCTGCCCGAACAACTCCACACAGATCAAGGGGCCCAATTTGAATCCACCCTGCTGGAGGAGCTGTGCATCCTGTGGAACGTGCGCAAAACGCGTACTACGCCCTATCACCCGCAAGGGAATGGAATGGTCGAGCGCCAGAATAGGACGCTGGGGGACGCTCTTCGGACGTTGATCCTCACCAAAGGACAAGACGAGTGGGACGGCCTGCTGCCCCAAATAATGCGGGCATGCAGGGCCACCCCCAACTCCACTACGGGCGAGACGCCCAATCTCCTCATGATGGGCAGAGAGGTACGGCTTCCCGACCAACTTACCGGGAACGCACCCACCTTAGAGCAGGCAACCATCAACGAACATACTCAGCGCACGCAAGAGAATCTGGCTGTCGCCCACGAATACCTACGTAATCTGCAGCATAAAGTACGCCAGGAGGAGGGAGATGAGCCGCTAAGATTCGCTGAGGGGGACCTAGTAGTGATGGAAAACAAACGCCGCGTAAAAGGGGGCAACCCTAAGCTCCAACCGAGTTACGTCGGCCCTTACACCATCACACAAACATACCCCAACCACACATACCGGCTAGAGAGAGACGGCCAAGCATTCACCCAGAACGGCCGGCGGTTGAAACACTACCGCTCGTGCCAAGAGACAATAGGGAGAGCCCCACCCAGTAGGGAACAAGCAGTAAGACCCAACATGAGAGGGGCATACTTGGGACGACAACTACCGAGGCAAAACACTACGCCAATAGAACCAAACAACGCACCAACCGAACCAGTCACTGAAATATCCAGAGAGGTTGAAAGGGCACTGAGAGAGTTAGAAAGACAAGCAACGTCGGTACCCCCCAGAGAACCAATACCGGGCACCCCTCAACCCCCCACACAGCCTGAGAGGACACCCACACCCGAGCACAGGGCCCCGACACCTCCAGTAAACGCCCCCACACCAACCGACACCGGTGGGCACAACCTAGATACAAACGAGTGGCCTCCACTACCACCCAGACCAGAATCCACTACAAGTCATGATCGTCCTAGGAGAGAAGTAAAGAAACCAGCAAAATTTGCTGATTATCAATGCTATAGGACACAAGAAGTGGACAGGGAAGACGAACAATATGTAAAACAGAAAAAACTAAAAGAAATAAAACACTTACCTTGGGAAAACGCAGCAGAAACAACGAAAATCTTAGGATTACAGAGAGGAGATAACTACGCAACAACGTCGGCGCCGGGAAAACCCCCAGCTCCCAACGAGAAGATAACTCCCCAGACCGAACTGCCTGCCGAAAACGCCCCCGCAGGAAACCACACCCAGCAGAACACGTGGGCAAACAGAACAATGAGAAGGGAGGTACCAACAACAAACCAAGGCGTGCTCAATCAACAGCACTACACAGATAAAAATAATAAACACTCCAAACATTCATCACACTACAGAACGCAGTGCCTACAAGCGATCACAGATATACTACACAGCATGGAGAGTGAGAGAGCCTTATCAGTGGAAGAAGACCCGACCTTTGCAGAGGAGCTGCTGGCCAACGCTACTACCAGTCGGGTAAGAAAAAGGAATTATTCCTCTCCTGCCAGGATCAATCACATCGCTAAAGAAGGAGCTGCAAGGACCCGAATACACCAAGCATCAGCACCCCCTCCCCCGACACAACATGCTAAAGAAACGTGGAAAGCCGACGCCACCTCACAAGCAATCAAGAACGCTATTTACCAAATAGAGGGAGACACATGGGGCTGCAAAATCTGTAGTCTACAGCTCAACAAAAAGCGTATTATATACCACGTACACCAACACTTTACGTATTTCTTTTGTGCCTGTGGCAAAAAGAGTAGCTCGAGGGACACTATACTCAAACACATCAAAGAGAGAGGAGGCGAGCAAGCACATGGTGGAGAAACTCGACCACTATATGAAGTCGATGAGCAATCATACACAGAATTCTGTAAGGCTATGCGTTGGACAAATCCAGCACCCTTCGGCACCCCGACGCCAATTATAGAGCGTGGCAAAAACTCCATAAAGAGACGACTGGGAGAGAGACAAGACGAAACTCCTACCAAAGTAGCCCGAATAGAACTAGTGGACAGTAATCCTCCACCAAGAAAACCTCGTTTGCACATAGGAGGTAAGGAAACAGCATTTAGAAGACACCTCGCCTCCACCGAAAACATTCCGAGGGCACCTACGCCTGAAAATAGGAGACAGAGGGAGAGAGTAAATGAAGAAAGACGTGAGGACAGATACAGGAGAATCAAGCGCTTAGAGGAGGAGATGTACACCACTACTCGGGATGCTTTCAAGCTATTACAAAGGACCGAGGACATAAAGATAGCCATCCAAAGGGAAAGGGACCTTCTCTAAAGGAACATAATGGACAGTAAGCATTGACATTTGTTACACTCTGTGCGCCCCTTCTTTTTATTGGCCTTACAGTTGCCAATGGGGGGGAGTGTGTGAGGGACGCTAGTACTCTCCATATTTTATTATTATTATTTTATACTCACTAAGACATTCTCTCACTTATTATTACGCCAGAGACATTATCTCGCAATTACTGTCTAAGCCTATGTCTCATTGTCCGTATTCTTTTGTGTACGATTTAAGCCATTAACTCACTGTCTATGTTACATCTCAATATCTACTCGCTACGCATTGTATACGTCTGTGTATAGTTCTATTGGTTGTATGTATCCACGATACCAGAGTCTATTCCAGTGCGTTCTATCTTGTACACCAAATAATTATTTACTACATATTATTCTTTTTCCACGATTTTTAATTATTGCAATTGGGTGCTGACTGTAAGGACAAGGCGTGGCTTGTACCAATATTTTTGCTCAGGCGTGGTTTGTAATGTGTACCCGCCTTCCCTGTATTTAAATCGATGTAAGCATAATAAAAATCAGAGTTAGCCTGACTCTCAGAAGAATCTCTCTCTCTTGAAGCAAGCACTACTAGGAGCACCTAAAACTACCAGCGCTGGACAAGTCGGCTGTTAGCAAGTACGACGCTAAGGCGGAAAGTGAGAACGGTACGCCCTATCACTGTGTATACCCTTGCCTGAGGCAAGGATTACAACACACGGCCTAGTACACTAATAGTTCGGCTCTTACTAAATTCGGATTCGGGGAATCCCACAAGTTAGTTAGCAATAACTGCAGTGAAATTATTTGTCGATCTCGGCTGAGCCCAGACTCGACCATAAATAATTCCCACATAATTATTGCCGACAGTAACAGTTCGAAACAAACTATAAACTAGACAAGTAATTCCTGAGGAATTAATGTCAGAGCACAGTTCGAAACAAACTATAAACTAGAACGGCAATTGCAGTACAATTGCCATCGGACATGCACATGTTCGGATGCAGCCAATAATTGTCAGATAATTATTGTCCACTGCCAACAAACACACACACCAGATTCGGCCGCATGCAAAACTGCACAAACCAATAAGGGCTCTCCCGACCATACGAACAATAATAGCAAATTATTGTAAGTAGACTTGGGCAGAAGTAGAGCACGTCGGGAGTGTGTACAGGTGGCTACCACCCAGACGCAAATTCCTGTACAGTATATGCTCTCTTTAACTATTTTCCCCCACCGCCAGGTCAGTGGATTGGAGCCGCCTGTGACATCTACCAATGCTACTACCACAACAACTACTACTAATAATGCTACTGCTACTACTACACTCGTATACAAGCACGCAATGATGTTGACCAGGGGTGTGCTAAGAAAAAGTTTAACGGGGCAAAATCTAGATAGCGTGCGCAGCCCGAAACATTTTGTTCCCAAGTTGTTGAAGTTGGGGAAAGATATGTCAAAGTAAATGATCATAGTGTTCCCAAGTTCAGAGGATAGTATCTTGTAAGATATCAAATTGCTTCCTGAGGTAATCTTTGAAAGCCGGTGGTGTGTTATATAATGTGACCTTTTTGGAAATGAAAAACTTGGAATAGGATTGCCATTAATATTGTTAAATAATAATATTATTAAATTTCATTTCAATGCCAATCTTTGCAAGTTGTACCTTATTATTATTTTTCAATTTGAATACCACCCACCACTATTTTAGTTCATAATATTAGTGTCAAGAAAAGCTAGTTGCCAAAATTACACCAGGGCGGTCTTTAAATTAAGACATATTATTGTTAATAATAACTATCATATTGTTATTGCTGCTGTGCTGTTGCTATTGGTAATCACAATTAGTTTTTTTATTATTATTGTTGGGGAATCACACAAACATTGCCCTAATACAAGTCGACCAGGTGACGTTTCGACACCTATATATTCATATACATTGTTCTATGTAACAGTCATTCGGCTTCGGCCTGCTACACTTATTTATCCAACATATATTGTGACAGTCATTCGGCTTCGGCCTGTTTTTACTCATTTTTATTCAACTTATATATTATATTGTATTGCGTATTAGGCAGCACTTCACAACAACAAATCCATGTGGCCATCTCTAGTCAGCCATAGCGAAGTGCTGCCCCCTCTTTTGTTGTATAGGCCAATCAGGCGTGATTATCTATTGTTTGTGCTGAATTGCTGTAAACATTATGCAATCCTTTTTGTATAAATGCTGTTACAATCATTTAATAAAGACAGAGTTAACCTGGCACTCTCACTGCTTCATTGAATCTTTCAATGTAACATGCGCACATACTAAGAATAGCTGGCAAGCTAAGTGTAACTGACAAGAGCTACATACAAAGATTACTACAGCAGCGACAGCATATGCAAGCACTGCATACAGGCAATTAAATAATTACAAAGACAAGCGGCTACTTTGACAAGTCAATTAGTAGAACGAACAATAGTCAGTAGAAAGTGTTCAGTCGAATCGACTTACACTGCACACTACCTTCGGGCGTGTGATACTGGAACGATTGTTCCACCTGCTAATTCGACCCTGCGCAGTTATTCTGCCGAACGAGAAATCAGTGGAAAGTGAGGTAGTTGTGACAACTCCTCACTGTGTATAGCTTACGAGCTTGCAACGCTGCAAATCTTGCTCGACCAGTCTAGCTTGCTGACCTTGGGCCTGCTGGAGGCGAGACGCTGCACTGCCTGCATTACACTCACTACTGTGGGCCGCTGTACAGGTGACAGCTACCACTCCATCCCAAATTCCTGTACATTATTTCATTCATTTTAATTAAAAATATTTATTGGATTTAGTAAATATTATTACTATTCATTTCAGTTACTCTTATTATTATTGATTTGTTTTTTAAAATTGTGTCATTATGAGTAATTGCTATTACTACTACCACCTATTAATATTATTACTATCAGTAGGTAGCTATAATAATACTGTCATTATTAAGTCATCGTTGTCATTGTGTGTAAGTTTGCTCTATTGTTTCTGGCTAATTAGAAAATTGGTTTATGACAACATACAGTAATAACGCTTTTAAAAATAATCTTAGCAAAATTTTCTACCAGGTGTATCATTATCATTGTACTATTATTGTTTTTTAGTAATAAAATTCTTACTCAGCTCACGGCTCATTTATTTATCCATGAACCTTCTAGTTCTTCAAAATGATGCCTTTGAACTTAGTTATTAGGCTCTAATTATTGAACAAAAAAACGACATGAAGAATTTTAAATAATAATAATACTATTATTATTGGAAATATTTAAATAAATGAGTGGTTTATAATAATGATATCCATTATAACAAATTTGATAATATTAGTGTCCAAGAGAACCTTTCAGCACATTGTGAAAACAAGGTCTCTAGAAAAAAGAAACTGTGCTGGGACTGGACATGTTTGTGGTTGTGGCTCATAATGATATAGCAGTTTATTAAATATCTCAATAAGGAATTTCTGTTTTCGTTGGGCTCAGATAGTGTGTGATAGTCCAGATGATCAAAATCCTCAAAGTCTTAAAGCTGGATGGGCTCTCCTACCGGTGTTTGAGGAGGAATAGTTGTTTAAGGTGTAACCTTGCTGAATTCTTATTTGGCGGTTTGCCCAATTTTTGGCCTACTTTTAGTGACTTGGAATGCTCTACTGCAGTTTTAACACTGATAAGACGTTGAGTAATAAAATTCAAATTTTGGCATTAATAACAGCTCTCTTGCTAGATTTCCAGAGATGGGGGCAAATCAAAAATTTTTGACTCAAATCAAATCATTTTCAAAATGGACCAAATCAAATCAGGGACGCGAGAAATCGAGGCAAATCAAATCAAGTCAAATCAGTAAAATTTTCAAATCAAATCAAATATTTGCATTTGATTTTCAAATATTTGTTACAAATCATCTTTCAAAACAAGCCCTGGGAGCGAAAACAAGCACACAAAAGCCATTATTTTCATCCTCTCTGCATTAATAGTGGGGGGAAAAGTGCCTAAAGTTCAAAATCCCATATAAAAGTATGTTGACATAGATGGTCACTGTTGACATTTCTGCGGCTCATGTCCAATATTATTTCGCAATTACCTTATTGTACCATATAAAAATTGAGCTCTTACAACTTATTCATGCCTTCACTAGTCAGTCACCACAGAAGTGAGGGTTGCATGCGACAGCATTGTGAACAGGCCTTTACAGCTTTGTGCACTCCTACTTCATTTAGATGTTAATGAGTCACACGAAAATAAAGTATGGAAAAAAAAGAATCTGGGTTCAAAACTATGCTCAATGCACTGATTATCTATGGAATTGGAACGAACGTAGACACGAATGAATGCAGACACATCTGGAATGAACGTAGACACATCCAGGAATGAATGTCGACATACCTGGAACGAATGTCGACAATGCAACAAACCAGAGAATTTCGACTCTCACGCCTGGATGTGTCTACGTTCGTTCTCAGCGATATATAAAATATCATTTCGATTTTCGTTCCAAAAGTTGTCTACGTTGGGAAAAACGGTAATTTATTTTACTCCTGGAACGAACGTCGAAATGGAAGTTTCAATGTTGCCAGTAATGAATGTTGACACTTCCTAGAATGAACATCGAATTTTTCTCTCTAACATAGTTGACTTTTATTCCAGGTCTGTCAACGTTCATTCCAGGATGTGTCTACGTTCATTTAAGCTATGTCTGCATTAATTCCTGTCGACGTTCATTCCTGTCTACGTTCATTCCAAATTCCATTATCTATAATCTGGTAGTGGAATGCGAATGTATATTGGTATATTTTCTAAGACATGTGCATCTTTTCAAACGTTTCTTTTCTTGTTCCATCTGCAGGAGGCTGACTAATGGAAGACTTCAGATGGTTTAAAATTACATGCATATACACCATTTCATTTCTAATTGCTTAATTACTTTCTTTAGCTGTAGTAGCTTTCACACACACTAGGAAAAACTAAACACAGGTGATATGACTTAAAAATATAATGATTTGCTTTCATAATAAAAAGTATAGATAGTTCTTTTAGGTAATTTGCCACAATTTCCAATAAGTTTCATATCAGAATTAATGCAACTAAAGTAATCACTATACAAGTTTAGTATTCTGACGGATATAATGAACATATGCAATAGGATATTGAGAAGTTACGAGCTGCAAAACTACATGACGACAACCTTAGTTTAATTGGTGGTTTTTGCAGCTATCAGATATTACTTAGATGTGACACAAAATCATATAGTTTTCTTTTATATTTTTTATTGTAAAGCTAAAAAATAAAGAGGCTCTACAAAAACGTCATGATGTCATGTCTGCAGATCAAATAAGAGTATGCGGTGAAAATGAAGCATGAAGCTTTGTGATGTAGTTGGTTGTTGCGGGACAGTGGGTTGTATCCAATAAAAATATTGCTGATCAGCTGAGAATTACAAAACATTCCTGCCAGTGAGGCATACCATGAGATAGACGAAATTCTTTCATATACAATAGCAATAGTTCCAATTATAAACACCAGTTATTTCTTGCGGTGGTAAAAAATCACTCATTGTTCACATCAGTACATAGAGTGAACTACTTTTTAACAAGAAGATTCGAAGATATTAGAACGCTGGTTAGAGCTATACTACGCTACACTAGAACATGGTCATCAAGTTTAGTACATAGATGGTTCAGGGTTAAATTCATCACAACTGTCTCTTCTATGTGAAGTGTCTTCATTCATCTTTGTATGTTTCCTCAGTAGTCCAAACTGCATGCTGGAGCACTGCATATTCAACTTCACGGAATGAGCAACTCATTTCACGGGAAAAATAACTCTTGGTGCATATGATTTGTTGAGTATTGAATCTTTTTTGACAAAAGAGATCCACAGGGTAGCCAGCACATATATCCACATCTATAACATAGCAAAGTTGAGCAATGTACAATGATGCGGGAGAATATGATTAGAGTAAATGAAATTAATTATGCTATTGCAATCTAAATCAAATAGCATAGCATATAACAACAATGCAATGGCAAATAACAATAACACTTACTAATGTTAACCTAACATGTAATAAGCACCTTTCATTGATTACCAATCAAACTACTATCAATTTATTGGGTCGAGCTGTATGAACTGCCGTACTTATGCTCTGAATGGTAAATTTAATCAATCAATAATGCCAGAAAAATATTGTTGAAAATGATAGATCATAATACAATATTCTTGAAACAGTGCCATTTGCCCAATACTGCTACAATAAAGTCAATTTATTTAATTTTTATCCACTGCTTAATTAATTGATAATAAATCATTAAAATTATCAATAGTATCAATTTTTGTGAACTAATAGTAATAACTATTACTATAAAGAATCTATAATCAGCACAATAAGTGCAATAACAATTAAAAATAATATTCTTATTAATTATTATATAATTAATTGTCATTTGTTTTTGTGGTGTATTGTTTTGATCACTACTAAACTTCAATTTTTATTATTTTCATTCCACATACTTACATGGTAATTTTTTACTCTTTGCTACTAAAAACAGTAGTCTTATTTAATTATCAATATTAATTAATATAAATAATCATTATCATCATTGAATCCATTGCCACCATGATAATTAATCATCATCATTATTTATTATTATTATTTGCAGTGCTTAATAAAGTGAAGTTACTGTAACTACATTGGTGATGATAACAACAACATCAACACCACAATTTTTACAACAACAATGTTATTGTAACTAACTACTGTTATTATTATTATTATTATCCATAATAATATATTATTATTGTAATAAATAATAATAACAATAATAATTAATAAGGGTTTGATTGATATCATTGATAATAATCAATAATTATTATTATCAACTTATTCAGCCATGAATGAATGAATAACAATAATTATTATTATTACCATAGTAATGTGGATGAATTAATGCCATGACGATTATTATTACTAATAATAATTAATTAACAATAATAATATTACAGCGATAAAATAACCACCAACGATAAATAACAATAATAATAATAATAATTATTATAATTATTATCATTCCTCATTATTATTATTATTATTATTTATTAATGTTGCTATTATTATTACTACCTACTATGACTATTCTATGGCATTGATTTATTCATTCATTCATTGATTCATCCAAAATAATAATAATAATAAATCAAACAAATGATGATGATAAATAAATAATTATTTTTATAAATAAATGAGTAATATATAATATTATTCCACCAAGTTGTTAGTAACCAAACAAACCACTCACCTAGTACACATAGTCAAACATCCATTTGTCATGTTCGTATCAATCCTTCATTTCAGGCCATTTTTGAGTAATTGTACAGAATTAATTAGTCATCTAATATTGGCAACCACATAATTAGCTCAGCCGCCATGCGGGGATATTGCGTAACTATAGACTGTAGTTTTAGTCATGGGTTGTGGCCTCTGTTACCCCACCCAGTAATCTTTTGCTAATACTTCTAATAAAGATAAAAAGATAAGAAAACTATGATGATTTTTGCATTATTTATCAACAAAAAAGTTAATTTTTACCAAATGATTTGAATCTGAAAATCAAATATTTGACTCAAATCAAAAAAAAAACCAAATCAATTCAAATCACTGAGGTAGGCAAATCAAATCAGCAAATCATCAAATCAGCTAATCAGCTAATTTTGATTTGTTTCAAATATTCGAATACTCAAATATTGTAGAGTATTTCACAATTACCTTGACCTTGTTACTACGATTTCACAAGAATGTCTAGGATATGTGTAATATCTATTTCTGCCCCTATATTCTCCTAAGCAGCTAGTATCTCAGTAAGGTAGACTATATATGTGTATACTCAAAAATATACCACATATTAATAAATATTATTCACAATTGAAGTGGATTGTTATTATAAAAATGAATCAATCCTGATTTAATGTATCCTCGTATTCTATTCCTTATGAATGGTAGTCGGCGAGTCACAATGTATTGTTGTTGCTAGGCGGCCTTTGACGGGGGAAATTTGACGGGGAAATCCCCGGCGTTAACGATTTACAATTATATTAAATATAATTGCTAGGCGACCTTCGACGGGAAATTTGACGGGAAATCCCCGGCGTTGAGGATTTACAATTACGTTAGATATGATCGTTATAAATAATCAAGAATATCGCCGGCAACAATCTCGGCAATTATACCACAATATCGGAAATAATAAAGCCGACGTAACTCCACATCAAAGAATGAGTTTTCCGGGTTGTTGAACCTTTATTCCTCAACAATAAAATAAGATTGGCTGATCCAAGTAGATAAAAAGATGAACTGCTTGCATACAGGGGGTTTGCTATTTATATAGAAAGATGCACGCTCTGTGTGCGTGATCGTTACTCCAAAGTTAAAATCAAATACAAAATAAAAATAATCGTACAACAAATTACGTAAGGTATTTCTACATATAATAAAACATATAATTAATTTATTACCTTACGATAATATTTGATTTTTGTAACAACTCTTTCAACTGTTTTCTCATGGCAATAAAAATACGCTCATAGACTGTTCATAAAATCAACGATCGCAATTATTACGTTTTCTCCACAATATTCGAGTCAGCCGTGATTTGCTCCCATCTCTGTAGATTTCATAACATGGCATGGTGTAAACAGACAGTGGGGCCATTCAACCGATCAAAATAAACAACATGGTGTTAATTTCCCCTTTTTTCATTATTTTTATACACTCTAAATACAACCAACGGCATCAATAATAATTTTCATGGATAAATTATGATTTTTTGATGAAATGATGAAAACATTGAACATAAATTGTTTTTTGACAAAGCTTGTAATCTTACCTTCCTGTATGCAAATCTTATTGCCTGTTTCAAGTGAGCTGTTAATTTCTACTACTGTTGGTATGAGTTGATATGATCAAAAGATTTCATTGATTGTACACATTTATTTAACAATTATATTTCTATTTCCAAAACAAAAGTTATAGATTTTGGTAACCAAATTTTTTATTTTGGGAAGCTATTCTTTTAGTTTTTTTCGTTCTGAAGTGTTTAAACTAGTGATCATGTACTAGGAACACAACAAATGCAAATAGTCTTTTCTTGTTGTAGTAATGCTAGACTAATAACATTCTCTCATTTCTATCATATTATGTCTGTGTATAAAAAGTTCCTAGTTTCATCTTTGTAATGTCATACATTATTTATTCATTAAATTATAGCTTTTGTTGAGTAATAGGAAAGTGCTCCATTTGGTTGAATCTTAAATAATTTCATAGAACTTCTTACCATTCATGAATTTGAAATAACCAAGTTTGTTTAATGATTTTATAAACTCGATTGTTTTAATTTTCTAAAAAAGAAATCATGAGTCTTCCCACCCCTTGGCTCATTCTGTGTTCCCAGTGGCGGATCTGGAGGGTGAGCCCTAGGAGCCCAGGCTCCCCTTTCCCTACCAATAAATATGTTGCAAAAGGTTCTGAGAAATTAGCTGAAAAGTTTCATCAAAATCAGCTTCTAGATAACTTTTATGAGGAGAAGCCCATTATTATTCAATAAAGATGTTTGTGGGGAAACAGTTACATAACCCAAGATCCAATAATTTTGACTTTAGTTTTGGGGCTGTTTGAATAGGTAAATATATTTTTTTTTGTTTTTCTGTGCAAATATGTTCAACCACCAGGTCAGGGTCTTCCAATTTATGATTATGCTGTCAAAATTGCGAAAAAAAAAAAACATGCCAGCAACAGGAGTAGTAAAGGAAAAAGGCGCAGCATTTCTTCACTGCAGGAGTGGTATACCGCTGCAAAAATTCAGCTGTCAAGTTAATAGTTACGTATTGCTCACTCATTGCTATTAGCGATCTTTACTATTAGTAATTAATAATAAGTAAATAACAATTATTATCTATTATTATTCTTATTATTATTTATCCTTAATTAAAGCAAGTTAATATCTATTATTGTTGTTACGATTGTTATTAATTATTATTATGGTGTAATAGTTTAATTATTGTAAATGATGATTAATCAATATGATATAACTAATAAGAATAAATTATTATTATTTTTGAGTAAGCAGCATCATAGATTAATAAACCTTTTTACTTATTATCTTATTAATATTATTATTATCTAGGTTTTATTTAAAGGTATTTCAGGTGCTATACACTGGCAGTTATGTTATTACTTTGAAATTTGCAGATTGGTATTAAAATCCAGTGTGTCATAGCAATTGTTTCAACACTGTACAGTGGAGGAGCCAAATATGTGTCAGAGGGGAGCACATCATTGAGGGGGTCTTCCCCTCCGCACATCTCCAGATCTGCCACGGTGTGCCCCAATAGTCTTATTTCACTCTCATTTATTTTCAATACATTAAACGTATCTAATAGTATGTAAATTGCAAAACACCTAATGGACCCATGAACAAAAGAGTTTTGACTTGGCATTCATGCTGCAGGACTTTACATGTATATATAGATGCATGAATGTCATATTTAGTAACTAAAGCAGTTAAATTGGTTTTCAAAAGGCAATTGGCATTAGGAATAAAAAATAGGTGACAATTGCCCCTACCCAGTGTGCATGCACACCGAAAGAAAACCATATATTACAATTTATGTTACTCTGCACTGATATTACCAGAGAATGAAGTATTGGCAGTAGTAGCTAATGTAGTAGCAAAACTAACTGGAAATAAGAGGCAGTAGGTGTACTAGCTAGAAGTCACTGGCAGCAGTAGTAGTGATATAGTAGTAGTAGTACTGGAAGCTGTAGTAGTAGTAGTACTGGTAGCAGTGGTAGTGGTGATATTGGCTAAAAATCACTATCAGTAATTGAGTGAGACATTTCTGCTGAAAGAGTTGTTTTTTATTATACGCATAATAATAACCAACATTTTTTCATCAAATTTGGTTTTTTCTTGTAAAATTTATTTAGATCAGAAATAGAAGGAATTGAAAAACAGTCATGTATTGCATAAATTAAATAAAAAATGTGTTTTGTTCTTTTGGCAATACTTTATTTACGTATCTTGTACTCAGTATGTCTCAATATCGCATTGCTGTACTAGAGAGGGAGCCATGTAGATTTTGGCTTTTCATCGCTTTTCAATAGCTCAATTTACTTTTCATCACTGTTCTTTATCCCTCGTATTACTGTTGCATGTATATACTATTACAGGAAGATGTTTTATCGGGCAAACCTCTTGACCCCACGCTTAAGGAGCTCAAGTATAACCCTAAGGCTACAGAGCTCTATGCTCCTACGGTAACATGATCCGCTGGCATTGCTGTTATTCAATGTACTCTTACTATGGCCTGCGATGTTGTCTGATCGAGGAGTAGAAGCTATAACAGCTGCTGTATATGACAGATATTCTAATATGATGTCCAATGAGAAGGTCTGTGCTTTTACAGGCAGGTCCAGAGCATCCATTTAAGACGCAGCAAATGCGCGCTGTCAAGAATACTGTGACTGGATTCGCTGAACCGTCTCATGTCAGCCAATTTCAGTTTGAGACCCAACGGCGTACATTTCACAGCTACGGTAACTTTCATTATATAAATCGTCAGCCAATTGTGAACTGTAGGAGTAAAACCTGAATTCACATGAATATATGCAGTGTTTTGTGTGTCTATGCTTGTACATCTGCGGTTGTATCTATGAATGTGTCTATAATCATATCGGTGGTTGTATATCTATGTCTATGTTTGTGTCTATGGTTGTGTCTATAGTTTTATCTATGGTTGTATCTATGGTTGTATCTATGGCTGTATCTATGGTTGAATCTATGGTTGTATCTATGGCTGTATCTATGGTTGACCGTGTTTTCGTGGATTAGGTTATGCAGCAGATCCTAGTGCTGACACAGAAGTTGAAGGCAGCATTCCACTGGTAGGAGACCTTGAGAAAGCCAAGGAGGGTAAAGGTAATACAGTTTATAGCGCATGGATTATATTGCCTAAAGTGGATCTTGTGCATCAAACTTGTGTTTGAAATCTGTTTGTTTCTGTGTGGAATTATGATCCAGTGATTTTTTTACACCTGCAAAGTATCATTTCTGTGGTTAGATGTGTTTCTAGTTTTTGTATAGTAAGTTGTCTTCTCTTGCTCTGCATTGAAGTAGGAAGGCAACTCTTAACTATAAATGCCTATCTAACACGCACTGACGTACACAATATTACGTGTTTGTTTTGCTAGAACTGACAGTGTTTGAAGCTACCAAAGTACGTCAGGGTGACAAGCGAAAGCGGCAGCGCAATACTGATGCCGGCGATATTGAAGGCTATCTTGGTCCTTGGGGCAAGTACCAGGATGAGAAAACTACCATGGTACCCGATGAGGAAGAGAAAAAGGTAACGAGCTCTGGTACACTCCAATAACACCTCTATGGCACACACACAAGTGTGCTGGTATATAACACCTCTATGGCTCACACACAAGTGTGCTGGTATATAACACCTCTATGGCTCACACACAAGTGTGCTGGTGTATAACACCTCTATGGCTCACACACAAGTGTGCTGGTATATAACACCTCTATGGCTCAAACACACACAAGTGTGCTGGTATATAACACCTCTATGGCTCACACACACACAAGTGTGCTGGTATATAACACCTCTATGGCTCACACACACACACACACAAGTGTGCTGGTGTATAACACCTCTATGGTTCACACACACACAAGTGTGCTGGTATATAACACTTCTATGGCTCACACACACACAAGTGTGCTGGTATATAACACGTCTATGGCTCACACACACACAAGTGTGCTGGTATATAACACCTCTATGGCTCACACACACACAAGTGTGCTGGTATATAACACCTCTATGGCTCACACACACACACACAAGTGTGCTGGTGTATAACACCTCTATGGTTCACACACACACAAGTGTGCTGGTATATAACACCTCTATGGCTCACACACACACACATTTATGTAATATTTAGGTGCTGGATGAACTGGTCTCTAAAAGAAAGAAGAACAAGAAGGTTGCTGAGGAGAAAGCTGAGAGTGAAGAGAAGTCTACCTTACATCGTGAGTATCTCTGTGTTACGTTGTGATAGCTCTATTGTTGTGCGTCCTTTGATAAATCTTATGTTGGTCCCTCGCTACATGATACATTTGTGCTGTAGTTAAGGAAGCTTACGACTACCAAGGACGTCCGTGGATTCATGTACCACAAGATGTGGGCGTGTCGTTGAAGGAGGAGGCAATACCAGACAAGTGTTTTATACCCAAGAGACTGATACACACATGGGCGGGGCATACAAAGGCGCTGTCTGCTATACGATGGTTCCCAGTGTCTGCGCACCTTCTCCTATCGTGCAGCATGGACTCTAAGATTAAGGTTGGTTGCTTGCACAAAACATGCATTGTTGAGTTTACGTACAAATGGACACCTAGTGGGTAGCCTTCCTCTATGTCTGGGGTGGAGAGGTCAAGGTTACATATAGTGACAGAGCTAGTTTTCACTAGCGCTGCCATCTGATATGTGGATGGATGTAAATTGAGTTTACTTTCGGTGAAATCTCTTATTACATCACTACGAGGTGTTTAGCTTCCATTTTGTTTTTAAACATCCATTTCCTTTCCGTTAGTGAAACTCATTTCTAGTCTCACTACTGCCCAACTCACTCCAATAATCAGGTAATAAAGTTCTCTCAAGTTGTGAAACTCTTATTAGTTTTAATCTTAATGGACTTATAGTCTGGGTTATTATAGCATAGATTGTTATGTAATTTCTATTCTGTTAAATTTTAAATCATTTCTAATCTGTTATATATAACAGATTATTCAAGGTTTAGCATATAATCTTTGCAGAAGATGAGCTAGACTATTAGTGTCACAGATGTGATTTTATATGTCCACAGATGTGATCTCAAATGTGTCTATAAATCTATCCATAGCATAGATGTATCTTTAAGCTGCGTACACACTAGGACGATTTTGTGGCCGAAATCGGCGCAAATACAAAACGGCCTAGTGTGAATGCAATAACGGCCGATATTGTATCACATCGGCCGGCGTTATTGCCATTTGAGCACTGCTCAAAATCCCCGACGATTTTTAGCAGATTATCAAGGAAACCACAACACAAAATCAGTTCAGAAGTAGCTTGTGGTCACAAACAATGATGATAGAATAATAAAAAATCATCAATTCTCCCAGCAATAACCAAATAATAATAATAATTATTATTATTTTAAAACTCACTAAGAAAATTTATGATTTATGTATTACCATTTTTATTTTAACATGGTTGATCAATCATTGATAAGCATAAGTTTAATGAATAATTTAGAATTAATTTTAATTAATTAAAATAAGTATTTGGTAAAGCTAAAAAAAATAAAAAATTCTGTTCAGAACAACATAAATAATTAATAATGCCGCAGCCACAGCTAGTGCATTTACTAATAACAACCATAGACATGGTGAATAATTGTGAAATAACAGACAGCAATATCAACTGTAGTTCTATGGTTATACTGAAAAACAAAATTTATCTATCTCTCTCACCAAAGAGCAAATGTTTTTCGGCCGAAATTATTTACTAGTGTGTACGCAACCATCGGCCGACAAAGGAAACAACTCCAACATGAACGATTTTTTGATCAAAAATCGTTCTAGTGTGTACGCAGCTTTAGATGTAATAAAAAGATAATTTTTTAGACAAAGAAGTTGTATTGTAATGTATACATATCTGGTAGATGTACAATAGTGTATGTATGTAATGTATACATATCTGGTAGATGTACAATAGTGTATGTATGTAATGTATACATATCTGGTAGATGTACAATAGTGTATGTATGTAATGTATACATATCTGGTAGATGTACAATAGTGTATGTATGTAATGTATACATATCTGGTAGATGTACAATAGTGTATGTATGTAATGTATACATATCTGGTAGATGTACAATAGTGTATTTATGTTATGTATACAGATTTGGGAGGTGTACAATGAAAGACGAATGGCAAGGACTTACAACGGACACAAACAAGCTGTCAGAGACATCAATTTCGACAATGATGGTAAAAGATTCCTTAGTGCTTCCTACGACAGGATGTGCAAACTGTGGGATACAGAAACTGGCCAGTGTATCGGAAGGTATGACTGTGCATGCTAATTATATTATTGGTATGTGTAGAGTGGAAGTTCTGGAGTTGTGTTCTCTCAGTCTAATGGGCAGTGGCTAATCCTAGTCAAACACACACATGTACCATGAGTTGGTTGAAGTGTCCCTCTCTTTTTGAGTTAGTTTCGTAACTGTTGATATATCATTGTTGGTTGCCCCCTCATTTATGTAGTCTGTATGCTTGCCTGCATGTTTGTCCGCATGCTTGTGAGCTGGTGCCAAGGTAGCACAACTCCTGATAACATATGTGCGCGAACCAGGCCACCGTCTGTATAGCTGTGATCTCATGTCATTACTTGCTAATTATATTTGGCTGCCCTCGGTTCAAAATAATATTCATTATTTTATATCAAAATTTTGTTGGTTTGTCAGCTTTGGCAAGAGCGGAGTGCTGTGCTGGCGGCTTCAATCAGTTACTGGCAAGTCATACTACACGCTACCCTGTCACCTTGGTGTCATATGTACATCTGTAACATTCACCTTATTCATGACCATCACTTCAAAATATCTGAAGAATAATTATCTAAAAAATTTGTGTTTTTTTGTGAGAACATTTATTAATTGGTTGGGTATCTTAGCAATGGGCTGTCCTTGCGCACGAACCCACACGTGTCAACCCTCTCCTCTTCTCATGTTCACCCAAACAGCCTGTGTCTGTGTGCAGAGCTGGTAGCGATTGATTCATCTCATGCTTTCATCAACACACAATTGTTGTGTTTCCATGAAAGATTAACTCATACAGCACCAAGTTCTTGTTGTGGTCAAATACTTTTGTATGCAATCAGCTAATTCTGTAAAATTATGCTGGGATCTGCTATGTTTAGATGCAGTCAGATGAAGCGGAGTGATACCAATATAATTTGTGGCTTGTGCGATTATCTACCCGCTAAATAAATATTGAATTAATCATAGATCACAAGCTTGGTTGAAAAATAATCAAATTTAAATAAATACTGATCTCTCGTGGCGCGCATTCCGAGTTGTCATTGATTGGTAGGCTGCAGTCACTTGTACAGTTGAATAATTAATGAACAATGTGTTGTGTAGGTGACTATAGGGCCAGGTGGGCGATTTAATTGTAATATTTGTGTATGATATCAGAGCTGGTTCACTCCTGTACCAGTCTATTCTTGTACATCGCGTGTGCCTTGCCAATTACCTGCCTCCCTCACTCTTGTGTCTATCCGTCGAAGAGTTCATTATTTCTAGTATTGGGCTCCACCTGTCGATCGATAAAATCTGTGAGCATGCAAAAGAGATGTGACTGATACATATACTAGATGTGCATCTCTCTACCAGATCCTAGACTGTCACCTTGTCGTATTACCATAAATACTTGTCCCTCATCATGCATCTAAAACTTTGTGCTTATTGCGTGGAAGTATTATTGATTGCTCTGTTATTCTTTCAGGCCGATCAGACCATGATATGCAGCGCGCGTTTCACTCCCACAGCTATTACATTGTTTTACATTTCCTTCCTCTTAACACCCAATGTCTGTTCAAAATCGCCATTGAAAAATAAGTTATTTGAATTTTAAGTTTGTTCAATTTTAATGTCAATAACATCAATTGAAAAAATGTCTGGTAGAGCTTTTATTGAGGGTGTGAAATGTACGCAGGAATAGTTAGTGGTGTGAGTGGTGGGCTAAGATACGTCCATCTTTGCCTTGTTGGTGTTTGAAGGAGCTTTTAATACGACATTAGTTTTGTACTGATACAAAGCCCTTTGACTCTGCTCTATGGGTCTTTGCTCACACAAATAGTGTTACTTGGGCCATCCCATTCGAAGCATGCCCGATAATTCCTGTGTTTGGCCTATAAAATGTGTTATCGGTGAGATCGGCCGTCTAAATATGACCTTTTCTCCTAAATGTGTCTTTAACTGTTGCCCATGAATCACTGTAGTTTTTGACTGTTCATTTATTTCTGGTGTATGATGTCCAACTTATAGGAATTAGTCTGGTGTACACGGGCCAAAATCGTCTCATTAGCATCCATTACAAGTTCAAGCATGACCATCATTATTTTTGATGAACTGGCGGTCCAGTCATTTTATTTTTTGCTTGGAATTACACAAATCACTTTTTCAGAAATTCTCGCATTATGTATGGACCACAAGATTATGTGTAAATCCCCTGGCACAGAAGACCAGGTGCAACCAATATGACCTGTACAAGCACTCTGTTTCTTTGCTTGGCTAATTCTTGTTGTAAATACAAGATAATTGTGTGCCGGGCATGTGAATGGATGGTGTGTGACAGTGGTGTAGTAAGCACCTCTCTCCCTGCCCTAGAGCTAATTACCTTTATATAAGCGTATAATTCTGCCTGGAATGTGCTTAGTCTTCTCACTCTCATCTCTCCTTTCCTCAGGTTCACCAACAAGAAGGTGCCATACTGTGTGAAGTTCAATCCGGATGAAGATAAACAAGACCTGTTTGTAGCTGGAACAGCGGATAAAAAGATAATCTGTGTATGTAGCGGTATTAGTGCTGATCTCCTTGTGGATTATTGCCAATGTGCCCACATTCACCCCTACACTGTCGTGCTGCATGAAGCTCTATATTCTACACGAAAAGCATGGTTTTAGTGGCGGCTTGCATTTTTATGGATTGAAAAATTTGTGTGGTTGAATTGTGGCACTTCACTTGTCGGTATACTGGCTTTTATAATTGCAAGTCCATTCCTGGAAATAGGATTGCACAAACCTGATATCATTTTTTCTCTGTAGAATTTAAATTCCTATTGTACAAAAATGACAGCGCCGAAAGAGCGCAGCTATTGCTTGAAAGAGCGCAGCTATTGCTTGAAAGAGCGCAGCTATTGCTTGAAAGAGCGCAGCTATTGCTTGAAAGAGCGCAGCTATTGCTTGAAAGAGCGCAGCTATTGCTTGAAAGAGCGCAGCTATTGCTTGAAAGAGCGCAGCTATTGCTTGAAAGAGCGCAGCTATTGCTTGAAAGAGATCAGCTATTGCTTGAAAGAGCGCAGCTATTGCTTGAAAGAGCGCAGCTATTGCTTGAAAGAGCGCAGCTATTGCTTGAAAGAGCGCAGCTATTGCTTGAAAGAGCGCAGCTATTGCTTGAAAGAGCGCAGCTTTTGCTTGAAAGAGCGCAGCTTTTGCTTTGTCTTGTGTTTAAATGTGACAACTCGCTACTCATCCTACTGGAGGAGATTTCAACCTTATGATGAGCGCATAACTTTAACTGCCATTAGAGTTATGTAACAGTGCAATTTGGTTTTACGAATACCAAGCTTTTTGTTCTAGCGCTGCTCCATTGCCAAAAACAACTAAAATGCGGCAATGCAGTGCAGTTCTATATTTTAACATGGCTGCAGATTTACATGAGATTAGCACTCTACCTGGTTGGGGTCATTAAGGTATTATCCACCACCTATGTGCGTATAACTACTTGTTAAACCTGTCGCTCCTTGCAATTCTTAGAAACTCCTCCGTCCATCACTTGATTAATTGTTTTAGAATAATTTTGTTCAGCCAATGAGAAGACGCGACGTGTTGCAGTCCTGCACACTCATTGGTTGAAGCTTACAGAGTGTTATTATATAGCTGATAAGTATTTTTGTTGTTTTATATTGCAAATTTCCAAAAACTATAATTTCATGGAATTGATAAAGCTCTAAGATATTTGAAGTTTGCTCCAGGGGTAATTTGATGAAGTTGTGAGAACTCATTTCTGGCTATCGATTTTTCCTGCTGTGAGGTAGTCTTTCTGTATTTTGTAATCATTCTTGGTAGACAATTACAGCATATTTTTATGTGTGCTAAGCTAAGGGTTACCACATCATACTAATGTTAGTTAATACACTTTTTAACTATACGTAAAGGGGGACAACTTACTAACTCCGACCCTCAACCTCTTGCTGCCAGTTACCTCGGCAGCAGGAGTGGTGCTAGTGCCGCGCCATCAAATCCAGGCCAGTCTCATGTATCTCTCATGTCGAATTTTTTTTTCACATTTTGAAGCTGTGAATGATTAAAGAAAGACCACTCAATCAAGTTGTATAACTGCGGGTGTGTGGGTGTTACCTACTGCCAGAAACCTGCCATATACTATGATTTCATTGCTTTCTTTCTCAACCTACCTGATATTTTATACGCGTTGAACTGTGACCTCGTGCAGTTCAATTTCTCTGGCTGTCTGGGGCGGTGGTTTAGCGATTCATGATAACAGCCTCGAGAGTGCCTCCGGTTGGTAGGGGAGCCATTTTTATTCAGCGGGATTAAAATAATTTTTGTATTAATTTTTGTGTTTTGCGGTGGTTTATGACGTTTTCCGAAGAATATTTTGTAAGTGTACCATTGCTACAGAGGCTAGATTATAAGTGGTTAGTGCCCATGGAACCGCTTAACCGTCCTTATCCCTTGTGTCTGTGTCCCAGCCGACACGCCTGTGTCTGTGTCCCAGCCGACACGCCTGTGTCTGTGTCCCAGCCGACACGCCATTACCTTTGACGTGCCTTCAAAGTACTGTCAGCAAATCATATACCAGTGTTGTTGTTCTAGATTCAATTTTCTTCAGCACCCCAACTCTATTTGATGAACATTTGCATGTAAACTGTACATATGTTGAGCCTTTGAGATTTGTCTCCCTTGTGTATTTGTAGTTTGACATAAGGTCAGGGGAAATCGTGCAGGAATATGACAGACATCTTGGGGCAGTGAACAGCATCACATTTGTAGATGGAAATAGAAGATTCGTGTCGACATCTGACGACAAGTCGCTGCGTATCTGGGAGTGGTAAGTGTACTTTCTGTCTTGTAGTGTATGTAGTGTGGTAGTGTATGTAGTGTGGTAGTGTATGTAGTGTGGTAGTGTATGTAGTGTGGTAGTGTATGTAGTGTGGTAGTGTATGTAGTGTGGTAGTGTATGTAGTGCGGTAGTGTATGTAGTGTGGTAGTGTATGTAGTGTGGTAGTGTATGTAGTGTGGTAGTGTATGTAGTGTGGTAGTGTATGTAGTGTGGTAGTGTATGTAGTGTGGTAGTGTATGTAGTGTATGTGGTGTGGTAGTGTATGTAGTGTGGTAGTGTATGTAGTGTGGTAGTGTATGTAGTGTGGTAGTGTATGTAGTGTGGTAGTGTATGTAGTGTGGTAGTGTATGTAGTGTATGTGGTGTGGTAGTGTATGTAGTGTGGTAGTGTATGTAGTGTGGTAGTGTATGTATTGTGGTAGTGTATGTAGTGTGGTAGTGTATGTACTGTGGTAGTGTATGTAGTGTGGTAGTGTATGTAGTGTGGTAGTGTATGTAGTGTGGTAGTGTATGTAGTGTGGTAGTGTATGTAGTACGGTAGGGTATGTAGTGCGATAGTGTATGTAGTGCGGTAGTGTATGTAGTGCGGTAGTGTATGTAGTGTGGTAGTGTATGTAGTGTGGTAGTGTATGTAGTGTGGTAGTGTATGTAGTGTGGTAGTGTATGTAGTGTGGTAGTGTATGTAGTGCGGTAGTGTATGTAGTGTGGTAGTGTATGTAGTGCGGTAGTGTATGTAGTGTGGTAGTGTATGTACTGTGGTAGTGTATGTACTGTGGTAGTGTATGTAGTGCGGTAGTGTATGTAGTGCGGTAGTGTGGTAGTGTATGTAGTGTGGTAGTGTATGTAGTGCGGTAGTGTATGTATTGCGGTAGTGTATGTAGTGCGGTAGTGTATGTAGTGTGGTAGTGTATGTAGTGTGGTAGTGTATGTACTGTGGTAGTGTATGTAATGTGAACACTTGGCCTTAATCAGTTTTTGGTTGGTATACCTGTTATGTGACATATATGGATGTTAAGGAGTACAACACTCTCACTTTTAATACGTGGTTATGAACCGACTCTGACCTTTTATTTCTGTGCCAAAGCATGAATGTTTATCAGTTTTTTGTCTGCTCCACAACCCCACAGCTGCTTAGCAAAAAACTGTTGGCCAGCATTTCAAAGATGTGAGGTGTCAGTTAGTTACAATATTGTATTGGTTGATTGGTGAGTCTGTGACCAATCTCTGAAGTAATGTCTCAGATGTTTCATTGTTCAATGTTTATATTTTGTTTCCTTCGTAGTATTTTGTGTGTTTGATTGTACGTATGTAACAGATATGACTTGGTCATGTGACCTGTAGCTTGTCGATGCCTACTCATCTTTACTACAGCCGTTGGTTTGATCTATTCACAGCTTGTTTTATTACTCCCCACCTCCTCTTGTCTTGGTCTCGTTCCTCTATCTGATGTGTCGCACTGATGGTTCCCTTACTGGCTTCTTCTGCGTCTACTGTTTTATCTGGTGGCCGGTATGCACATTAATGTCCTACTTATTCACCAGATATTCTTCACCTTACTACCGGTTTTTTTCAAGTTTTAAATTGTGGTTCACGTCGCCGATTGATCTTAGAGACAAGAGGTCATTCACTCCATTATAGACGATGCACAGCTTGCCATTCCTGGAGCCAACAAGTATAAACACCTTGTACCTGCACCCTCTCTTTGTTGATGTTGAGTTTCTAGTAAGCAACACGCTTTGGTTTATTGTACATAACTATAGATATTACATATCAGGTGTATGTTATATTAAATATGTGTATATATATATATATATTTTTTTATTGATAATGCAAGTGAATATATTATATGAGAATGGCATTGCGGCTTTCACTCTGTGCCAAAATTGATGTTGGTTAAATCGGGTAATTTTTGTTGTTATTTGCTCAACCATTCCGCTGCCACAGTCTGATGCATTGCTCTAACTGTATACCATAGCAGCGCTTTGGTTCCAGGGTTGTAGTGTTGTTTGTTGTTTTCGCTTTGTCCTGCGTATTATACCAATTGTTGTTTGTTTTCTTCTAAAACTTGCTCTGGCTTCTATTAAGATGTCAGTAACCGTTTAATTATTTGTATTTTTTTACGTCAGTTATGTTTTTTATTATTCTTGGGTCCATCAGGAATAGCATTGTGGGGAATAAAAGTTGATTGATATGATTTTATGTTATTTGCGACCCAATATACTGTTTGTTTTACTTGGATGAGTGTTCAACTACATGCACCCACCTTTACATGGCTGAGTGTTCGACTACATGCCCCCACCTTCACATGGATGAGTGTTCGACTACATGCACCCACCTTTCCATGGATGAGTGTTCGACTACATGCACCCATCTTTACATGGATGAGTGTTCGACTACATACACCCACCTTTACATGGATGAGTGTTCGACTACATGCACCCACCTTTACATGGATGAGTGTTCGACTACATGCACCCATCTTTACATGGATGAGTGTTCGACTACATACACCCACCTTTACATGGATGAGTGTTCGACTACATGCACCCACCTTTACATGGATGAGTGTTCGACTACATGCACCCACCTTTACATGGATAAGTGTTCGACTACATGCCCCCACCTTTACATGGATGAGTGTTCGACTACATGCACCCATCTTTACATAGATAAGTGTTCAACTACATGCACCCACCTTTACATAGATAAGTGTTCGACTACATGCACCCACCTTTACATAGATAAGTGTTCGACTACATACACCCACCTTTACATGGATGAGTGTTCGACTACATGCACCCATCTTTACATTGATGAGTGTTCGACTACATGCACCCACCTTTACATGGATAAGTGTTCGACTACATGCACCCATCTTTACATGGATGAGTGTTCGACTACATGCACCCACCTTTACATGGATAAGTGTTCGACTACATACACCCACCTTTACATGGATGAGTGTTCGACTACATGCACCCACCTTTACATGGATAAGTGTTCGACTACATGCCCCCACCTTTACATGGATGAGTGTTCGACTACATGCACCCATCTTTACATAGATAAGTGTTCAACTACATGCACCCACCTTTACATAGATAAGTGTTCGACTACATGCACCCACCTTTACATAGATAAGTGTTCGACTACATACACCCACCTTTACATGGATGAGTGTTCGACTACATGCACCCATCTTTACATTGATGAGTGTTCGACTACATGCACCCACCTTTACATGGATAAGTGTTCGACTACATGCACCCATCTTTACATGGATGAGTGTTCGACTACATGCACCCACCTTTACATGGATAAGTGTTCGACTACATACACCCACCTTTACATGGATGAGTGTTCGACTACATACACCCACCCTTGATAATTAATTTTTATTTAGACCACGTCACTCAGTATGATCACCAGCTTATTAATCTTGTCCATCAATCTAGTTTAACCCAAGATTAATCAGATTGCTTTACTTTATATCTAGATTAGTGTTAATCTCCAGTTACTGCTTTTCAACCAGCAGATTAAAAATTATTTTTGCTACTACATTCTGATTCTCAAGCCTTCATTTTTCACGAATCATTTGATATGCTGCCTGCCGAGGTGTTGATGACTAGTATACGTAATTTTGGCATCATGTTTTTGTCACATCAAGTCATGTAGATTGAAGCTTATTGCCATGTAATCTACCAACATTGTGGTAGATGGTGAGGTAGACAGAAGGAGTGAGCATTCAGTTTGCTAGCGCTGAAAGCCTACTCAGACTTCTCACTAAAACATAAATAAACCCGCCAGTACAAGGAATTTGATATTCTTGCCATCTCACTCAAATATTTGGCTCATTCTTCAAATAGAAATAGCTATTCTAAATTTTGCTGTAGATTTCTGTGAATGTTGCACGATGGTTGGTAGTTACATCACCATTTATCTGTACTAATCATTTCTCAGAATTGAGTTTTTGGTGCCTGTGCTACAGTTGGCTAGTTAAGATATGCCCTGGCAAGTGTCTGTCCTTTCGTTTCCGAGCTATTTTTCTTTGAACTGTACCTAGACAATTGTTACACTGACAAATTATTTGATCAATGGATTGATACATAATATATAACCACCTTTACATGTTGCCATCTCTGTATCCAGAGCTTCCGTATTGCTTCTGTCTCCCTTGATGTTACGTCTTATTGTTCTTTGCAAGCAATACTTTTTTTATCACTTATACAGGAGCATTACTCCATGTTTGATATATAACTTTTTGTGGTTTTTATTACCCAGCCGTACTGAGTACCCCCCCCCCCCCCTACCTCTTACTCTCCCAGTCTACCACCCCCTCCATTTACCACTCCACCGTACAGCTCTCCTTTCCCTACCACTCCCCCCTGAGGCGCCGTATATGAAACTCTACTAAATAGAAGTCATTGTTTGCTTGTTTATAGGGATATACCTGTAGACTTCAAGTACATATCAGATCCATCTATGCACTCCATGCCTGCTGTCACCATTTCTCACAACAAGAAGTGGTTAGCCTGTCAGAGCATGGACAACCAGGTTGTCATATTCAACGTGCTCAACCGTATGAAAATGATGAGGAAGAAGATATTTAAGGGTCACATGGTCGCTGGATACGCGTGTGGAGTGGATTTCTCTCCAGACATGTCGTAAGTGTTTCCCGTTCATGTGCATTCATTGGCCAGTCTGCGCGTTATCTACAGTACGAAATATACCTATAGCATAGATCTCTTTACTGCAGGACTATTAAGCCTGGTTCCCAATTGAGCAAAAATCGTACGATTTTTGGAGTCTTGCGACTCCTACAATTGTGCACTTGTCAATCTTGCATTATCTTGGGGGTCGTAAGAGTCGTGTGCCCCTGCGATCTATATCGTAGGAGTTTGGCATTGCCAAACTTTCACGACAGCCACGACTAAGATCTGACTAAGATCGTGGCTATTATTTTTTGGGAACCTAGTCTTGCGATATCCTACGATCTGATTTACTTGACTTACAAATTATTACTCCCACTTTATAATTATTATAATTAATAATAAATGGATTTTCCCTCACTTCACTACTATTATTTTTTATCATTATTATTATAATAGTTGTTATAATTATAAATAATAATTAATGATATTTTGAAGCAGCCAAATTATATTATTATTTCATTAATAACATTATTTTTATTATAATAATACATATTATTATTTATTATTATAATCAAACTCAAATTAATCAATGAGAAATTATTGTTATAATAAATACATAAATGTATAGATATATTAATAATAATAATAAATAATCAAAATAACGAAATATATATAATAAAATCAATTATCATTAATAATTATGGGAGTGATTTATTTTCATTGGCTACTATCAACTAGTAGGTCAAGGCATAAAGATAAACTAAACAATTGGGAACTACGGATCTTACCGGATCGTAGCAGCTAAGATTTCACCCAAGATGGAAAATCTTGGCAGATTTCTACAATTGTGCACTATACTAAGATCAGTGCCAAGATTTCTAAGATTAAATTCTTAGAGCCCTAAGATTGCTAAAATTCCCTAAGATTGACAAGATTCAATTGGGAACCAGGCTTTATTGGTGACCTCTCTATACCCCAACCCATACCTTCTCCAGTTTATAATCTCATTTTTAATGGGTATTTTTGCAGTGCTACATCCAAAGTCATTTATATACAGGTTACTGCAACTGAAAGTGTTGTCAAAACCGTCATAATGAGCCACAGATGCGATGGAATAGAATAAAATTTTTAGGGTTTTCAAAAACTAAACTTCCTGTGCCTATAGTTTATTTGCTCAGTTGCACTACGCTATATAACCGACTCTGATTAGGCTATATATCATCTCTATATATCATCTAGCTATCGGCACCCTTTGGTCTTCTACTCATACCAACAAGTGTTTTTGCTTCTTGTTAACATCAAGGTAAGTATGTGGCTGGTTTGGCACCGCGTGTAAACAGGTGAGGGCATTGCCCTGCAAACCAAATATCTACAGTTTATCTTCCATCTCATTGCATACTTGGACATTTATAAACTTGGTATTTATCCTAAAATTAGAGTTGTTTCACAAGATAATTAACCCATTACTACGCGTTTGGAGTTTTGGTTACTTTGATCTAGCTACTTGTTCTCTATTTAGAGCTATAAATAGGGCTGTTTTAAACTGAGGCTATGCGGGTGTCATACAAGACATAAGGCTATGTATTCACTCCAACAGTATGTGCTGCGTTTTATTTAATTTGTTTTCTGTTATATCTTCAATAGTTTCTGAGTTGGTGTGAGCCAGTGTGAATACACTCAGTATCGCACGCACTCACTCACTCGGTGGGCAGGCTTTCTTGTGATGTTTGACTTTCACAGCAGATATACTCATGTAATCCTTTACAGTATGTGGTATTGTAGAAACTGCGCTCAGTACAGTCTCATTCCTGATCTCCCACATTGATTGTTACAGTTTAGCAGTGTGTGCCCAATAACCTGTGTCACTTAACTGTATGTAAATCTGTCAGATACACGTGTATTACCTATATATGTATTATGTATGCGTGTTATATACCCATATTAATATATAATTTGCACTCACAGGGTTTCTATATATACTCCAAAGAGCATCTGCTTATAACCCATCAGCTCGGAGTTGTAATCTCTGCTTAACAGAAAAACATCTCATTATATGCAAAAGCTACTTAGGAACGCTAGCGTCCTCATGCAGACATTTCAATAAGTTCCTCTTATCCAATTTTAAGTCAAAATAGCCAAGGGATCAACAAACTCAACATACAGTTCTTCACTTGTATTTTATACCTAAAGATTGGTACACCCATTTTATTTTTAGTACCATGAAACAATTTTGTAGTATAATACAAGTCACTTTTTAGTCAGCACTACACTTTTCCAAGTGGTTTTATCTATATATATATATATATATATATATATATATATATATATATATATATATATATATATATATATATATATATATATATATATATGTGTGTTAGTAAAATAATATGGCTGGTGGGGCACAAGGTGTGCGCAGGGGCATAGACAAAATAGAAACAATAAAATAAATAAATAATAAATAATTAATTATTAATATTACGTGCCCGAGAGATGATAAAAACCAGTCAAGACTGAAGCAAGTAAAACAGTGCTCAACAAGTCAGCCAATAGTTTTACCACCTTTTACTATTTTATCTCTTAGTATATATATATATATACCGGCTGACCTACTCGTTGTAAACATAAATGAATATATATATAATCAGATATATTGTTTTCCTTCTCCCCAGCCCCCTTTCTCTTAATCTCCTCCTTCCATGGTTGCCTCCTCCTGTGGTCGTCTCCTCACATAGTCGTCTCTTTTCATAATTGCTTTATCTCTGGGTAGGAGGTGCGATCTTCCTGTTGCTAGTCGCACACATTTAATAACAATTTTCTCAGAATAAGAGTAATCAAGAGTAATCAGTAGGAAAATACAAAACATCATCATTGTGGTAATAGTAGTAAAATCAAATGATGATATTATTGAATAATAATATTACTACCATAATGATCTATCACTTTTTATTACAATAAAACTGTCAATGAAACATCTGCTAGGAAGTTTTGTTGTGATTATTTTTTTTAACATTGTTATCGCTTTTGTCATAAACTAACTTTTTAATTAAATATAAACGATAAAAAGCAAGCAACAACGACAATAGCTGGAATAAGTAGTAATGATAAGTAATAATAATGTAGTAGTAAAAAGCATTGTTAATAAATGTATTAAGAATAACTGAAATAAATAATTATGATAAAAAACTACTAAACCCAATACTAAATTATTCTGATTTTAAATAAATGGATGAAATAATAATAATGATAATAAGGTATTTTCTCGATGTAAAAAACTAGTCTCGTTAACATTATTAATGACAATAGGTGTATTCGCCGGCTGGATTGATGAACAGCTGCTATTATTTATATTGGGGACCGCATCGGTGGGAAGCAAACGCATCGATTCAGGCATTTACAATTTATTATATACTAATCAGAAATAATATCCTTCAATCCGGATCACATTGTGAAGATATAAGGCATTTTCGGATCGAGAACGTTCATGCCAAAATGGGCGAAATTTTCGTTTTTCGGCGAGTACAAAACCTGTTTTTTGGAACTCTATGCTGAACGGTGGTTTTACCGTTCAGGGGGTTGTCCACCCTATGACGTTCTTGATCCGAATGCGTAGAGTTCTCCTATAATAAATATTTTTGCAAATAATGAACCCTTTTACGTTAGTTACAATAACAAGACAAGAGTGATGAGGTCTGAAGTTTCATTTCTAACAATAATAATAAAATAAATAATAGCAAGCCTTGAAGCATGTTGATGTTGATATTATTTTTGGACACATTTACTGAGGATGGTGAATTAAAATAAAATTGTAATAAATAATTATAATATAACAAAAATGTATGATAATCATTATTTATATTACTGTTATTCAAATGATATCATCAGTATTAATATTATTATAAGTTCTTATAGTTTTTTTAATTATTTTATTATACTTTAGTTAGTAAAAAAAACAATTATTCAAATAGCCAAACATCACCAACTGATAATAAACATTGTTAAAAATGAAAAATAGTAATTAGTAAAACACATAAGTAGCTGGTAATAATTATCAAAATTATTATTTACTTTTTTTTATAATATATAACCAAAAAGCTGTCACCTCAGCAGGATGCGTCTTTTACTATTCACTGCGACACTAGAAAAAAGAAGAAGATAACTCCTAACTCCGATAATTCCTGGCATAGAAATTATGCCAGGAACGAACGTCAAAATTGCATTCGGAAGCGCTTTTCCGTGCCAATTTTTTCAAGGCATGGACGTTCTTGATCCGAAAATGCCTATAGAATTCCCTGTGCCTTGCAGCGAGCATAATTGTTTTCACATGTGTAAGCAATTCCTCACTGGTACTCATAGCATGATGCTACGAGAAGTAGCAGATAGTGATAGTGAGTTGAAGAATAAACAACTTGACGCTTGTCCGGTTTACAACGTTTATTTTGAAGCAGTTCACTCTTGATTGACTATAACAATAACATTTATCTTTATTATTTTTTACAAAATGCTTCTGCTTTTTATTATTATGATCATTTTATTTGCAATATATTATTATTGTGCATGATAATCATGATAATTAACAATAATAATAATAAGCAACGTATATAATTTATATTATTAATAAATAATTATAAAATTATAATACCGGAAATGAACTGGATTGAAATAAACGTCACCCACACGGGTATGTATTAATTTTGTCTGATGGATCGGTAGTGTTCGCTGCCTATGAGAGTGCCTGTCAAATTAATTTTATTTTTCCGTGGGGATGTTTCTTTTTTGCGATTCACTTAAAATATTGCTATCGATCCTTTTGCATTAAATAAATTGCGAAAAACAGTCTTTGTTTAATTTATAGTGTGGATTGATTCTGCTGGCAGCTACACCTAATGAACATTAGTAATATCGTGATGTGTTATTTGCTCAAAAACATTGAGTGGATTGTGATTATTATTATAATAAATAGTGGGTTTTCATGTATAATAATAATTGTCTTTTATCAAGTGACATCCAGATACATTTTTTCAAATATAATCAACTGAATTAGGTAATGTACTGATAAATATAGAAATACATAGAGTGTATATAATTGATAATTGAAACAAAAGATGAGAATAATAATAATTTACACAGACAACAGTTTCATTTTGTTTTAAAACGCCCAATCTATTGCATTATTAAATCAACTAATTATCATCGCATTTTACCGCCCACTTTCGTATACTTCGATATCTTCAATGTACTCCGTGACAGAAAACCCAAATGGATACAGGAACGCAACAGAAAGTTTTAATTTCTCTCAGCGTAACAGTTCATTTTAGGGGTGCATTCATTTGTAATGACAGAGAAATATACACACAGACAGATGTATCTCACGTTTATATATATATATTATACGTGTATACACAGTGATATGATACATGTATACACAGTGGTATGATACATGTATACACAGTGATATGATACATGTATACATAGTGATATGATACATGTATACACAGTGATATGATACATGTATACACAGTGGTATGATACATGTATACACAGTGATATGATACATGTATACATAGTGATATGATACATGTATACACAGTGATATGATACATGTATACACAGTGGTATGATACATGTATACATAGTGGTATGATACATGTATACACAGTGATATGATACATGTATATACAGTGGTATGATACATGTATACACAGTGGTATGATACGTGTATACACAGTGATATGATACATGTATACACAGTGATATGATACATGTATACACAGTGATATGATACATATATACACAGTGGTATGATACATGTATACACAGTGATATGATACATGTATACACAGTGATATGATACATGTATACACAGTGATATGATACATGTATACACAGTGATATGATACATGTATACATAGTGGTATGATACATGTATACACAGTGGTATGATACATGTATACACATGCATGGTGGCTGAGAGAGATAAATACAATAACTTCTGTAGGTAAATATGTAAGTGTGTTGTTCTCTCTGCTGTAGTTACCTCATATCTGGAGACGCTGATGGCAAGCTCTATATATGGGACTGGAAGTCCACCAAACTGTACACCAAGTTCAAGGCCCATGATGATGTCTGTATTAGTGTCTTGTGGCATCCACATGAGACCAGCAAGATTGCCAGTGCTGGCTGGGACGGTGTCATCAAATACTGGGATTGAGGAATTGTTTTCTATTTTGTATATATTATAGTAAATGGATGGTGAACTGTATGTACATGTATATATGACACCGATGGCTGCTATCTACAGATGCTTCTGGGTAGCTCTGTTTGGTTTATGTAAAAAAAACTTATTTGCATAACACTTTACATAATTTTGAAAGATCATTTTTGTTTGTACGCAATCGTTTGGTACAACATTGGTTGACAGCTGGCTGAATATTCGTCTATGATGTCATTGATTGTATGCGGGCTTGTGTCATAGCCGAGCAATGAATATAAGCTGTTATAGAGGCAATGAACACATGGTTATGACTGCTAGACGTGCAATAGAAAGCAGTTCATGCAGAAATAATTAAATGTGCAAGATTCGGTTGTCACATCAAGGAGTCTGTTAACGAATAGTGAGTAGCGAATGTGATTGATGGCAAGAAGCAATAGATATGAGTGATACAGCAATCATATCTCAAGTGATCCAAGCCATCAGCGGGTGTGATATAGACACTAAATCACTCCTCTCATATCTCATATTTACACATTTCATCCAGCTAATGTGTCAAAAACCTATCAGCCATCTCACTTCCATTCTATCTCACCTCTATCTCAATTCTTTGTTCACATTCAATCATGTTAATGTCTTCTTTCAATTCTCGTCTCAATCAATAGAGTTTCACTACTGCCTGTGAAAAATTGTTAAAAATTTTGTATTAAAATTGTATTTAAATACTCAGATAAAGAGAACCTGTTGATGTGTGTCAGATTAAATGCAAATTTTTGTTGTAATGGTGTGAAAGTATCGATGGGCCTGCCTTAAAGCTCCTCCGAGGTTGGTTAATGATGAGTTATCGATGTGAAGTCAATATCACTTGTTATTTCCGCTTTAGACTCGCTGACTTCCCCACAATTTATAGCTCCAAACAGTATAATCAGTTTGCGCGATGGCAACTGCTCTGTGATCAATCTCTCAAACTTCATAAACCTAAAAATTGGTGAAAAATCTACTCTCCGTGTTATTTGTTAGATGTACTTTAAATATGCATATATCTATGTGCATCTAGCGGCTATTAATAAACATTTTTATTGGCTCTAATCAACAGTCGCTATCTGCGCAGGTGGCTTAGCAGTTCACAGCAAGGCTGCAACATTTAGGGATGCAGAAATGTGGAAATCCTGGAATTTAACTGGCATACCACACCAATGACACTTCCTTGTGCGATGTTCTGCAACAGGCAAATTTGACTGCATTACCTCTGCTCGCAGCGTATTTGTGCACTAGCAACTGCAAACTGTAGCTCGCACTTATTTGTAATGCGTTTTAAACTGTAAGTTTACTTTTGGAATGTGATGATTGTGATTCCTAGAAGCTCCGAGAGTACAGATGTGCGGAACACGTGTAAAAGTACTTGGCTCTTTGGAGAAATTCTCAGAACCAAAACTACTAGCGCTGATGGAAACGAGCCTGTGCTCTCACCAGCTGGTGTGAATGTAAGAGATGTTGGCTGGTCTAGAGCACTCTGAGGTGCTCTATCTCTCACTCCTCTATGCCCACTTTATCATAAATTTGCAGTGTCATGTATCACAGCAACTGTGCCAAAATAAATTCCAAATTGTGATTGCACCTTGATTCTGCGAAGTTGTCTAGTCGGTGTTGAAGGCAAGCTCTGGAGAGCAACGGCAAGTTCGAATTGATAGATCAGTATTATTGTTTGGATTTACAACGTGAGCAAAATGTTACGACTCACAATGTAGTTCTAGTAATTGTAGGCATATTATTTTAGTGAGATTATGGAAGCATCAACTATTCATGATTAAAAGCTTTGAAAATACTACTTTTTTAATTTGACCAAAACATTAAAAAATTTGTTTCATTGTATGTAAATTACTTCATAACACCAATTTGTGAGGTGCTTGTCTGTGTTTGATGTTTTGATTGGATTCAGTTTTGTAACACTGCAAGGTTGAAAGCATAAGACTAATGCTTTATCATTGACATATTTGGGCTACAAGCTCGTGGCAGGAGAGAGATGTATGTGGTTTGAATAGAAGTACATTCCTTGCAGCTTCTTCATACTCCATAGCCATACCTTGCAGCCTCTCTATAGCCATACCTTGCAGCTTCTCCATAGCCATACCTTGCAGCCTCTCCAAACCCCATAGCCATACCTTGCAGCCTCTCCAATAGCCATACCTTGCAGCTTCTCCATACTCCATAGCCATACCTTGCAGCCTCTCCACACTCCATAGCCATACCTTGCAGCCTCTCCATACTCTATAGCCATACCTTGCAGCTTCTCCATACTCCATAGCCATACCTTGCAGCCTCTCCACACTCCATAGCCATACCTTGCAGCTTCTCCATAGCCATACCTTGCAGCCTCTCCATACTCCATAGCCATACCTTGCAGCCTCTCCAATAGCCATACCTTGCAGCCTCTCCAATAGCCATACCTTGCAGCTTCTCCATAGCCATACCTTGCAGCCTCTCCCCACTCCATAGCCATACCTTGCAGGCTCTCCATACTCCATAGCCATACCTTGCAGCTTCTCCATACTCCAATAGCCATACCTTGCAGGCTCTCCATAGCCATACCTTGCAGGCTCTCCATACTCCATAGCCGTACCTTGCAGCCTCTCCATACTCCATAGCCATACCTTGCAGCTACTCCATAGCCATACCTTGCAGCCTCTCCATACTCCATAGCCGTACCTTGCAGCCTCTCCATACTCCGTAGCCATACCTTGCAGCTTCTCCATACTCCAAAAGCCATACCTTGCAGCCTCTCCATAGCCATACCTTGCAGCCTCTCCATACTCCATAGCCATACCTTGCAGGCTCTCCATAGCCATACCTTGCAGGCTCTCCATACTCCATTGCCATACCTTGCAGCCTCTCCATACTCCATAGCCATACCTTGCAGCTTCTCCATACTCCATAGCCATACCTTGCAGCCTCTCCATACTCCATAGCCATACCTTGCAGCCTCTCCGTACTCCATAGCCATACCTTGCAGCCTCTCCATACTCCAATAGACATACCTTGCAGCCTCTCCATACTCCATAGCCATACCTTGCAGCCTCTCCATAGCCATACCTTGCAGGCTCTCCAAACTCCATAGCCATACCTTGCAGCCTCTCCATACTCCATAGCCATACCTTGCAGCCTCTCCATACTCCATAGCCATACCTTGCAGCCTCTCCATAGCCATACCTTGCAGGCTCTCCAATAGCCATACCTTGCAGCTTCTCCCCACTCCATAGCCATACCTTGCAGCCTCTCCATAGCCATACCTTGCAGCCTCTCCAATAGCCATACCTTGCAGCCTCTCCAATAGCCATACCTTGCAGCTTCTCCACACTCCATAGCCATACCTTGCAGCCTCTTCATAGCCATACCTTGCAGCCTCTCCAATAGCCATACCTTGCAGCCTCTCCATACTCCATAGCCATACCTTGCAGGTTTGATTCTTAACCCCTAATTATGGTAAAAGTTTGCTGAAACTATTTCTATCACAGATAAGATCTGGCAACTATCCACAGTGGTTGTGGCCTCATTCCAAAAAGGAAATTAATCTGTTAACATATGTATTTAGCCACATTAGCTAATAAGAAGTTGTGTATGCAAATCTTTTCTCAAATGATTATATAATTAATAGGAAATACCAAACGTGTGCTACTGACCTTAATTGTAGCCGATATTTCTATTTTGAATCGCAAATTTATGCAATTCGTTATGGTTAATGCACGAGACTTACGGTTGGTTCTGCTTCTGGTAAATTGAACATGGGAAGTTTTTAGAGGGTGTTTAGGTTTCACAGAACCCTCTAGAAGATACAAAGACAAACACGCCATCTATTCACTAGACGTTTGTATAGTTCAGCTAGTGACCGGGAGAACATAAAGACATTATTACTGTATTGTCTCTTCCTCTAGCTCTTCAATCTGCAAGCTTGCATGTCAGTCTGACGTATAACATCAATCTTTCTTTGCAACGTTTATTCTCTTGTTTTCTTAATGCACCCAATGCTAAGCAATCAACTGTGGGAGGGGCTCAGCCCCCATCACAAACCACAACTTAGCCCAGGATTAGCAATTGGAACGGAAGCGTATGTACGAAAGTTTCTCAAAGTTTTTTGTAAAAATTTTTGTTTATCCATTTTAAAAAATTTTATTTGCTTTCAAATAATTGTTTTTTTCAAGATTTTGTTCTGGTCCAGTCTTTCATAATCTATTGAAATCTAATCAACTGTAATGGAGGTTATCAATAATTTTAGTCATCGTGGGTGACAAGCGGATAATCTCTGGATATGTGGTCTTCCATCCAACCCTACAGTGAGTAGTTTGTCAGTTGCCATTGTTCTTTGCATCTCATAATCTCCCTCACAACAACCTGTGGCTATGTGCGTTTAGTTTCTGCGTAGTCCTTGTTCTACGGGGACAAAAGTGCCATCAGACAACAATATAATTCAGTACTTTATTACTTTTCTGTAGAACTGTACAATCTCTGAAGAGTCTGGCTGCTAGCTCAAGGTTTAGGCATAGCTGAGACAGTGTTGAGAGATTTGTGGGTGTTGGTATCTGATGGTTATTGCCGTGTACTTTTACTGACTCAGTTGAACAGTGCAGGTGCGCTTGCACTGGCAGTTGTAATTGTTACTGTTGCCAAGGTATAAAAAACTACCCGTTTCTGTGCCATTAATCCAGTAACGCGAGGCAGATTCCCTCCTTCGGACTTCCTGCACGCCTTTATAGCGCTCTACAGATAAACACAAGGAGGATCTGCACCATAGCGACGTAGGCCGACTAAAGAATGCAACCAGCACCTTTCTGTCACATTAAGCGTTGTTACAATGACTGCAGCTTAGATTAAAAACTGTTGCCTAGCAACATCCAACATATATATCTTATTTTCCAACTATTAAGAGCTTATCAACAACACATCTGTGCACATTCATTGACTAGACGCCGACGAACACGGACGATATTACCAGAACATCATGCCAGCACCAATAATAATTCACCACCAACACCTTGTACCAGTAAGCATAGGTGCACCATTCTATACCACCATGCCTGTACAACAGCAGCAAGTACCTCGTGTCATATCTCCGCTGTATTCTCCTTCTTCACCTACACCTGCTGTTGCCTGCCACCAGTCTCCCGCTGCCAACTACAACATGATACTAAACTACAGGTAGGTAATGACCGCAATGCGCACCAGGCAGATGTTTCAGTTTTGAAAGAACTTGCTCTTCAGCTCAATAAACCATTGTGTGGCAATCTGGCACTCGGTCAGCCTTTTACCATGGTTTCCACAATTTCTTTATTTGAGTAGAATGCAACATAAAGTTACAAAGTCGAATTGCCAAAAGTTCGGCGATATGGAATTACTAGGAAAACTTAATAGGTCGACCTTCCTTTCGTTTGTTTTGTCCTCAGTCTATAAGCTGGCCTTTGAAATGTGACATCTGCTACAAAATATGCAACATTTACTATACCTGTTTTTTCCATGAATTTATGAATTGTATTTTCCGGTCTTAAAAATATAATATAAAACATTTGTGTAACATGACAGCTCAAGCATGTTTGTCTCTGTTAAAGCAAATATTTCAGATCTTTCAATAGAGTCATTTTTTTCCAAATAATAAAATTTAATTTTATAGAAACTGTTTATTCCCATTAAATTTGGAAGCCTCACAATAGATAAAACAAGCGAGTTGTTATTTTACATTGTCTGCTTGTTCTACTGATAGACCAAAATATTTTTGCCCTCCACTGATCTTGCATTTAGAACGTCAAATTTATTTAGCATGGAGCGTGTATGGCATGGCGAGTTCAACAGATTGTTCCAGAACTTTATGCCCAGCCAATGGCATCTAAACCCTACATTCTCCTTGCCGAAAGGGCGCAAGTGGACAATGTTTAAAGACAGCGCCAAAGTTCGCTTTCTATGTCAGGTAAGACTTCTTACATCTGTCTTTTTTGCATGGTTCTAGTCTGAGAGAGATTTGAACTTTAAAGAACAACGTTATAAAAATTTAGTTAGAATCTCACACCTTGGTGAAGTGCACCAAGAACAGTGACAAGTTATAAACTGCAAGTAGAGTAAACTAGTTATTGGCAGGGACAGCAGAGAGTAATATTGTCTGGGTACAGCAGAGAGTAATATTGTCTGGGTACAGCAGAGAGTAATATTGTCTGGGTACAACAGAGAACGCTCAGAGTTGGCTGGCAGAGCTACTGTAGTTGTCTTCTTGTGAATTGGCTGTTGAAGGACATACCAGAGCAGTAATCTGATGCCGGCCCTAGTCTGCAGTCTCATCCATCTCTCCAGTCACAACCATCTCTCCAGTCTCAACCATCTCTCCAGTCACAACCATCTCTCCAGTCACAACCATCTCTCCAGTCACAACCATTTCTCCAGTCACAACCATCTCTCCAGTCTCAACCATCTCTCCAGTCACAACCATCTCTCCAGTCACAACCATCTCTCCAGTCACAACCATCTCTCCAGTCACAACCATCTCTCCAGTCACAACCATCTCTCCAGTCTCAACCATCTCTCCAGTCACAACCATCTCTCCAGTCACAACCATCTCTCCAGTCACAACCATCTCTCCAGTCACAACCATCTCTCCAGTCACAACCATCTCTCCAGTCACAACCATCTCTCCAGTCACAACCATCTCTCCAGTCACAACCATCTCTCCAGTCACAACCATCTCTCCAGTCACAACCATCTCTCCAGTCACAACCATCTCTCCAGTCTCAACCATCTCTCCAGTCACAACCATCTCTCCAGTCACAACCATCTCTCCAGTCACAACCATCTCTCCAGTCACAACCATCTCTCCAGTCACAACCATCTCTCCAGTCTCAACCATCTCTCCAGTCGCAACCATCTCTCCAGTCGCAACCATCTCTCCAGTCGCAACCATCTCTCCAGTCGCAACCATCTCTCCAGTCGCAACCATCTCTCCAGTCGCAACCATCTCTCCAGTCGCAACCATCTCTCCAGTCACAACCATCTCTCCAGTCACAACCATCTCTCCAGTCGCAACCATCTCTCCAGTCGCAACCATCTCTCCAGTCACAACCATCTCTCCAGTCACAACCATCTCTCCAGTCACAACCATCTCTCCAGTCTCAACCATCTCTCCAGTCACAACCATCTCTCCAGTCACAACCATCTCTCCAGTCACAACCATCTCTCCAGTCTCAACCATCTCTCCAGTCGCAACCATCTCTCCAGTCGCAACCATCTCTCCAGTCGCAACCATCTCTCCAGTCGCAACCATCTCTCCAGTCGCAACCATCTCTCCAGTCGCAACCATCTCTCCAGTCGCAACCATCTCTCCAGTCGCAACCATCTCTCCAGTCGCAACCATCTCTCCAGTCACAACCATCTCTCGCAAAACTATTGAATACATTTAATTAACGAGCACATTCTTGAGAGGTCGTTAGTGATTATTAGTGCAAGTATTGGTGTGCTTATGAAAGTGAAGTTTAGGGTGGAGCTCGTTCAAGTAGCTCACACGGCCAAACATAAATTGTCAAGTTCGCCTTTGACTTGACAAGAGAAAAAGACTAAGCTTTTAATGGCTTGTGTCTAGCATACTGCCACTCCTGCACATACTTATTGAAATTTAACCTCTTAACTCCAATCAATAATATTTAACAGGTTAAAATACTCCAAGCATGTTACAATGTTGCACCCAACTGTTTCAACAAATCATCAAAAACAGCTTTGTGGATACTTTTTTTAAAAAGCTTCAGCAGCAGAATTGGCATTTATAATAGGATGGAGAACTTTTTATTGAAATTGGTTTTTAATATACTTGCCGTCACCAGCAAAGCTTATTGCAATAGCTGTAATGTGATATAATGAACAAATGATGCATCTGTCGACAATATTAAGATTCCTGTCTTACTCACTTGTCGGCCGTAGCATACGCTTGTATTAAACTGGCACAAAGTTGGTAAAAATCAGCATTTCCAAAGCTCTCTTAATCTTGTGTTTTATTTCACACCCAATAGTAAACCATTAACTAAAGGCTAAAGTTGGGTAATCTTATGAAAGTCATTAATTGATAGGTTTAAAAATTGCATGAACAACAAGCTGAGCGACTTTTTTCCCAACTTTTCACACAATGCAACAGTACAATATTGACTAACAGTAGATTTAAGTGATTTGTGGCAGTTTGAGTATTTAAAGGCGTGGTAACCTTGTTAGAAATATTGGCGCTTGTTGAGTTTGTCAGCTGTTAACTATGTGTGAAGGAATAATCCTAGCCACAAGTGGTAGAACATGGCTTGAGGTAAGGTGTGCGACACTCAATCCCTTTGAAGTTCATTCAATCCATTCTCATTAATCTGGCTCACTTTGCACTTCTTCTTGTTTCAACGAAATTGCAGTCGGTTTTATGCTTTTACTTCCACCATGTTGTTTGCTACAAATAATTAAACTAATCATAAAGCCACGACAGACCATGCTCCTTTTCCTCCCTTCTTGCATGCGAGCAACTTAAATCCTGCCAGAGATAATTCGGTAATTAGCATATCTCCAACACGCAGTCATGAAATTAACACAGACGACAGATTTTGCTAGATTTTGTGAGATTTTGTTGCCTGCCTGGAAAGCTCAAAGGCAATATAAAGAGTAACGCTATTTCCTCAGAAGATGAAACTGCAGATAGTTAACTTGGTGAGCGTGTATCTTTTGGGAGATCTGCAACGTCAGAGTGCAGTTACCTTCACTGGTCTGTGAAGATTGTCCATTTCGATTTAGTATCCAGCTGTCACTCGGTAGCAAATATCTTATGAGTAAATAGAGAGCTGGTGCTGTTGTCACTGCGTCCAATAACAGAGATCTTTTACGCCGCTTGTAGGAGTGTGCACATGGATGGACGAGCATGAAAGGGAGAGTCGTCTTCTGGTTTACATTTGATGAGCAGAGAAACACTGGAATGGTTCTCTTTAGACTTTTTGGACAACGCTGCCAGTCTTGTTCTCCAAAGTTATTTGAGCACGCCATGTGGTACCCGGAGGAAGTGGTCAAGGTAAGCACACGCGCTGCCACTCCTTACTAGCATCTTACTAATAAATGGCCACTTAGCGCAATCTGCCGGCATGCGGCCTGACAAGTGTTGAAAATATGAAGTAAAGAATTAACTTGTTCTAGTCTAATTAATACTGCTGCTTAGTTTTAAACAGAATTAACGGTACTGCTATTGACAGCACTTGGCAAAATCCAAAGCTAGTCCAGGCATTATTGGAAACAAGGCTTTGAGGATTCTCCCGGAATTGCATCGATGACTGCATAGATTATTGTAATGAGGTTCGGAGTAGGCGCGTGCCAGTAATGTCAAAACAAGTAAAACGCTCCTGTCGAGTGGTTTTTATAAATAGACTCGACACACCCAATTGTAGTATTTCAATTTAATCTCAACACGGAGATGGGCGCTTTGCCAAGTTACATGAGCTTTTATGGCGCATTCCAACCAAAATATTCCACGATAAATTATACCATTGACAATGCGTGTGAAATTATTAACGGTTTTTAATTATTTTGAATATAAAGCAATTAATATACCTCTCAACTTTTGAAACTGCAAAATAATAAATGGTGATACCATCCTTGAGCTGTTGATTGACTGGCTGTCTCTCGTTCACAGGTCGTGGGAAATATATTTAACAGAATCGGACAGGAGCATTATGGCTTCTACAGTCCACCAGTTAGGATAGACAGAAGAGCCGGTAAACCAAGATCTCAGCATAATGCCACTCTCTGTCAGGCATGCTCTGAGGGTAAGATTGGGTTGTGTTTTATAGTAAGTGAGTCAGTACTGTAGCTGTACTCACTCAGTGAGTCAGTACTGTAGCTGTACCCACTCAGTGTGTCAGTACTGTAGCTGTACTCACTCAGTGAGTCAGTACTGTAGCTGTACCCACTCAGTGTGTCAGTACTGTAGCTGTACACACTCAGACAGTCGCTGGCCAACTATGAGTACTGGTCACTGAAGTATTTGGCTGTGGTTGACATAACCAACCAGTAGCACTCTTTGCACTGTAAGCTTTCTTACACCAACCCATGTACTCTTGACAAGTTCAATTAACTGCTCAAAGCCACAATCCCCAGTATTTATCTCCTTCATGTGCCACACAAAAAAATGCAAATAGTTATTTAATCCATCAGCTTAGTGAATCCGTGATTACTCATTAGTTATGAAACTATGTAACTATGTAACAGTAAAGACATATAGTTAATACAATAGAAATATCTCCAGCTAGTATCTGCTGTTAACAACAAATCACAAGCCATTTCAAGTTAGTTTACTAGTTAATTGGAGCATAGATGGTCAGCGACATGGAGGAGTAGTGACAACTGAGTTGAACTGTTCAAATACCAATTACCAACAGATCATCTGCGCGCAGATTGCAGTAATTATCTCTATCAACTAGTGATAGCCCTTGGTCAGTGCTTGACAGTTAGCAGGTAGATAAACAGATGAGCAGGTAGCCATAAAACATACTTGGCTAATAATTATTTGAAGCTCATGGGATGAAATCAGACTAAATCGGATAATAAACATTAAAATATTTCTCAAAATGAATTATGGAAATAATGAATGTGCTCAGTTGTCCACTCTCAGAGATTTCAATCATAGAATACGCCCTAAATAAAGAAACTAAAAAGCTCTTAGATCTTATTTTGACATAAAATGTTTTGTTTTTGTTGTTGCAGGAATCTGCCCCGGAGAGTTTGATGCTTCAGTAGAGACATTTGGTCTGTACCGCAAGACACCGATGATGCCATCATCAAGTGCGAGATCATACCCCAGCAGTCTATGCTCACAATACAGCGTTTCTAATGAGTCCGTCCATTCTTCTGATGAAAGCCAATCAGATGCTTCATCTGAAGCATCCATAGACATACTGGCAGCCGAGTTATCGACTTCTACTATTGACGATAACTCCACCGAACAGACCAGAGATGTCGGAGCAACGACAAAAGAGGAGAATATTGAATAACATTGCTACATGTTGTTTGTATGAGTCTTTCAGATTGACTATTTCCTATCGCACTTCGTGATAACAAACTCTACTCTTTGTTTAATTCTGACATCAAAGCGATGCAATCTAATCTCTACAGGAAATAGAAGAGGCCATTTTATGTTTGGTTTCCATCTCTTACTACAAAGCAGAGAAATAATGAATAATTTTTTCGTTACTATTTTATATCACATATATTTATTTTTCCGATGCATGCTTTAAATAGATCTTTTAGCTTGCATGAGTATAGTCTGGTGTTCACAAGACATATATTTGAGAGAAATGCATCACCGAGTTTGCTGCTACGAAAAGTGGCGGAAAGGTGTGCCCTCATAACAAGGTTTTATTTCTGTTTATTATTACTTTTATCTTTTGTGCATTAATAAGCCACTATCATTTATTCCTTCTCACTGTTACGACGAAAAAAACATCTTTTTATTTATAATTCTCTATATAACTTGAACAATTCCTTTTTTTACTAAAATAGTTTTTATTATTAAATAGAAGATGTCATTCAGAGAATTGCTTCAAGCAATTGCGATGCAGAGAAATGTACTATTTTACACTTTCGTTGATGTCTTTGTGGCATACTATTCATGTATATGCATACGCATATTTGTTGTTTGTCCCCTTTTATAAAAAAGTTTTTGTAACTACAAATGGTAGTATACTTAAATGTCATTGCTTCGCAATCAAATACAGCCATCACCAACTTAAAAAAAATTATTATTACATTCCCTTAACCAATCTCTGATAAAAGTTATATTTGTGTCAATACCTCGATATCATTAAGGAGTTTGATCCTTGACTTCATCATTCACCTCATCTTTTGTTGTGATTGGAAGCTTCGCACTTGTTTCATGATAGCACAGATTGTATAACCATGCTTTACCCACCAACTATAGGAGAGCAAAACAGTTGAATTCGGGTTTTCCGTGGTATTTGATCAGCGTGTAACACACTTGCAGTGCAAGTAAATACCTGAGGAACCAGTTCATATTCTGATGGTTACCTACATCAGCTAAATAACGATACACCACTCAGATAACTGTCCCAATTGCTGGCTTTTACACCAAAAAAGACTTGCCAAAAAGAGGTAAATAATGCAGTCACTGCCCTAAGCTATTCCTTCCATCAGTATGATTTGGGTTTGCATTGAGTGTTTAGTACAAGTGACTCTTGTCACACCACACAGAGCTGTATCAACCCTTCTAGAAAAAGTACAGATCAATAATCTCACACAAGTAAAATGAATTTGGTGTTTATCTTTCTTCCAAACCAAATAATGAGCAAAATCGCGCTTTTGTTGCGCCATTCAAGAAGATATGAAAATGCGATCAAGAATGAAGAGATTAGAATGAAGGTTTGAGTGTGGCATGTCGGTCAATAGTTGTATTATACAGTGACGCACTTAACGTCTAGACCGCATGTCTTTAAGACAGGTCTGAAACCTCAACAGCCGGTTTGGTTGCCCAATTTCAACTCCCCCAGACAGCACCAGGTGAGAGAGAGGGGGGGGGGAGAGAGAGAGGGGGGCGGGGGTGGGGAGTGTTGCTGTGATTCTAACCATATACAAAGTGCTCCATTGATGTCAGATGAAGGATATGATGTCTATTAGTGGGTGTCTAATATGGGTACGTGCTCGGCCACCTGCTCTAATTAATTAACGGCTGTGATGGAATGGGTTTGATATAACAACAGCAGAACCACAAAACCTCTGTCTACCAACATTATTGTACTGTCTACCAACATTATTGTACTTGAGAATTAATTTACCACGCACAGAAAGAGTGTTTGATGGATTTAAGCTGTTCTTCCATATCAGTTGTAAGAGGAGAGTTGTTATATTGGCCATATCACAATAAAGCTTTCAGGAAAAGACAGTAAAAACGTGAATCACAATTCACCAGAGAAATGGTCAGTTTTATTCCTTTGCACGATGTGCGACTTGGTCAGAGTGATACGGTCTACAAGTGATCGATAAAAGTCATCAACTTCCTGTCCACTCTGCTCGCTGCTGTACTTTGCCTGAATCGTCGCAAGGACAGAGGTTAGCTGTGATGGATATTTCCTGCAGAGATCATTGCTAAGAGATGTCTACAAGCAATCACATCAATCCATATAATCAAATCTAATGAGCATTTAGCAGAGATGAGCATCAGCAGATCCGACCGGTAGCCAAGCAACTATAATAATTTTTTATCATTAGAAAAATGTTGACTGGTTTACCAATAACTATCTGCCTTGATATCCACAGACCCAACCATGATCTCTCACTGTTATTTGTTGTAAACTATAAAACTGAAGTAATAAACCAAAAATTAAATAGATGCAGAGATATTAAAGAGAATGTGGAGGAGGAATTAGTGATAAACTGTATGACTAAAGCACCAGTTAGACTCCCTAGACACACTGTTGCTGAGTAAAACCCACAAATATAGATCTGTAAAGTATACATGATGTGTAGCTGTAGTACTCTACTGCTACAGAATCCATGAAGCAAATCATTAGAGACTATTAAAAAAAACAACTTGGATACTACACGTAGCTCACACTGACACGAGTCAAACGCAACACACCTACATTACATGGCCAAGTTTTCATGTGACAAATTTACACTTCTTTAGAGGAAGAGGTAGGCCGCTGCGTTACCCCATTGCTTATGTCATGAGTCACTGAGGGGAGATCCTTGACCAAAAACTTCGAAGCCATTCAACTTCCTTCTATGACGTGACAAAGGCAACGGATAACAAATTGTTATCGATCCTGCTGTAATCTACTGAGAATTGTCGTAATGCAAAGGAGCTAAATGGGTACTGCTATATCCTGTTTAATCTACAGACACTGGCTGGCTCTATACAACTATTCATTGCTAATTAAAATCCTACAATGTTTGTGGATTAGTCTAATCTCCACCTCCAACCCGGCCAAAACATTGCAACGAGTGGTGGATAGAGACAATGCAACAAGTGGTGGATAGAGACAATGCAACAAGTGGTGGATAGAGACAACGCAACAAGTGGTGGATAGAGACAAAAGACTTACATTTATAAAGGAAACCAGCTTGTCCACATAGTCAGGGGTGGATTGTTGCAGTAAAATAGGCAGGTTGTGGCACATGGTCTCAGCTAGATCTTGTGTGGCCAGTAACTTGTGTATGACAGCGGAAGTGTTATCTTCTCTACAGTATATGACAGGTATATGACACCAGGTGAACAACTAATTAGTTACGTCGAACCAAAATAATACCTACACAACCACAGGTAATGTACCTAGCGATGATCAAAGAAAAAAACAGGAAATTTTTTGGTGTAAAATATGAAAAATAGCCATAAAAAAATGTCGGATACTACGGCATTACAAAAGCAAGAGTGCAGAGTGCAGAAACTAGACAGAGAGAAAAATGTGAGTAAAAACTATAACGACCTCAGCAATGTGAGATTGATTGGATAATCTGCAAAATTGGAACCAGTAAAATGAACCTGGCTGGGATATATAGAAGCTTGAGGTCAACACAGAACAGCTCTGAGGCAAGAGGGACAGTGCCGAGGAGTCCCGCTATAAACTCAAGCAATGGCCAGCCTGACTTATGTAACAGGACATGCACAAGTTATTTAAATGAGTTAAAATGGCACATTACAGCAGACAAACGTAATCTCAACCTTTGTAAAAAAAATTAATTAATGAAAAAATTGATAAATTTGACTTGCGCTGTATAATAGGTTGTCAAAGGAGCAGCGTAAGGCCCTAATTAATGTGCTGGTGATGAAATATGCACTCCTCTGTTCAAAGGGCGTGGATATTGTGATACAATCTACAAGGGAACTCATAGCTTCTCACATCAAACAACGGCTCTAAACAAACAACTCATGCATAGAAAGGCAGGACATCCTGTTTCATCAGCCAGTTGTGAGCTTCCTACAGCTTGGCCCTCGCCCCATCAGGTCGACAATTCCTGCGAGAGATTGAATGCCGTAATACACTGGTTTGCTTGCGTGTGGAGTTATCTGCCCATCCCAGCAGTGCACTACACGGCTACTTCTCTCGCCTTACTGCAGTGTCTATATTTTGTGCATGAAAAACTGATTTTATATAAATTTTTATAGATTTCAACACGGCAGCTAATTAACGTTTAAGAAATCGTAGCCCTCTGCTTGTTATGTTTGTACACAACAATACTTGTATAATGTCTAGCAGAGCATTGGCTGACCTGTGAATGGAACTGCCAATGGATGGAGGATGGAGCAATGAGCACCGGCTTATGGCTTACATTAGCCATCTCTAATCACCTTCATCTACTAGATTGTTATATATTGGTGTCACTAACCTAATAACAGCGCCAAATAGCTCCAAAGAGCCTGGAGCCTGTGATTGCGTAAAACCAGAGATGGTTACAGATAATAACTAATGAATATAACAAGGCAATAACAAAAATCATTCAGGTAGAGTAATTATTATTATTATTACATATTTGTTTATTGAGGTTTGCATAGAAGTGAAAAATATGACACCAAAAGATAGCTTGTTGACTTCTAATGAAATAGAACAAAGATAATAAAAAGCACAAGAGGAGAATGTAGTAGTCAGCTATAGTAAAAGGAATGGTTTGTGGGTAGCGAGGAGAATAATAATATAAATGATAGAGAATCAGGTGACTTTCTACACAAAGTACTAGTTGATCACTCATTGGGTGGTGGCTGCAGTATTTTGTATGAATACATGAACTCTCATTGATGGTGCAACCTTAATGATATAATAGCCAACTCTTCAAGTACATAAAATACAGAAGTAGATTAATTACACAATTAGACAGAGTTCACCAAATGCTAACACCAAAATTACCATCATGTCTGGATGAGTAGGGAGTGACGTGCGCACCTTACCACAGTTCGACTGCACGTGTGGCAGTAATAAAAAACAAATGTAAAGGACATCTCAGTAAATATATCCAGTAAAATAGCATCAAAAAACAGTGAGCAGGTTTGACAACCACAAGACATATATGACAGTGCATTCTCTTTCACATAAAATATCCTCGGTGTTCGGCAGAGATGAGAAGCAGTCAACTCTAACACCTGGGTCACACGACGACAGTGAAACTTTATTAGGGCGCAGCTGTTTGACAACAACAAAAACAACATTTGCCGATTTGTTGCTCCTAAAGCTTCAGCCAATCACAGCAGGTTGTTCGTTGTGTGCAGCGCTATATTTTAAAATACTAAAATATGGTCTATTTTAAATGTTTTGAATATTATTTATTAATATTATTTTAATGTTTGTAAATTTAAAATCTTATGGTCTATTTTAACTATAATAATTTTTTCTCAAAGAAAAGTGTGCTACCATTAAAACCATGCGCTCAATGTGAATGACCCTGACATTACAGACTAGCCAACAAAGGCACAGAGAAAATAAACCAATTGATGAGCTTATGTCGTCCAATGGTCCAACCACGTGTAAACATTGTTGCCGACAAATTTCCCGAACCTAACATTGTTTGATCAAGACCAAACCGAACTATTCACTATGTTTGCTTAGCAATGAAGTCGCTTTGACTGGAAAATAGTTTCGTTTACAGTTTCGCCAAAGATTCGCCCTCGTGTGACCAGCTTCAATATAGCGTTTTTATTTTCTCTGACCCTAAACTCAAACAGAATCCATTGTCTAGCTTTGAAGAAAGTGAGCAGACACGAGACAGCATTACATATACAGTACACAGTCATACAGTACACAGTCATACGGTACACAGTCATACAGTATACAGACATACAGTACACAGTCATACAGTACACAGTCATACGGTATACAGTCATACGGTATACAGTCATACGGTATACAGTACACAGTCATACAGTACACAGTCATACAGTACACAGTCATACAGTACACAGTCATACAGTACACAGTCATACAGTACACAGTCATACAGTACACAGTCATACAGTACACAGTCATACAGTACACAGTCATACGGTATACAGTCATACAGTACACAGTCATACAGTACACAGTCATACGGTACACAGTCATACGGTATACAGTCATACGGTATACAGTCATACGGTATACAGTCATACGGTATACAGTACTGGGTGCACTCCTACCTGCCTGATGTCACCAGGTCATCTACCAGAGTGTATACTTTTACTTTAGCCTTCAGCTTCAAGTCTCTATCTTCTATGACTGACCTAGAACATGTATACAGCTTTACGTGTGCACCTCTACATCTCTGTGTATGTGCAACGTTTACATATAACGTGTTCACTGTCTATGGCTATACTGTCTGACTATCCATGGCTATACTGTCTGACTATCCATGGCTATACTGTCTGACTATCTATGGCTATACTGTCTGTCTATCTATGGCTATACTGTCTGTCTATCTATGGCTACACTGTCTGACTATCCATGGCTATACTGTCTGTCTATCTATGGCTATACTGTCTGACTATCTATGGCTATACTGTCTGTCTATCTATGGCTATACTGTCTGACTATCTATGGCTACACTGTCTGACTATCTATGGCTACACTGTCTATCTATGGCTATACTGCCTGACTATCTATGGCTATACTGTCTGTCTATCTATGGCTATACTGTCTGACTATCTATGGCTATACTGCCTGACTATCCATGGCTATACTGCCTGAGTATCCATGGCTATACTGTCTGACTATCTATGGCTACACTGTCTGACTATCTATGGCTACACTGTCTGTCTATCTATGGCTATACTGTCTGACTATCCATGGCTATACTGCCTGACTATCCATGGCTATACTGCCTGACTATCCATGGATATACTGTCTGACTATCCATGGCTATACTGTCTGACTATTCATGGCTATACTGTCTGACTATCTATGGCTATACTGTCTGACTATCCATGGCTATACTGCCTGACTATCCATAGCTATACTGTCTGACTATCTATAGCTATACTGTCTGACTATCCATGGCTATACTGTCTGACTATCTATGGCTATACTGTCTGACTATCCATAGCTATACTGCCTGACTATCTACGGCTATACTGTCTGACTATCTACAGCTATACTGTCTGACTATCCACGGCTACACTGTCTGACTATCTATAGCTATACTGTCTGACTATCTACGGCTATACTGTCTGACTATTTATAGCTATACTGTCTGACTATCCATGGCTATACTGTCTGACTATCCATGGCTATACTGCCTGACTATCCATGGCTATACTGTCTGACTATCCATGGCTATACTGTCTAATTATCTACGGCTATACTGTCTGACTATCTACGGCTATACTGTCTGACTATCTATGGCTATACTGTCTGACTATCTATGGCTATACTTTAATAGAATATCAAACAATTCATTACATTCTTCATTAGATCAGAAGTAAATCTTTTATTTACAACTGTTTTCCTATGTTTAAAAAAATTTAACAATTACAAGAAATTTTGTTATGATTTAATTCATAAGATTACGAATGAAACTTGTCAGAAAACATAACATTACAGCTTTCTAAACAAGTGTGAATAAGTGTTAACCCTACAGAGGGTATTCCATCAGTTTTGTATTTAGAATGTTACTCCCAAACTGAGAACATTTATAACAACTAGAGAAAAGCAAATAATTTGAATTTTACACACACGATACCTGCTTACTATGTACCTACAGCTAGCACATTACCAACTACACCAGTATTTACTAGTACCAGTTCACATATACAAAAGACAGAACTCACCTAAACACACTAGAACCTCCATAAGAAACGATCTCTACCAAAATATCCTTGTGAGTTCGAGCCAACGACGATATTGCGAAGAGCAGACGACTGCAAAGAGTTGTATGGTCCGTAGCATTCCAAAGGCGTTTCAACAATATTGGAATCGTGCCAGAAATGCTGGCAGCTCGGGCCACATACGTGTTACTGCAATACATAAAGTATACAACAGATGAAGTAAACAATATATGAAGTAAACAATATATAAAGTATACAATATATGAAGCATACAATAGATGAAGTATACAATAAATAAAGTATACAATAGATAAGTATACAACAGATGAAGTATACAATATATGAAGTAAACAATATATGAAGTAAACAATATATGAAGTATACAATAGATGAAGTATACAATGAAGTATACAATATATGAAGTAAACAATATATGAAGTAAACAATATATGAAGTATACAATAGATGAAGTATACAATAGATGAAGTATACAATGAAGTATACAATAAATAAAGTATACAATAAATAAAGTATACAATAGATAAGATATACAACATTTCAGGTATAGAGAATACCAAAAAAAATACACCAGATCAAGCGAGTTACTTATCAGTTGAGCTGACAAAGAATTGTATGCTGAGATTTAATAATAAATAATGCACCAGGGGAGTAGATTGTGGCTGGTTAGTCCCACATTTAAAATGTTTTGGTACAACAAAAGGCGCTGGTTTTTGCCCAGCGACCGGTTGCCATAGACAATCCTGTTTAAAGAACTCGGGACAGAAATGCATCAACAGGGCTCATTGTTTAATAATCCACCACTAATCCTGTCTGACAAATGTGGAAGGCATTACCCAACAGCTAACGCCCACAACAAAAAGATAGATTCACAAATAGAAGGTATTGTGCGGGCAATCAGTTGATCTAAAAAAGCTGATAGAATAAAATTACCTGGAGCATATAGGTATGTAATCTAACAAGGCACGTGTCAAATATGTCCTTGTTATATTTAATTAGAATTTGAAATAATGCAGCCTTGGGCTGAGGGCCGTGGATGAAGAGGAACACAGAGATGGAGAGATATGGTGAGAAGGAGAGTTACACAGAGATGGAGAGATACACAGAGAAGGAGATGGACATACAAAGAGATCGATAGGATAGCCTGTGAAGTAACGTGATGAAATAGCTGAGTTTCAAACGTACAGTATTTATGCCATACACGTGCCAGTAAACCACAACAAGATTGACTCAAAGAGAAAAGAATACAATTTACAGAAAAAGCTTCATTTTGTGAAGCGATTCAATAAGAAATGACACACGATTGACGAGGCTTGCAGGGAGCTGTAAACAAGCCTACATGCACATACTGGAGCCCTTGTGGCTCACTGTATCCAAGTAACATAGACCAGTTTTATTGACCAAACCACCATATATGTAGCATTAGCATCTGGACTAGAGCCTACATGCACATACTGGAGCCCTTGTATCTCACTCTACCCAAGTAACATAGACCAGTTTTATTGACCAAACCACCTTATATGTAGCATTAGCATCTGGACTAGGAACAGAATATTGAAGCGAGTGCAAATTAATAGAGCAAAACTTCAAATTCCAGATCAGCAAGGGTCGTATCCATTCCAAACTTACAAATTAAAACAGGAGAAATAGTATTCCCTCAAATAGCTGAATTATTCATTTTAGAAATAGAAATTATACAATGGCTTTCAGTAATATTACAAAAGACAGTGAGGCAAATTTTAATACAGTAAAGTTACGCATGTTCAGCTTGTGTCATCTATAATTCCATTGATATGCGGAGGTTAAAATTTCAATGTTATATGACGCTGCCTCCAGCAGACGCAATGACGTCTACCATTTATAATAACTTGCAATCTGACAATGAGTTGTTTGCAATCAGTCACAATTTCTGTGAAAGAAGGTCAAAGCTCCCATGGAAACAAATTTCTGTATGACAAGGAGTTGTCCCCCTGAGCTACATGATGCCATAACCTACCTTTGGGCAGCGGAGCCAAGAACTATGGATGCCTTAGCCACAGTTTCCACGTCGCTTGAGGTGGCAATAAAATTATTCAGTAGGTCGAGCCCACCCAAGTCAGCGAAATGTACAGCATTGTCGTATTTGTGCACATAAAACTCCAAATCATCCAGGATATTCAGGGTCTGGTCTAGACGATGACCGCCCAACAATCTTGTGTACAGTTTGGTGATAAGCTCCATCTCTGATGATAGACTAACATTTTGCTTGGCGAATGAGCTTTTGATCTCTTCTATAGAACGAAATGTCTGCAACAGGAAACATGCAATTGTTTCATTAAACCTCTTGTAACGTACGACTGTGTCTCCTCAGGTTATGAGACAGTCAACAATAAAAATACTTGGTCAACCTTAAAGAGTTGTGTACCCTTTCTAAAACTTCAGTAGAGACAAGACAACTCTTAAAACAAATAAAAGTAAACCCATGTACCAGCAGTACAAAAAAGAAAGGCTGCAGTGTATGCGCCATCCGCTCTTACCTTTTTCTTAGTATGTGTAGGACCTGAGTCTTTGTTACCACTTGGTTCATCATGAGAGCTTGCTATGTTCTTTAGCGCCTGCTCTAGAGAGACGTCGACAGCATCCTCTTGTATCAGCTGCTGACACACAATAAAGTACAAGACCAGCACCTTCTACTGAATACTCAACACTGACTATAAATTAATTGGCAAGTGCAGGTAATCTAACAGTTAGGTAAAGCACCAAACGCTGTATCCCCTACTAGAGAATCACCTGCTGTCCCTCAGCTTCTGGCTCTAACAACTTGGCTTCCTTCAATCCAGTCTGCAAGTTGATCCGCACATGCAGCCCTCTGGGAATACTTTGACCAGGTTTTATCTCCTGCCATTCATTGGTTGGTTTGAACTCCTCATCAGACACAAACATATCTAGAAAAAACAAACATAAACAACATGGTTTGAGCCTCGCTAAAGTCACAACAACACAGAAGTATCACTGATCAATAAATGTTTAACTCAGAAGAATAATAGTACAGCAGAGAAAGGAAAGAGTTTCTACATTAGCTGCATTATTAAGTAGAGTTGGTTTACCTTTCGATAAAATCTTTCCAGAAAATTCCAAATTTTCCTCACTATCTCTAATGTGTACCAAAGAGTTACACTGTACACGAGCTACCTCTACCACTACTACCAACACAAAACCGCATGACAATAGCTGTTTTATCATCTTGTACCATGCGCCTTACAGGGGGAGAAATATATCTTTTAAGATATGGCTGGAATCTACAAAATAAAATATTTGTTGCACATCTACGTGAGTTTCACCATATGCATCAAATCGTAAATGAATAAATAAATCTTTGTCCATAGAGTGTAAGGCATCATTATCATTGCTGCAACCATTTGTATGCAAAGAAATGAGTGAATGAAGAGCAACTATTGTTACGACTAGGCTAGTTTACTAGAAGGCACTACGATATCGGAAATAACAAAACCAATAATAAGTAGTGAGGGAAACAATTGGTAAAGACCAATTGCACCTTCTAAAATGAACATCAACAAACCTGAAAGGAATGCTCACTATGCTGCAAACACAATATTTTCAAATTCATTTCAAATATCGACGACTTTCATTCCCATGACATATAGCATACTATTTTAAAGTTTGCTTTATCAACTGTGGACTTCCATTACATCACGGTAGCGGACAGCTTCTGAACCGAGCGCTGAAAATTTGCCAGTAGTGAAAGTTGATGTTGACAAGAATGGACGACCAGATATTTCACTTTAGGCTGTCACATAGTAAAAGGTATTTGTTTTAGATTTCTTCTTCCTTATTCTAGAAAGTGTTGGCACGGATTTCCAGGGACATAATATACTGTTTCACCATTCATTGCACAAGATTTCAACATGTTTCATTTTCAGGAACAGCGTACATTTCCAGAACAGATTTTATAAATTTTGATACTTTGTGCAACAAATTTTAACAAATCCTGTTCTTCCCGATCAAGCATGTTATTGTTCAGATTCAGGCCCTATAATGCTCTATTCTGAAGGTGTCAGAAATTACAGTGAGAGAAAGGAAAATTGCGGTAAAACAGTCTGTTAGACCAATTTGATGGTTCTCAGTCAGGGAGATATTTGTAGAAATAATGTTAATGTATATTTTGTTTATGTAGGTACAGACGAATCACAAACAGTCACATTTCGTTAATATGTGGTGGCTGGAGTGTCAATTGACCAATTCTGTGTTGGTTGATGAAACACATCATTCCTTCCAATACGCATAGTTAGCTTATTAGTGTCTGCAATGTCCCAGCACACAGCACACCTGTTAAATTGAGCTGAGAGAGATAGAGGATGGGAGAGATAGAGAGGCTAAATCAGGAAGAGGCGAAACAGGGCAGGGGTAAAGCAGGTAGAGGGTGAGAGGTAGAGAGGGGCAGACAAAGGTCAAGATGGGGGGGGGGGGAGGGCATATTATTTAAATAGCAAGGGTAATACTGCTAGTAAAATAAAAGAATAGTACTGTCACCATTGTTAGCAATTCACTGAAGTTGCCTCCCTTTGACAGTGGGATCGCTTGTTTTCTTGGGCCTTCCACCTGTGAGTACAACCCAGACTAAAAGCTTTTCTACCAAGTCGGCCTACTAGTGTATTAGCTTTTGGCATATGAGGGCCAAGTTGCATATTGTTTGATCTGATCGCACAGCGCTAAAGGATATATTTCATACGAAAACCAACTGACCAGTTGCCTAGTCAATAATCACCACCTTGATCTGTTAGGGCGGGTTAGGCCCCCCTGAGCTAACCAACGATTTGATCCACACCCTGCATAGCTATGGGTATGTGAGCTTAGACTGCTGTCACCAGCCTAGGCTGTTCACTTGCGTTTTAGGATATAAACTTTGGCCAACCACATTGGCTAGGTGTGGATGGCCATCCACATACATCTCGTGGTCTCCAGCAAGGGATTGGAACGAACTTCAACAGGAATGAATGCAGACAGAGCTGGAATGAACGTAGACACTTCCTGGAATAAATGTCGACAGTCTTGTAAGAAATGTCAAATATGCTACGGCGAGGAAAATTTTTACATTTATTCTTGGAAATGTTATTTTTCATCTCCGGCGACATATAAATCATCATTTTGATTCTAGGAGTTAATTACTTTGATGAAAGCGGTATATTTTAGTATTCTAGGAGCGAACGTTGAAACGGTAGGTTATATTTCGCCAGGAATTAATGTCAGAACTTTCTTCTCTTTAGCATAGTCAACAACATTCATTACTAGTCTGTCAACGTTTATTTCAGGAGGCGAGTACATTCCTTCCAGCTATGTCTGCATTTATTACTGTCGGTGTTCATTTTTATCTATACTCATTTTAATATTCCTCCAGCAAACCGGCTAGAGAGCACCACTGTGTCCTGAGAGACTCTACGGAGCCTATTTCATCCTTTCTAGTCCTCAACATTATCAAACATTATTATTATTTATTAGCTAGTTATAAATAAATCAAAATATTAATGAAGTAAGCAATTGTTGCTGTTGGACAAACAAACAATCAGTCCAATGATCATTGGCTAATAATATATACTTTATTAATTTGCTTTACTATTAGCAGCAAGCACTTCATCCTGATATGACAATACTACTATAAAATCACTTTTCTTATTATCTATTATTATTATTACCATTCAGTTTACTACTGTACTTCTTATTATGATGATAATAAATAGTATTATTATACCTACAGACTAATACCACTGTCACTAATTATTATTACTACCACTTCTTAGTACTTATTACTTAGTTTAGTAGGCCTACTACTTGAAAGTCAGTCACAGTGTCATTATTATTATTATTTTATTATGACTGACTGACTACTACTACTACAGCAACACAAAACAACAAACCTTAAAGTTATTATTATTGCAAAAAGAAGATCATCTTAGATGATGATGATTAATAACTAATAATAATAAATAATAATAATTGGAAGCACAGTGAGCCATGTATGATTGGTAACAAACAGGAATTGTATTAATTAAGAAATAATTAAAAAAAAATTATAATAATAATATATATAATACTCAGTATTATATATATTATTATTATAATTTTTTTTTAATTATTTTTTAATACAATTCCTGTTTGTTACCAATCATACATGGCTCACTGTGATTGGAAGCAAGGCAAGACAAAAAAGCAGCAGGGACAGATATATTTGTGTATACACATAATACTCTTACTACTACTACCACTGACTGTGACTACTAACACAGTAGTAGTTTGTAGTTGTTACAGTAGACTAGTAGTAGGTTTGGCAGTGTATGATCACAGAACTATAGTACCCCAACCTCTATGGCGATTGAATCAGGTAAATCGGTGAAGTGAAGTCAGTGGTGGCCCTTGGGGAGAAAAGTGAAAGTTGGATGGTACTACGGCTACTATTGCGACCGTAGTAGAATGTTAGTACACGTGTATTTGTGATCATTGTCGTAACTACAAGTCCAAGCCCAACGATTCGGAGCATTGCCATTAAACTTAATTTGATGCTAAATGTTCAACCATAGACATGTTTAATGTGAATGTGATTTCACATTCCATGATTTTTGTCTTTGAGCACTATTTTCCTACGTCTTTGATATTTTTTGTTGTTTTGTATATGACTTCGGAGTTGCAGCTAAGGTGAAGGCTGCTTACTTTTTAACACAAAATAGGTAATAGTAGTAGTATTATTGTATAGTCGTTGTAATGATCTTTCTAATAATAATAATTATAAATAATATAACATTTTTTTTGTCTCTACTTGACAGACAGTGCCTGATGATGAATTTTACTGAACAAATCTGATAGTTGATGATCATATAATATATGTACACCTACACATGTGACTGGGTGGGTTGGAAGCTGAAATTTTTGGAACAACAACTTGAACAACAACAACAACATCATCATCATGATGATGATGATCTGATGATGATCATGATGATGGACAAGTTACAACATCCACCATGATTATTATTATGATCGATGATATGATGATGATGGTTGTTGTAGTTAAGTTGCTGATTACATATAATAATAATATATTTACAGATATACATACATTATCATCATACATACATACATACATTATTTTTAGTAAAACCTCCTCAAATCAACAAAGTGACGAACTGGAGTGAAATTCCACTAGAAAAAAGTTCATAAAACACAAAAAGCCAAAACTTATATTAAAACTATATGCGCTAATGCAGTATGTAAAGAAATTAAAAATCCAAGAGTTTATAGAAAAATGAGTTTCGCAGCTTTTCTTTTCTGCATCTAGGCATCTGTGTAGACTGGGACAGTCGTGTGACTCGCCCGCTCTTGCGTATTATTATGAGTTTATTCAGTGGGTGGCTGTTATCACTGAATATATTGTTCATGGTTGTTCGAGAGAGCTGGTGTATGAACTCAGTAATGTGTGGTAGATTGTACTTGATGGTAGTTTCCTCGTGGCTAAGTTACTATTTATAACTCTCATCGTACGTCTCTCAATCTGAGTTAGCATCTCCATGGAACGATCAGTGACAAGACCACTCCACATTGGACACGCATAAGTCAAAACAGATCGTATATTAGCTATATAATACAGTTTGAGGCTGTTGTATAACCCTCTATGTATAGCAGCTCCAGCACAACACAACCACCACCCAGTGTGTTCACTCCAAAAGTGTTTTTCCAGCTTTCTAAACCCCTAGAGCTATCCACAATTCTTTAGCTACCCATAACCTTCACTAATCCAATAGCTCCATTATGCACGTATATAACAGATGCATTATAATATTGTAAATATTATTTTTTTATTTATTACTAATTAATTATTAGCCACCTAACAAGAGACCGAAAACAAAGAGTTATTGTATTGAGACACAAATCCACAGAATTACCTGTGACTTCAGGCGTGCCTCAAGGCTCTGTGTTGGAACCTACCTTATTCTTAGTATGCATCAATGATCTACCACAGCAAGTTGACTGTGACTTCAGCTTATTTGCTGACGTCACTCTTGCATACCAAACTGTAAACAACAGGAGTGACCGTATCCGTTTTCAGTCAAACATCACTGCAATCAAGAAATGGGCTGATACCTGGGAAATGTCATTCAATGTCTCCAAATGTTCTGTTATGACTTTTAACCAGCAACAACATTCGCCACTAGCGGACTACATCTTAGATAGAACTGCTCTCTCTGTCACTCATGAAACAAGATACATCGGTGTTACATTGCAATCTAACCTTAGGTTCAATGCAAACATTGAAACAAAGATAGCCAAAGGCAAACGTCAACTTGGCATGATAAAGAGAACGCTGCATGACGCACCTAAAGAAGCTAAGCTTCTTGCATACACCAGTCTATGTCGCCCTGTTGTCGAGTATGCTTCGGTTGTCTGGGACCCTACACAGGAATACTTGAGCCACATTTAAGACCAAACTTTTCACATAAAATCCTTGTCAAAGACGAAAACAACAAGGCTTTGATAGAGAGTTGCGAAGAGTTAATGAAAGAAAACTCTGAAAACAGGACGCATACCAGGGCCAAAACAAGAGGTGAACCACCAACTATTTATTCTAAAACATCGGTATATCACTGAAAATTTCTTTTAAGAATGGCTAGAGAGCTTAAAGCTAAGCTTGAAATTCTATAAACCATCAATAATACCTAAACGCCAACACGGTATTAACAAATACAAATAAAATTTGTCTCATTACTATAAATTTATGAGGCATACCTCTTGCCCGTTCGGTCTCTAGTATGTTCTAACAAAGAAGAAGTAAGAAATAAGAGAAAACAACGAACCTGCAACCCACCATCCCCTCCATCATCATGATCATCATCGTCGTCCGTTGTCTTTTCATTTATTATTTGTTATTGTTGTGCAGGATTTTGTAGCAGTGTTGCTTCAGTGTAGGGTAGCATTCAGCTTCAACTCTCTCAGTTGCAAGACAAGAGCTGGCAAACTGCAGTCAGGCAGCAATACAGACACTACTGCTGGAAACAGGCGACTTCAATCTATTGGTCTTTGGTGGGAGAGGATAGCTGGGGAATAGCTCAAATAACTGAAATCCACTCACCCACCCATCTAAGGCCAGTAGACTGACGCCGCCTGTGCTGCTGGGTAGTATTGTCCAGTATATCTGGTCTGACCTTACAGTCAAGCGGCGTGCCTACTGCTGGGCGCTACTAAATGTAGGCCAGCCGTTGGTCGGGGTCTTTGTTGTGTGTATTTGTATGCTAGTCACTGCAGGACTTCATTCTTCTATATTCAAATTGTAGATTTATTGCAAAACTAATTTATGCAATCATAAAGAGAAAGCTTGGTTGAGAGTAGTTATTCTGTATTCGCTGTACTTCTGGCTGAGCTCTTCTTACTACACCGAAGTAGGAGGAAGTATCAGCCAGCTTTTATACAAAAAACTGTTACATGATGTTTCTTTGTGATGCAATACATAGTTCACATGAGGATGCTACGGGAGGAAAAGGGTATAACTGCATATCTACAGTATAATAATAACGATACACTATACAAGATGTGATCATAGTGTAACCAATGTTCATCTTGTTGGAATGCTGGAGTTACTTTAGTGCATAGAGTGCTAGCATAGAGTTGTCCTGAGTTATTTCCAACACACAATTATATATTATAATAATAAATTATTATTATTTTTCCTCTTCTACGTCTTTTGATAATAATAATAAATGGTAATAAATTTGATATTATAATAATTATTATGATGTATTATTTTAATTTTTTGTCATAGTATATTCTTATTATAATGAAGATTATTATATTATTGTCATTTATTATTATCATAACCATATTATCATTATGATGTTGTTTATTGTTATTATGTTCCTTAGTAGTAATACTACTAGTAGCTATTTATTTATCTTGTTAATAAACAATCTAACTAACAAAATATTGTTGGGATAAATGAACTTTTAAATATATAGTATTAGATCATTATAATCTTTTTATTATATGTGGCCATATTTTCAAAAAGTAAGGTTCGCAAGATTATTGTTAGAAATACTCAAAATTTCTTTGGTACTAAATTTTGTTATGTCACTATTATTGCTGTTGTGAAGAGAAATGCATTGTCAATAAATATTATGATAAAATAATGATGATAACAGCTTATAACAAACTCGCTAAAAAATGGAAAATTTCATTTGAATAATGCTTATTGATTAATATTTTCAATGCACAATGAATGTTACATTACGGCTTCTAGTATGATTGAAGAGAACGATTATTATGGGAGAAAAATGTCAAAAAAATGAACACTTGACAAGAATGAATGCAGTTAAACCTAGAATGATTGTAGACACCTCTTAAATGGTTTTGTTGACATTCTTTCTTGGCGACATATAAACTAACGCCTTGTCATTTATTCAAGAAAAAATTTTTCTAGAATAACTCCTGGAACATTTTTGAAAATTATAATTTATGTTCTGCCCCCGCTCTGCCCAGGTTTAAATATTCACACTTCGAAAGTCAATGCACCATGTTCTTCCTTATTGAGTGATTTGTCATTTATTCGATGTCTGTTGCCGTGTATTCCTGTCCATGTTCGTTCCAATCCCTCAACTATAAGACAGCGGTTGCCATACTTGAAACGAATGTTGAGGAAAATTTGACATATACCAAAATTTGTATGATAAACGAAGCAAAATTCAACATGAGAAAATTTTGGAAAAAGAGCATCACTATAAAAAATTAAGAATTTCTTTGCAAAGTATCTTGTGGAAAACTGTATATTTTTAATTTTGTATTTCAATTTATAATTTTAGATAAGATAATATGGATGTACTCTCAGAGGAGGATGTTATGTCGTTACACCAAGCCATAGCGCATCGCCGAGCCTCTCGTCTCGCCAAGGCTGTGTACGCTATAGGAAATGTGATGAGCTGCCTGAAGACACTCATGTTAGAGCACAACGAGCAGCAGAGTCTTGTGGTAAGCACTCGGCACCGCTTGCGTGTCATATGTTTGTATGGGTAGCTTTGACTGTTCCATTACTTGTCTTTGTAGGTTGAAGATAACCTATTGCCATCTACAGATGTTAAACTAGAAGATGAAATATTGGCTGTCCCGGATGACCAAACTACCAAAGACGCTGACCACTGCTTTGAAAATGATAGCAAACTGGTTGAGAGCGAGGAAACTGGTGCAGACGATGAAATTTTATCCTTAAAAGGTGGTGAAAGAGTGTTTTATGAACTACTATTCTATGTCTGGGTTATATGAGATAGAGGAAACCTTGTCAGCATGTGTTGTGGTCCGCATTAGATTTATGACAGTGTTGTGTGCTTTTTCAAGATGAGAAGACAACTCCGGAATCAAATCCAGTAGTAACTTCTGACACACCTAGCCCTATACAAAATGGCAGAAAAAAGTCTGGCGAACGCAAAACTTTATCGAAGCGTTCGGGTGAGCATCAGCTATCTACTAGCTGGCATCGTAGCTTCCAGTGTTAGATGGTGTACGATTTTAATTGTTTTATTGTCATTTCAATTATGTATTTTTGTGTTGTTATTGTTGGACATGGGACAGAAAGCTCCACAGAGGCTATGTTTACCTGCGAGAAATGTGGCTATCAGACTAGGAGAAAAGATCACTTCAAGAGGCATAGTGCTTCTCATGCCGAGGTGAAACCTGTCAGATGTAGCCTTTGTACTTTCTCTTGCATAGACAAGTACCATCTCATCAGACATCTCAACTCATCTGTGCACAGCAATGTGAGCTCAGTCTATTTGTATTCTGTTAAATCTGTTACAATGGAGATAGCGACCCTATTTCTCAATTGACTCCAATTACCAGAAACAATTCACCACCCAGCTTAACAGTATCGAATTATATATAGGGATACCTTTCAGATTTTATATTTATTTTGTTCTTAAACGTGCTATGTCACTGATTTTGGGCTGAATTAAACCTAAAGGCTCAAACACACTGGAAGCGAATCTGCGCGGCGCGGCAGTTTTTACCACCAACGAAGCCGCCTGCCGCGGCAGTGCCAAAGCACACTGGTGGACGCCGCTAGCGGCTTCAGTCGGAGTTGTCTGCTCCCAAAGTGCAGATAACTTTTGCTTATCAACACTGTTTCCATTTATTATTATTATTTATTTATATTTGAGAGGTTTGCAATAAAGTATTTAATCTAGGAGAAAATAACTTGTTGACATCTATCTACACTACAAAAGCAGATGAAAAATAAAAATGAGCAACAAAAGTATCTATCTATTTCTGACTACAATAGCTACACTATAAAGTCAGGTGAAATAAAAATAAACAAAAAAATATCTATTCTATTTCTGACTATTATTTTATAATAATTTGTATGTGATAAATCACAAAAGCAAGGGTCTTTGGCGAACTTCATTTATATATTTTTTTCATTATTATTTATTAATTATAATTTTATATAACACAATATGAATTGAAGTATAAGTAGTAGTTAGTTTAATAATAGTCGTTTACTTTTTTTTCTAATGAACAATAATAATCTTTATTATTATTGCGTTGGAACAGCTGCAACAACTTCTCTACTGTTTGGAAATGCAAAAACGAAAAAGTTAGCTCGCTATCATAAAAGTTGGCAAGTTACTGACCAATCAGCGTGTTTGCCGCAGCGAAATATCAAACATGTTTAATATCTTGAGTGTCTATATATTTTTTGGCAAGCGGCATGCCGCGGCGGATTCGCTAGCGAAATTCGCGCTTGCCGCTTCCAGTGTGTTTGAGCCTTAATTTAACTATTTCTAGCGATTTTTGCCAAAAGAAACGATTTCGGAGTTGTGCTCTCTTTGATTTCATTTATAGTATAAGCGCAATGGATACTGACTTGTACGCAATTTTTTTCGATAAGCAACAACTTATATAAGGTCCCGTTTACTCTGGTGCATATCATATCGTAAGTGCTCACTCCGTACAAATGGGCCAGCTGTTTAAATAGGTTTGCATCTATACAGGCTTTTTGTTGTCTTAAAATTGAAACGGATCTTAATGTGTTTCAATACGGATATGGAACTGGTGCGCGATATAAACGATATTCTAAACAGGCACTTCAGTGCAGACCAGTACCGGACCGTAGCTGTTACAAATTTTTATGGTATTTTGCAGCGTACTTGTGTATACCAAGCGTAAGGCCATGAAGCAGAGTTGCAAAAATTTGGCTTGTTTGCATAGAAGGGGGGCACATCCCAGTAACAGTCATTCAGTACTTCAGACTTTCAAGAGCACAGAAAATTAGGTTCACAATTATTTTTAGATTTTTTGTAAGCGTTTTAGTTGAGTCAGAATTTAGATTTATTATTGATAGGTTTGCTATTATGTCCACACTGGCCCTCACGTGATAAATTAAATCGCCAGTATCTCACAAACTAAAGCAATATTACGGCTGAAAAAAAAATTTGTAAACCAAGTATTATCAAAAGATTTAAATATTATTATTGAGAATTTATTAGTGAAAAAGCAAAACCGTCATATTTTCGATTTTGGTGCCGTCGGATATCAACAACAACAACAATTTTCAAATCTAAAATCCACATTATTTAACCAAAAAAAAGTTAGACAATATAGGTAGTAAATATATAATTATTTTCAAATACAATAAAAAAAAAAATAAGTAGGACCTAATTTATGATTATTTTTTAGTATTTTGGTTGAGGGTATTTAGCGCTCTTTGACGCTAAAGAAAAGACAACTCCGACTGAAGAATTGCGTATCAATTAGTGACACGGCACCTTTAAATCGTTGTTTATCTGCTTTTAAATGGATGCAAAAAAAACAGTACTTATTATTTTTGAGATAGTCAACAGAGATAGTCAGCAGTTTGGAATAATACAGTAAGTAATAATATTTTTGTTTTTTGTTAAACAGAAATGTGCTTTTCCCTAGATATCATGACCATAGACTTTTAGAATTAGTGATAAATTCATTACCATACCATCATTGTGAAAGACCACATTTTATATAAACTACCTCGCTTGTTGGGTCATCTTTAAAATAAACCTCACTGTTAGACTTGGAGACATTAGGCCTTGCACTGTATTCTATACTTTTTTGTTAGGGGCGTCATACTTTAAAACAAGTTCTCAGTCTATTTACATGTGTAGCCCATTACATATCATTGTAATTGTATCAGTTACCTGAAACTCATGCTACTCCGTATATCTCTACTCTTACTGGTGTTGTCTCCCCCTCATTATGAGTTATTCTATTGGGCTTCCTGCACCAAGCCACACAAACTCTCATTGTCTTACACTAAAGTCAGATATTTTTCCTAATGCAGAAAAAAAGACAGGAAGAGCTCAAGTGTGAGTCATGTGACTACAAGACCAACTATGCCAATCGGATGTTACGTCATGTGCGCACACACAGTGGGGAGAAACCTTTTGCCTGCACCTTCTGCAGCTACAAGGCAGCCCAGAAAGCCACTTTAGAACGACATATACTCACTCATACTGGTCAGCGCTTGTTTCTATGTCTGCCTATTACATCTCTATGTCTATGTATCTTGTGTTTATCTCTGTCTGACATTTGTTCATCTAATGTCTACGTATCACACTCTTATGTCTATGTTTCACACTCTTATGTCTATGTTTCACACTCTTATGTCCATGTTTCACACACCTATGTCTATGGGTCTCGCAGGTGAAAAGCCATACAAATGTGACAAGTGTGAATACTGCGCAGCCGATACTAAAAGCCTTAGGTTCCATGCTCTACAGAAACACGCTGCTGATGAGGGGACTGTACACAAGTGCCCTCACTGTGAATATTCAACCCCTGTGTCACGATATTTTAAGGTTTGTAACTTTAATATTTCAATAATTATATCTCTTAGTATTGACTTATTACGAGCATTCACAGCACAGATCACCTCAATATTAGTTGTATGCTACAGTTACATATGCGGGCTCACTCTGATGCCCGTCCCTACCTCTGTGATATCTGTGGCTATTCATCTAAAAGGCCTCATGGACTTACTAAACACTACAGGTAAGGCTACACTCAGGCGATGTAACTGTAAGGCTTTCGTCACCTCATCCTGCTGTGTATATATTACATTTGATCAGAAACTGAGGGGACCTAAATATATTTGTCTTTAATCAAATTTGGAGTTTGCTTCTCACCATCTTTGAGAGCAGACAACTTCAAAACCCTTGTTTTATTAAAATTTGAAGCTTGCAAATAAATTTGTTTTAGCAGTAGGCACGGTGTGTGTGCGTGCGCGTGTGTGTACATTGACTGGTTTTGTTGACTGAGCACCTACTGTGGTGTACTAATAGATGATGTGGTGCTGTCACTTGTCACACAGTCACCTTTTGGAGTAGTAATACCCCATTAACAATAGCACTATGTCCTTGATCCATGTTTTCTATGAGCTTAGTCTATGCTTGATGTGCATTTATTGGTTCCTACGTTGTCACTGTCACCATTGAAAACTAACTAGTAGGTCTTTTTGGCTCAAAGCAAGTCATCAAACGTCGCTGCTAAAACGAGTGAATTTATTGTTTGTTTAAAAGTGCAGAATCAATTATTTTGAACTCTCTGCTGCTTTACGCTGGATTGTTCATCAGATCACCTTTCAACAACTGATCGCATTTGCTCAGCAGGCTGATGGAATGCAAATGTAACCAAACAGTGCTACAGCAATGTCATTTGTACATTATTGGCTCAAAGAAATGATAATAGTTTATTGGTGGTGTTTTTGCATGCTCATTACTGCACCTAGCTATGGAGCATCTTTCCTCCCTGTTTTCTTTTGTAAGTAAAAGAAAAATTAAACACTTTTGTGAGCAAGTAAGATCGTTGTTGTGGATATTTGATTGTAATTTGATTTTCATCTGCTGATCGTTAACTGATCGATCAGCATAACTATTAATAATGTTTGTGCAGTATTAGTCTTTGGAACATTGAAAAATGTGAATCAACAGTTAAGTAATGCGTTTGTTGTAGATCTTAATCAACAAACCTGAAAAATACAAGATTCTCTATTGCTATTATTTAAATTATTATAATAATAATTACTTTTAATGGACTGTCAAGAAATGAAAGTTGGATGGCATATTAGTCGCTTGGTTTGTTATCACTTAATTAATCGTAACTGCAATCCATTTTTCTGTTCAAATGGCTATTATGTGGTGTGGTGTACTATGTGGTGTGGTATACTATGTGGTGTGGTGTACTATGTGGTGTGGTGTACTATGTGGTGTGGTGTACTATGTGGTGTGGTGTACTGTGTGGTGTGGTGTACTATGTGGTGTGGTGTACTATGTGGTGTGGTGTACTATGTGGTGTGGTGTACTATGTGGTGTGGTGTACTGTGTGGTGTGGTGTACTATGTGGTGTGGTGTACTATGTGGTGTGGTGTATTATGTGGTGTGGTGTACTATGTGGTGTGGTATACTATGTGGTGTGGTGTACTATGTGGTGTGGTGTACTATGTGGTGTGGTGTACTATGTGGTGTGGTGTACTGTGTGGTGTGGTGTACTATGTGGTGTGGTGTACTGTGTGGTGTACTATGTGGTGTGGTGTACTATGTGGTGTGGTGTACTATGTGGTGTGGTATACTATGTGGTGTGGTGTACTGTGTGGTGTGGTGTACTATGTGGTGTGGTGTAGGGATGGCACTAGAATATTTATATCGCACATCGTCTATCGTGAGAGTTGTCCCCTCGATTAATCGAAATATCGAGCTGCTACTTGGAAAACCAAATTGGCTCGATAGATGTACATCACATGTCCGCATTACGATAGATCGACCTATCGAGAGGGGACAACTCTTTATTATAGCACAAAATAGTCATTGGCAGAAAACTTGGAAGAAAAAATGAATGTATAATGCTGCATTAAGACCAAAAATCATGTTTGCAAAGGCTGTTATGGCTGTTGTTTGCAGACAAAAAGAGCCATTTTCATCTTCCTTCTACCTTTCTGGGATATACCTCTGAGCAAGAAAAACATTACTGGTACTAATAAGCGTATGAAATGAACTTAGTTCCGCTGCTGTTGAGTTTGTTGTCCCACCAGTAGTATGCACGTGCCGAACCGTCAGCAAGGCTGCTGCTGCTGAGAGAAGTCAGTTCAGCCCTCATCCTCAGGTCAGGGTGTAAGTGAGCAGGGCCACGGGGAGAGTGGAGGAGAGGGAATGGTACAGGAAGTGGTAAAACAAGAGCTAATATGATAACCAGCACCGACAGTGAAATGTTGCTATGCGAGTAGAAACAAAAATGAAATGTAATTAGTTAGAGAATCCCATTCATTAAACATGTCAACGCAGTACTGGATTTTGAAAGAGTGCCTCTATTAGAGGAGACAAACATGAACTTTATTATAATTGTGGAATTCAGAGAAAATAGATGACAAATGGATCACAATAACTGGAGTGAATTATCTTGTCTTTGCAATATGTATTATAAATTCTAACAAAACAGTTTTCACAACAGAAAGAAAAGAAGGTAATATTGAGCTATGCTTTTCAGAATCTACAGATTTTTCATGACAATGTTTTTATTTTACTTTTAATTTACTGTGCAGTTTACAGCACAGCCACTCAACCAACCATGCCTGGGTTCTTTTTAAGATTATATGCCAGGCAAGTATACATATCAACTTTCCCCGGTTTCAAGCGGTTTCGCTTCTTCGTAGCTATCTGCCCAGCAAGACTGAAGAGCCGTACCGAAGCGACGGACGTTGCATTCACACTCAGGTACTTTCTGGCCACACGCTGCAGCATTGGGAACTGCTTCCCTCTGAAGTGCCACCAGAGGTGTATTGGCTCAGTGGCACCTATAAGTTTTCTGGACACCTGACGGTAGTAATCCACCTAGAGAAACATATATATACATGTAGATAAACAGATGTGACACATAAAACGTACCAGTAGTTGTAAGGGATTATCAGGTCAAAACCAATACGTCAAGACAATTAGGAGTATGTATTTTTGATTTGACCACGAGTGGTGTGCTTCACGTGTGCTGACGACTACTGAAACGAAAATAGCAATGAAAACCATAAGTATGGTTCTGCACAGGCCGAGTTGGGTAAGGGGGGAGTATACATCACATCACACAGACAGCGTGCCCAGCAGACTACCGCACAAAACAAACATATCGTCTCAAACTGCCAATTTTGAGGCTGTAAACCTTGGGGAGCATTCCTTGTGATGGAGCATTGTTTGTCAACGTTAAGATACATTTTGAGCCATGAATGCACCACAGATCTCTGTAATGCATATATGAGTCGCGAACAAAATTCTTACCACCAAAACTCACCTCTTTCCTCGCCCGAGTGAATGTATCATCACTATCTTCTTCCTCGTCGTCGCTTGAGTCAGCCAGCAGTTGTGTAAGGCTCATATTCTTCTGCGTAGTACTTGAGCTCGACTGGTCACCTCTGCCTTTCTCTTTGGCCCTGGCTGTCTTTGTAATATGTACACTCTCATCAACATCCTCCTTCTCACCCTCATCTTGCGCCTCTATAGGATGCAACCGAATATCAATACAGCATGTAAACAAAAACTCCTAGAGTGTGATTTTACCCTGGCGCAACATGTACTCTTTCATGCATGAAACCTACAGGATGAATAAAGCATTGTGGGATAGATATTCTTTTCTGGTGAGTGATTGAAGTTGCAGCAGCGTCATTATTATTATTATTTTTCATTGTTGATATAATTTATTTATTATTATTATAATATTTAATATCATTATTATAATAAAATTATTATACATGCATACATACACATTATTATGTATTTATTGATTATTATTTCATCATCACTATCACTTCCTGTATTGTTTAATTATAATTAATAACAACAATGATATTATTAATTAATAATAACAATGTTTGTTATTTTAATTATTTACTGCTGTTGGCACTCAATCTCTTTACTTTTAATTGCTAATTTCTCCCAATCAAAAGTCGTGTGTGTGGCCAGACCATGAGTATATGTATGTATGGCTTTTAATTTTTTCTACAGAGAAAATAATTTTTTTCTAGTTACTTATATTATTTATTGATTATTATGACAATATTATGCCTGATATCACACCTGCAGTTATTCGCTCCAGCTGTACAATTTGTTTATTTTTACTGGAATTAATTACCTTGTCTATTTTTTCTTGATTTACTTAGTGTTTTTATTATTATAATAATAATTATTATTATTATAATAAATCAATAATTATAAATAATAATATAAGTATTTAACCTTTATTAAATAATAATAATGTATTTAATATTATACATAATAATAATACAATTATTATTATTAAATTATTAAGCTATTATTATTATTATATATTATTATTTTATTAGTATTATTATTATAAATAGTTTTTAACACAGGCCTACTGCAGAAAATTTGGTGGAATTTGGACCATTTTTCGGAATTTTATGTTGTGTTTTGTTGTATAATAATTTATTATAATAATTATTATTATTATGATGATATATAATTATTATTATTATGGTTATTAATTACTTATTAATTATTATAATTATTAAATTATTACAACGATTAATTATTATAATAACTTGTGTTAATTAAACGATGATTTCTAGTGGAAGTACTTTTTCCATCTTAATTCCCTAGTGTTAATAATGATAATTATGGTGGCTCCTTAGTCCTTCGAGATCGACTTAAACTCGAAAACGTTTTCGTGGGCAAACGAAATAGTGAGTTTAAAAAACGAAAGCGTGAGCAAAAACACACTGGTTATGTTGGAGTTTTACAGTAGTTACAAAAACGCGCATGGGTAATTAAAATAAGCCAATAGAATATCGAGAAATTTTGTCACTCTATTGGGAGTGCAGCCGCGCCTGGTAAGTCTTGTTGTTGCTGTGAAATTAGTATCAGCAGTGTTGTTGTAGTTGGTTATTATTTTTTTCAATGAACAAGATTTATCTGCCTGAAAGAAATGGGCTTTTATGAATTATGAAATTTCTTTCACCACTTCAACTTGTTATTAATTAATGAATGAACCATCATTATTTTTTTTGCTGGCAGCAGTGGTTTCAATCAATCAAAAAATAAATTATTTTAACAACAACACACTGAGCCTCACAAGCAAGTACTAGTACGTACTACTACTTCCTACTAGACTAGTAGTAATAGTAGTAGTATAGATAGTATAAGTATGTATTATTATTTTCATTAGACTCACTTAGTAATAAATAATAATTTGAATAAGTTATACTACTACTACTGCTGCTAATAATAATACTCTACAGCTACTACTGTTATTACTACAACTTATTATTATTATGATTATTATTAAAATAATTAATTAAAATAATTATTGTTGTTGTTGTTGCTGTATTAATTATTAGTGAGTTTAAAATTAATAATATTATTTATTATTATTACTATCTATTATTATTATTAATAATTATAGTCGTAATTATTATCAGCTAATAATTATTATTATCATCATCACCGATTATTATGATAGTAGTAGTTTGATGAATAATAATTATAATATATTATAATACTATTGCTCGATACGCTTTTTTTCATCTCGGGCTAATTTCTGTCTTTTCTGCGTGCATCAAGATCATCATCATTGTTGTGTTGGATTTAAATGTGCAGACAGTAACAAATCAGTTGGGAGTGCAACAACAACTAGATGTTATTATTATTGCCACAGTATGGTAGCGAGACAACAAATGTTTCAATTGACCAACCAACCCTGCTACTTAATGTCACATTTGTGCTATGACTTACTAAAAAGCAGCGGCTTTTGTTCTTTCTCGTTGGTTTCACTTATGTTAAATAAATCCTATCTAAACTATGGTGGCTCATAACGTTAGACGGTTTCGTTTTCAAATCGTATGAACGGATTTGAAATAGTCCAGACAGTTTGCAAAGCGTCTTTTACATTGAAAATAATTGGGTAATTGTAGTCAATTAATCCAAGAAACTATGCTTAAAAACGGGCTTTTGGCTGTAATAAATTAATCGTCGGCCTCAGCAGTTGAGGGATTCATGCTATAAAACTGTATTTCCTGTCTAACGATTGTAAATTCTGCAAACCGTATACTTGTTTTGCAAATAATTCAGACGGCTTAGAAATGATTCAGATGATTTAGAAAATTACAAACCGTATGGATGCTTTAGAAAGAGTATGAACTATTTACAAACCGTATGAACTACTTTGAAATAGTCTGAGCTGTTTTGAAATAGTCTAAACTATTTTAAATTATTTGGAAAAGTTTGCAAAGCACATGGATTTTGAACCAAAAGCGATCGTCATCATTTTATTTATAGCCTCTATACAACTTTATCAACATAGACATAGATCAAAAGACAGAGCAAATTAATCAACTGTATAAAATTGTTGTTGAATATAATCTCTAAAATTTTATTTATTTAAATTTATAATTGGGTTGTATTTATTATTTAAAACAAGTTAAAACAAATAATATATAATAAATAAAAACATTTTATTTATTTAAAGAAATTTCAACTGTTTAGTAAAAACATCTATCAATCATAAATGTAATGTAGATCTATGATGAATAGAGCGAACCAGCAAGTCGGCTCGGATTTTCCAAGTAGACAAACGATTTCACAAAGCGTTCAGAAGTTTTGCAAAAGTTCAGATTATATCAAATTCGTTCAAACGGTTTGGAAAGCGTTCAGATGTTTTAAAACGCAAAACACAAAACGTTCTGAGCCACCATACTAAACGTCTGCTGACATATTCTGTTTAACATTACTCCCATTAGAATACAAAGAAGTTGTGATACTCTCGTGATGTTTTTGACATATATTTACAGAGGGAGTGCAATACAGTGAAAAGAGGAATCTTTGCATTGCTTCCTGTTTTAAAGCTATAAAAGCAAACCTGGCCTAAAACAAGGCCCTAGAAAATAAAAGTGCAACAGCTTGATGCGCAATGCTCCAACAAGGTATGGTTTATATTGATATACATATGCTAGTCCTAACAGTGATACATTTGACGAAGCATGCAAGGTTAAACTTGCGAAAATCTCACAAGTAATATCTCATTTTTAAAATTTTGGCTGTGTGTCAGATTAGATTTTTGTATCATCAAAAACTTACACCCTCTTTCTTTTATCTCACACTTCCTCGATGCGTTTTCATGCCAAAACAAAACGTTGAAGTCCACACGTTGCCTGCTTGCTATTGCTCTCAAAATGAATTGTCATTGCCAGGTCAATTTTTCAAAGTCAATTGGTCGTAAAAGTTTTTGAAACTGCAGAAAAGATAACTGGGGTTTGAACCCGAGACCGATGACATCATCGTCAAGCCCAGTGGACAGACCCCAACCAGGCATCCTTGATTGATTGTGAAAGTTTACCTAGCGAAGAAAAATATTCATATAAAAAGAATGGCCAGCGAAAATACCATGTATTACTCATAACCTTTTTTATGGTAGCAGGCAGTGAAAGCTTATACTGAAGCAAGCAAGAAACCTCACGATGTCCAACCATGCCTCACCCACTTCAAGTTGAGACAAGAAAGTCTGTGTACAATGAAAATTAACAGCCAGCAGCTTACCTGTTGCAACTGATGATGCCTGAACATCACAAATGGCCTTGGGATAGCGAAACAGTCTAGGATAATATCAGAAATTCTGCTTTTCATTTTGGTAGTGTGCATTTAAAATTGTGTTTAACTTGCAATGTTCATAATCTCTGAAAATGCCTCATCCCATCCATCATGAGTTGCATGTAAGGGCAAAGCTTCAGTGAAAAGATGTTCACTTTTGCTCGTTCGTTACGTATGTATATCAATTATATTATTATTCAGATGTAATTTTTTTTGCCAAAAAGCATGCTGCATGTCACACTGCAAATTTCTCTGTTATTGCTTTCATATGTTGGTAGTCGCCATATCTCTAATGTATGAGGAAGTCGTGCAAGGGAAGTATTGATGAAAATAGGTGTTTCACAATTTGTATATCATCTTCATCCTATTATAATTATCTGGAATCCACATAATTTTTACTTTTAGAATATAATATCAATTGTAATATAAGGTTGATGTTCTGCGACCCAAGCTTGCAATATGTTTTTATGCTTATGTTATGCATTTGCCACTATTTTGCCACCATGAATATTTTTAATCAACTTTGTATAACAACCAACTTTTTTCATTTTTAAAATAATATTGTTCTAACTGCGCATGTTTTTATGTTTCATTGATTTAATGATGCATATATGAATTATATGCTGAGAAATAGAAATATATTATCATAAAATTTAAGCATACAAGTTAAGGCAGACAATCACCAACAAAACATTGAAAAAATCTATCTGTCAACCGAACGGTTACATCATTATTCTTGCCAATATCAGTTGTGGAAAGAGTATCACACTCTAGCCACTCTCAACAGTCATGTAATCAAAAATACTTTTGGTTAAAAAAATCAGTCAGCAGAACTTTATGCACTGTATCTTCTCCATCATCAAATAGGGTAGCTTTCATCTCCCATACTACAAAATATGCAATAAATTGCGTACAACGAATCAAAGAAAATTCAAAATCGGGACAGAATTATACAGGAACTATTGTTCTAAAAATGCTTCTGCAGGAGTTGCGACCTCCTAACGCATGTGGAAATAACTTCAAAAGACTAGCAATTGGCTCTATTATGGACTAGCAAATCATGTATTGCTAATCTGAAGGCACTAGAGAACGAGTCAACATAGCTAATAACTCATAAGCGGTCAGGAGTTGTTTTCTCTCGAGTTACAACTGTCAGGTCAAGCGTACAATGTAATAGTGAGCCCCTAACAAATAGCTTATGGGTAATTAAGTCACGAAAGTTTTCTACCTGCACAGCTTTTGACTAATGATTTTACACCACCAGTTTAAGATCACTGCAATGGCTAATTCATTGCTATTCTTTTTAATCACCACAGTGGAAACTCTAGGTCACATAAATTCATCACTGCAAGCTCTTATTAAAAGGCTTTGGATGCGTACTTTCAGAGTGAAATGTATTTTACAAACTTATAGGGAGTTGCCCTCTTCCCACTGAGACAATTCCTATAAACATGGTCAGCACTGATCTCCACGCAATTTTTTCACAAAGACACGGCAAGTTATATAGAGCTATAAAGCGAGTTTTCAAAATTTTGGTTTGTTCATGTAGAAGTGGGGCTTCCCAAATATTGGCATTGTACAGAGACATTTGTGATCGCACAAATTCAGATCGCAACAAATTGCAATTTTTTTGGAGCGGTTTTTTTCAAGTCTGCAATTTTTTACCTCTTTGGTAAAGTCAATATCACATATAAGTTGGCCTTCGCATGACAGCGTTTCGTGATTAAAATAAAAAAACCAACAAATAACTTTTAACAAAAAAAAATAATTTTTTAGATTGAGAATTAAGTAAACAATAATTTTAGCTTACTTTTGAAACGAAAACAAACTACACTGCCAGAATTAAAGTTTTGGCATTGTTTTTTTCACAGCAATGAGAATAATTAAATCTAAAAGATTCTCTACCTTCTTGAGGAAAAAATTGAAAAGCACACTAAATAGTAATAATGAAGATTTTTAAACTGAAAACTCAATCTATGTGTTCCAATTACTTGCTCAAATGCATTGTAAAATATAATAATTGAACTGCCGCTTACAGATAGTCCCTTACGTTGACCAGGCAGTCATAGACTCCCATAAACCCCAATAGATCTACTGCATTTTTGTTGCTGCAAGTTAACTTTTTCAATAGTTTTACAATTCTCAATGAGAGAAAAACTCTACACCCAAAGTGAGTCTAGCTAAGCCTGGCCTATGCTCGTTAAATGACATTACCAAATACTGTTTTTTTGTTTCATGTGAAACATCAATTTTCACTGATCCAGCGCTAATGTTCATCAAGCGCAGATGGTTTAAATACCTGATAATATTCCATCTTTGAATCAGAAATGTGGCTGTTGATCTTCCACTCCATCCAAAGCATAAACTCTCTACAGTATTTGATTTGTCTTTACACTTTGTTGTTTTCTACTAATTAAAACAAAGAACTGCAGTGTTATATGGTTAACGTCATTGAGCATAAATATCGATAAAATCAATCATTTAGCTGATTTCGCACCAGCGATAGAAACTAACAGTCAGGATTGATTGAACATACAAAAGTATGCGCCAATAAGACCAGCCATTCTCAACATCACATCACAAGTGATTTAATTTGCCAGACAAAGCAACAAAAAGCCTTTAACTTGCTGCCAATGCCAGCTAACAAATACTATCCACCACCCTCAATTCGAAGCTCTAAGGTAGTTTTTTTTCAGGTAATAATAAGAATTACCTACACCTAGTTGCAGCTATGGCATTACAGCTAAAAAAAACTTGCTTTCAAGTGTTAACTGTGTCTGTTGATTGAGTTGACTTTGGCAACTTACTGCATGCAGTTAATCATAGCTAATAACTGTGATTAATTATAGCTAAATAGCTGATCATATGAGGCGCACAGTTTTACTAGTTTCTATGCTCAGCACACACAAGACGTAGTTGGTGGGTATAAAATAGGAGGTAACTTCATACACCATGCATATCACTCTTAAACATAACTTTTCAGCTTCTGAGACAATAATCAACAGGTTGAGATGAAGTTTTCAGGTCATGTTTTGAGAACATAATTCTTTTATTATTTCAAAACTATTAAAATTGTTTATGCACAAGGACTTCAAACAAACTGAAACTATTTTTTATATGAAATATATGTACAAACATTACAATAAATAAACACTAACAATGTGCTAGAACGCAAAGCAGAACAATTGCAAACAATTATTGGCATGATTGTTTCAGCAAAAACATGATCAATAAATTTTTCTCTTCTGAAGCTTTTGTAGGAACTGGATTGCAACAAAGCTTATAGTTCCACATTTACTAACATGATTGCGGTTCAGTCGTAGTACATAAGCTGCTCATTACGTAATCAATAAATTTTTTATCAAACCTAACATATGCACTATAAAAAAAGCTTTTCAACCACAATTATTTCAATCAGCACCTCATAAAACGTATCTAAACTGTAGATCAATATTATGATCAACTATTTTTAATTATTTATGAAAAATGTGCCAGCTTTCTAAGTAACTGTTTAGTCAATGTTTGTTATGATCCTTAAAACAACTTTCTTCATATATGTCCAATAATAATAAATACCAGAGGGAATTAGAGCGAAGAAATACAGAAATAAACAACGGTGGTTGGTTATGAAAGCAAACACTTTGAACACAAGTTGACAAACCAGAGATGAATGCCTACTATGGAGCAAAAATATTTCAAAGTTTGTCAAAGAAGTGTTGACCCTCACTCCTGGCAACATGTAAAATACCATTTCAACTTCCGCTTCAGAGTGTAAACACCCTGTGAATCAAAGGTTGTAACGATATTTTACTTCTGAACTGGAATGATTTTTTAATGCTTGTTAGTCTATACATTGAAATGTTGTTCTTGGCAGTAGAGTATGCATTTAGTCTAGAATATCTTCAAGTGTATTATCCGTCATCATTATTTCGCACCTAGTAACTGATCAAAATCAACACAACTTTCTGCTAAATTCACCACAGCTGTCATACCACTGATAAGCACCAACAAACTTATAATTGCGTGTTTCTTATAACTCTTATTACTTCCTTATTTATTATGTTTTACTTAACACAAGAACTACACCGAGTAGTGCACATTCATAGTAGTATTATTATACTAATACAACCAAATAAGTAATAACAACAAATACCTTTTAGATGATCAGCATCAAGAATGATATTAGAAAGACTACAGAACAACAATTAACGCAATTTAAATTAATAATAATAATTTTATTAAATAATAATTAATAACCAATTAATAATAACAAATATTTGAAATTGATTCATTAATAATTAATAAATTATTATTAATAATTGCTGATTGATTTGTCTTTGCAACAACAAACAACAGCAATAAGATAGCAATTACAATTATTAGTTAGGTACTGTTATTACTATAATCATTTATTCAAAATCAATTTATTGATGATTTCAACTGTTACTAATAATTATCATAAATAATAATAATTTATTTATCATTAAATAAAATAAATATTAATAATATAATCATTATTATTAATATTATTACTTTAATAATTACTATAATAAAAACAATGACTCACTACTGTTATTATAATAATAACAATAGTTACTACAATTATTTATTTATTATTATTTAATAATAATATTAATGAAAAAATCACAAGAAACAAACCATTATTACTATTAATAATTTATTAATTTATTGTTGTGCTTTTTTCATTGATTATAATAATAATAATTATTATTACAATACTAATTATTATTAGTGTTTAGTTATATCAATCAACAATCATTATTATATCAATGAATCAACAACAATCATCTATTATCATCATCATCATCTATCTTCTTTCTGTTGATTTATTATTATCATTATTATGATTATTATAAAAGACTATTATTATTATTACAATTATTATTATAACATCATTATTATTATTTACTATGATTATTAATTGTTAGTATTTAATTATTAGTATTATTAATACTAATAATTAAATAATACTAACAATTAATAATCATAATAATTTATTATTATTAATTAATTATTATTATAATAATAATATTGAAGTTGACAAGAAAGGATCATAACATGATCAATGATGAATTACTAGGCTGCTACGCTGTATCAACAATATCATCAATCACATCAATCTAATATTTTAAACATGATGATGTTTCTATCACTATCACACAGGCAAATGTAAAAGAATATGGGGGGAAAATATTATTTTAAACGGGATTTCATAACCGGATACTGAAGGTTTACTGCGGAGCTGCTCCAAAAAAACTTACCCCAATGATAATTCGTTACCGTATAAATTATCTTAGGCGTCGACACCGCAAAAACACGCGCTTTCGTTTTCATTTTCGTCTTGAGCCTCTTTTTCGATTTGAACTCGAAATAAATGGAACTTTTATCACGGTTTCGTTTTCAACTACGCAAAACGTTTTCGCTTTCAATCAAGAGCATTTTTTAAGAATTACAGTGAAATAACCAGTTTTCCTAAATAAATAACGGCCGGTATGACAAAATAGCCCAAAAATCCTATAAATTAAACCGTGATTCCCCAAATTTTCGTTAATTATTTTCAAAAACGAAACCGTGAAATTACAAAAACGTTTTCGAGTTTGAAGACGATCTCGAAGGAGCTAGGAGCCACCATAGATAATAGTAACTCTGCAAACAAACTCACCTGTTCGCAAGCGAAGCTGCTAAGAAGTTCTCTCTTTCCCCGCGGTTTTGACGAGAGCATGAGACAAAAAGGAAGCAGATATGTAATCTGCAGGCCAAAGGGTAAACTGCAGCAAAATGTATGGGTTACTCTTACCATAAAAAAACCTACCTATCGTATCGGTAATGCTAATGCGTAGTGGGTCGATATCGATAGCCGATCCGATAGGTCGATGTGGATTCCAGCATTGGAAAAACCAACATCGAGGAGACAACTATCGACTATCGCTATCGACTATCGTCCTATCGTGCAACACTAGTGTGGTGTACTATGTGGTGTGGTGTACTATGTGGTGTACTATGTGGTGTGGTGTACTATGTGCTATGTACTACGTACTTACGCTGGCGTTGCGTGTTTATAGAGCTGTACATGCCCTTGTATTTTGTAGAGCTGTACATGGCTGGTCGAAGAGTGACACTGATGGAAAGCAGTGGAGACGATGCCCAGCTGATACAAGGATGACAACACCCCACCTGTCCACAGATACTGAAGGACAATGTCATGAAGAGCTAAACAAGCAGGAGGAAGTGGGCATGCAATATACGGGAGGGTTCACAAACCCAGCCCAAGGTGAGGTAGTGGACCCACAGCTACAGCACACCGAGTTGTCTACTCAAACTGACAGACAATGCAATGGTTTAGTGCTGCCTGCCACTAGCTATGCGCTACCCACATCTGTTACTGGGTCAGCAGACGTTTGTGAGGCAGCATTTTTTACCTGCAATGAGGATAGAGAAACTGAGCCTGCCGCAGACTCTTACCTTGGAGCTGTGCTGTCTGAGATGAGTGAGTCAGCCATGTCAGCTGACTCGGGTGCGTTCTGTCTATCTATCACATCATATGCTTTGTCATTTCATATATACATACATTATCGTTAATTATTAATATATGTATATGTTTTGTGCTAAAATTAACTATGCATTACTACTGGATGGATTCTAGGTAATCATTTGCGAGCTGAAAGATTCTTCTAACAGATGAAATGTGCTGTGGAGATGAATGGCAGCTCGTTTACTACCCCATGGCCATGCAGACAAGACTACATTGTGTATTGTATATGATGTATATAGTATTTTATCGGCTTGCTTGCACGTTTTTATTTGTGATGTAGTTTTGTGTTAGCAGTGGTGTGTCTTATGGCAGCTTTCATAATAGCGGCTTTTGCTAGTATGTATGTAATATTTTATATAACACATACATCAAGATTAGCCTATTATTATTATTATTATGTTTTATATTATTATACATATTTATAGAATTGTTATCTCATGAGTGGATTTTAGTTGTTTTTAGGAGTTGTGTCCACACTACTGGATCTAGTAGCATGTATTTGTGGGGCAGAAGGCATCAAACATTTAGTTATTAGTTTTTTTACCAATATAGTCCACAGATGGCAGCCTTTTTATTCATTTTTTGCAGCCAGGCTTTGTTACCTTTGTTTTAGCTTAAGGTTTGTTGGAGGTTTGGATATGATATATTATTATTATGAAACAATCAGAGATACTTGATTATTTTCCCTCATAATGATATTTAATATTATGTATTTTGTCTCATGTAATCATCTTGCCATATTGCTCTCTATTTTGTGCAAGTGTGTATGTTTTGTAATTTATTCCAATATCATTTAGATACAAAGATGCACTTTTTATGCCATCTATAAATAAAGAGCTAAACTGTATCACATGCATAGAGTTGTAATGTCGTCTACATTGCTCAAAACTATATTCGTAGTTGTCCACACCTGCAGCTTACAACTATATATAGTAGTTGTCTACACCTGGAGCATAAAACTGTACGTATATGGTAGTTGTCTACACTTGCAGGATACAGCTATTTATAGTAATTGTCTATGCATGCTAGTTACGACATAAAGCTGTAGATGGTAGTTGTCTACACTTAGATGATTTGGTCATCTATCAAATCCATCGATTTGCTCCTACCAAAATAATGACATGGTGCTTCCCTACTTTTTTTCCACTTGTCATTTTCCAGCAATAATGGTAAAACTCGCTGTGTTTGATGTCATAGTTCGCCATAAAATGCTTTGAATCAACAAAAAACGACTTTTTTCACATAAATGATGGTGCTTGGAAACATTTTTATTAGAAGCATTAAAATCTCGAGCGAGCAGTGATATGATTGGTTCAATCAAACATTGTCTACGGGTGTTTTTATTTGGATCAAAATCTGTTGATTGCCTCAAATAACATGCTGCCAACTGCTTAGAGAGTTATTCAGAAACGAAGGCTGCAAAATCACGCAATCGTTAGGTAATCGGTAGATGTAAGTGGGGCTTTACTGACAGATTTAATATATACCTGAAGGCACGAGTATTTGTATATTATATTTTATGTGCTGGTTACATGTCATTGGCCTATGCTTGTCTTGTGTCATATTCTCTAAATTCTCCACTTCAAGTAAATAACTTCATAGTGTGTGTGTACCAGGTTGTATTGTACAGTGTAGAGAGTGTACCAGGTTGTATTGTACAGTATAGAGAGTGTACCTGGTTGTATTGTGCAGTATAGAGAGAGTGTACCAGGTTGTATTGTACAGTATAGAGAGAGTGTACCAGGTTGTATTGTACAGTATAGAGAGAGTGTACCAGGTTGTATTGTACAGTACAGAGTGTGTACCAGGTTGTATTGTACAGTATAGAGAGAGTATACCAGGTTGTATTGTACAGTATAGAGAGTGTACCAGGTTGTATTGTACAGTATAGAGAGTGTACCAGGTTGTATTGTACAGTATAGAGAGTGTACCAGGTTGTATTGTACAGTATAGAGAGTGTACCAGGTTGTATTGTACAGTATATAGAGTGTACCAGGTTGTATTGTACAGTATATAGAGAGAGTGTACCAGGTTGTATTGTACAGTATAGAGAGTGTACCAGGTTGTATTGTACAGTATAGAGAGAGTGTACCAGGTTGTATTGTACAGTATAGAGTATACCAGGTTGTATTGTACAGTATAGAGAGTGTACCAGGTTGTATTGTACAGTATAGAGTGTACCAGGTTGTATTGTACAGTATATAGAGAGTGTACCAGGTTGTATTGTACAGTATAGAGAGTGTACCAGGTTGTATTGTACAGTATAGAGAGTGTACCAGGTTGTATTGTACAGTATAGAGTGTACCAGGTTGTATTGTACAGTATAGAGTATACCAGGTTGTATTGTACAGTATAGAGAGTGTACCAGGTTGTATTGTACAGTATAGAGAGAGTATACCAGGTTGTATTGTACAGTATAGAGAGTGTACCAGGTTGTATTGTACAGTATAGAGAGTGTACCAGGTTGTATTGTGCAGTATAGAGAGAGTGTACCAGGTTGTATTGTACAGTATAGAGAGTGTACCAGGTTGTATTGTACAGTATAGAGAGAGTGTACCAGGTTGTATTGTACAGTGTAGAGAGTGTACCAGGTTGTATTGTACAGTATAGAGAGTGTACCAGGTTGTATTGTACAGTACAGAGTGTGTACCAGGTTGTATTGTACAGTATAGACAGTGTACAGGTTGTATTGTACAGTGTAGAGAGTGTACCAGGTTGTATTGTACAGTATAGAGAGTGTACCAGGTTGTATTGTACAGTACAGAGTGTGTACCAGGTTGTATTGTACAGTATAGAGAGTGTACCAGGTTGTATTGTACAGTATAGAGAGTGTACCAGGTTGTATTGTACAGTATAGAGAGTGTACCAGGTTGTATTGTACAGTGTAGAGAGTGTACCAGGTTGTATTGTACAGTATAGAGAGTGTACCAGGTTGTATTGTACAGTACAGAGTGTGTACCAGGTTGTATTGTACAGTATAGACAGTGTACAGGTTGTATTGTACAGTGTAGAGAGTGTACCAGGTTGTATTGTACAGTATAGAGAGTGTACCAGGTTGTATTGTACAGTATAGAGAGAGTGTACCAGGTTGTATTGTACAGTATATAGTGTGTACCAGGTTGTATTGTACAGTATAGAGAGTGTACCAGGTTGTATTGTACAGTATAGAGAGTGTACCAGGTTGTATTGTACAGTATAGAGAGAGTGTACCAGGTTGTATTGTACAGTATAGAGAGTGTACCAGGTTGTATTGTACAGTATAGAGAGTGTGTACCAGGTTGTATTGTACAGTATAGGGAGTGTACCAGGTTGTATTGTACAGTATAGAGAGTGTACTAGGTTGTATTGTACAGTATAGAGTGTACCAGGTTGTATTGTACAGTATAGAGAGTGTACCAGGTTGTATTGTACAGTATAGAGAGAGTGTACCAGGTTGTATTGTACAGTATAGAGAGTGTACCAGGTTGTATTGTACAGTATAGAGAGTGTACCAGGTTGTATTGTACAGTATAGAGTGTGTACCAGGTTGTATTGTACAGTATATAGAGAGTGTACCAGGTTGTATTGTACAGTATAGAGAGTGTACCAGGTTGTATTGTACAGTACAGAGTGTGTACCAGGTTGTATTGTACAGTATAGAGAGTGTACCAGGTTGTATTGTACAGTATAGAGAGAGTGTACCAGGTTGTATTGTACAGTATAGAGTGTGTACCAGGTTGTATTGTACAGTATATAGAGTGTACCAGGTTGTATTGTACAGTATAGAGAGTGTACCAGGTTGTATTGTACAGTATAGAGAGTGTACCAGGTTGTATTGTACAGTATAGAGAGTGTGTACAGGTTGTATTGTACAGTATAGAGAGATCTCTCTATACTGTACAATACAACCTGGTACACTCTCTACACTGTACAATACAACCTGTACACTGTCTATACTGTACAATACAACCTGGTACACTCTCTATACTGTACAATACAACCTGGTACACTCTCTCTATACTGTACAATACAACCTGGTACACTCTCTATACTGTACAATACAACCTGGTACAGTGTTTCTGCATTCTCAAGTCAATATTCTATAAACGATTTATATATATTTTGCGGTATTCACATGTAATTCTATATATGTGTATAAGCATTCTTTTATGATTTATAAAGGATTATGTATTTATTACAGGTAAGTATTGTATATATTACAAGTAATTACTGTATATATTACAAGTAAGTACTGTATATATTACAAGTAAGTACTGTATATATTACAAGTAAGTACTGTATATATTACAGGTAAGTATTGTATATATTACAAGTGATTACTGTATATATTACAAGTACGTACTGTATATGTTACAAGTACGTACTGTATATATTACAGGTAAGTATTGTATATATTACAAGTAAGTAATGTATCTATTACAAGTAAGTATTGTATATGATACAAGTAAGTACTGTATATATTACAAGTAAGTATTGTATATATTACAGGTAAGTATTGTATATATTACAGGTAAGTATTGTATATATTACAAGTAAGTAATGTATCTATTACAAGTAAGTATTGTATATGATACAAGTAAGTACTGTATATATTACAAGTAAGTACTGTATATATTACAGGTAAGTATTGTATATATTACAGGTAAGTACTGTATATATTACAAGTAAGTATTGTATATATTACAAGTAAGTAATGTATCTATTACAAGTAAGTATTGTATATATTACAGGTAAGTATTGTATATATTACAAGTAAGTATTGTATATATTACAGGTAAGTATTGTATATATTACAAGTAAGTATTGTATATGATACAAGTACATACTGTATATATTACAAGTAAGTACTGTATATATTACAGGTAAGTATTGTATATATTACAAGTAAGTACTGTATATATTACAAGTAATTACTGTATATATTACAAGTAAGTACTGTATATATTACAAGTAAGTACTGTATATATTACAAGTAAGTACTGTATATATTACTAGTACGTACTGTTTATATTACTAGTACGTACTGTATATATTACAAGTAATTACTGTATATATTACAAGTAAGTACTGTATATATTACAAGTAAGTACTGTATATATTACAAGTAAGTACTGTATATATTACTAGTACGTACTGTTTATATTACTAGTACGTACTGTATATATTACACGTGATGTTACTCCATCTCATTTATTTTCAAATGCCTGAAGTGCCAGCACAGCAATCAGATTTTTTGAATAACTTGTCAATTCTATAATGGAGTGTGTGGGTTTCCATAGCGATTGGCATTGACCTCCAATACATCATTATATGAAACTGTATTGGAAGTGGTTCATTTGATGCTGTGTTTGCTTACTTGTACTGTACTGTGTACTACTGTACTGTGTACTACTGTACTGTATTCTACTGTACTGTATACTATTGTACTGTGTACTACTGTACTGTATTCTACTGTACTGTATACTACTGTACTGTATTCTACTGTACTGTGTACTACTGTACTGTGTACTACTGTACTGTATTCTACTGTACTGTATACTACTGTACTGTATACTACTGTACTTTAGAGTATATATAGAAGACTTGTACAACAACCCTTATCATGCCCCAATACCCACATAGCATCGATATGCATGTACATATACAAGTCAAGCACTTTTCCCCTACCATCCAGTGCTCTGTTTATGCGTCACTTGGTGGTCTAGTCTATGATAACAAACCGGTGCCTTCCTGTTAAGGATGCGCAAGAGTTGCCGGGATGTCATCAGCCATTCTGGTGCTTTCCTCTGTCATTTCAAACTGCACACAATGTATACATAATTATTAAGTCTAATATTGTACATGTTTGGTCAGACCCTTGACCCTGCATTGTGAGTGAACAGGCATCACTGCTGTCAGTTAGTTTTTTTAAGTTTTTCTTTCTTTTATGTTGTCATTTGTTAGTTTCCTTTATTATTTAATTGTTTTAATTAAACATGGTGTTGATGTGTGACCAATACTTGTTTCCTTCAAGTTTGTGCGATGAGCCAACAAAAAGTTTTAGTTGGCTCATTGAAGGCAACTATTAGATGTGAACAACATAGATGTGGTGATTAATTATTGTGTGACGTTGAGTTAAAACCTTTTACTGGCTTGTGTTTGCTGCTACCACGCTTCTCAGATGCTTTTTTTTATTTGTTTTTATGCAATAATTTTGCCTCAGAATTATGATGGTCCAATGGCTATAGCTGTCGTTTGATTGGTTTATTCACTGATAGTGTCATCAAGTGGCATTCTTGTCACGGCGCTATATACCAGTTAATAGTCATTGCAGACATGGGTCATGGGTGTATCACCAGTGCCTTCTCTACTGCATTTTGTCTATGAGACGTTGACAGCTATTTAACACAATTATTGTCACACGTTTACTCTTTTTCAACGAGTCGAAACAAAGGCATAGCATGCTAATGGAGACAGCAGGTAAACTTCTTGCCCTCTCCCTCCTCTTGGGAACAGCATTTCACTGCTCAAGTGAGTACACTATTTCTCATTTCTACCATCTAAAAGCACTTTATTTAAGTGTGTGTTTTCCTTGGAATCTTTCAAATACATGGAGAAACCATTTGGTTTGACGTTCACCGCTCTTTCGCAATGCATGCTCCAAAAATTAATGTCAACAAAAAGATAACAGTAGAAACACACTACATCCGCTATAATTGTAAACAATGTATCTCATTGTACTGACATTAGACTGGGTGTATCACTCTATGTAAACTGTATAACTCTATGTGAATTGTACCACTCTGTGTAAACTGTACCAATCTATGTAAAATGTACCACTCTATATAAACCGTACCACTTCCTGTAGATGGAGACTCAACCAAAGTTGTTAGAGCTTGTGGAGTATTGCAACCGATAGTCAGTTTAATATGTTCCCATGATGACAGCCAGATATCGGTGATACAGCTGCAAGGAGTAAGTACACATTAATGCAAGTAATACCTAGGGTACGTACTACATTGCTACTTCCAAACAAATATTAATTAATCAGATGTGTTCAATGACAGCATGTGATGCCCTCAATCTTAGATTAATGCAAGTCGTAAGGAAACCTGTCCAGAAAGTGCGACGGAGACTGCTTGTACAGTATCATTGGATAGCAGCAACTCCATGTACAATAATGTCAGCAGTCAGTGCCAGGGAAGACTCAACTGCAAAGTAAGAATAATGCAGGTGACCCTCCCGCTAAACGGATGTTCCTCGGTGTGGAGAAACTACATAGAGATCTACTACACTTGCAACTCTTCAGGTATATGGTGATGTTATAACAGTACAGTGTCTGTGTCGTGTTTTATCACTTCAAACAGTTGATATAGAAGAGCAACATGCTGTGTTGGGCACTCATCTATCACCATGTCAATAAATCATATTGTGGTCATGTGCTGCACCATTTGAATACAATACGTTTTTGGCACCCATCAGTTGTACAGCGCTTTTTATACATTATAGTGAGTACAGTCACTACGTGTGTGACACTCGTGGTCACTACGTGTGTGACACTCGTGGTCACTACATGTGTGACACTCGTGGTCACTACATGTGTGACACTCGTGGTCACTACGTGTGTGACACTCGTGGTCACTACACGTGTGACACTCGTGATCACTACGTGTGTGACACTTGTGGTCACTACGTGTGTGACGCTCGTGGTCACTACGTATGTGACACTTGTGGTCACTACGTGTGTGACACTCGTGGTCACTACGTGTGTGACACTCGTGGTCACTACGTGTGTGACACTCATAATCACTACGTGTGTGACACTTGTGGTCACTACGTATGTGACACTCGTGATCACTACATGTGTGACACTTGTGGTCACTACGTGTGTGACACTCGTGGTCACTACGTGTGTGACACTTGTGGTCACTACGTATGTGACACTTGTGGTCACTACGTGTGTGACGCTCGTGGTCGCTACGTATGTGACACTTGTGGTCACTACGTGTGTGACACTTGTGGTCACTACGTATGTGACACTTGTGGTCACTACGTGTGTGACACTTGTGGTCACTACGTATGTGACACTTGTGGTCACTACGTGTGTGACGCTCGTGATCACTACATGTGTGACACTTGTGGTCACTACGTGTGTGACACTCGTGGTCACTACGTGTGTGACACTTGTGGTCACTACGTATGTGACACTTGTGGTCACTACGTGTGTGACGCTCGTGGTCGCTACGTATGTGACACTTGTGGTCACTACGTGTGTGACACTTGTGGTCACTACGTATGTGACACTTGTGGTCACTACGTGTGTGACACTTGTGGTCACTACGTATGTGACACTTGTGGTCACTACGTGTGTGACGCTCGTGGTCGCTACGAATGTGACACTTGTGGTCACTACGTGTGTGACACTTGTGGTCACTACGTATGTGACACTTGTGGTCACTACGTGTGTGACACTTGTGGTCACTACGTGTGTGACACTCGTGGTCACTACGTGTGTGACACTCGTGGTCACTACGTGTGTGACACTCGTGGTCACTACGTGTGTGACACTCGTGGTCACTACGTGTGTGACACTCGTGGTCACTACACGTGTGACACTCGTGATCACTACGTGTGTGACACTTGTGGTCACTACGTGTGTGACGCTCGTGGTCACTACGTATGTGACACTTGTGGTCACTACGTGTGTGACACTCGTGGTCACTACGTGTGTGACACTCGTGGTCACTACGTGTGTGACACTCATAATCACTACGTGTGTGACACTTGTGGTCACTACGTATGTGACACTCGTGATCACTACATGTGTGACACTTGTGGTCACTACGTGTGTGACACTCGTGGTCACTACGTGTGTGACACTTGTGGTCACTACGTATGTGACACTTGTGGTCACTACGTGTGTGACGCTCGTGGTCGCTACGTATGTGACACTTGTGGTCACTACGTGTGTGACACTTGTGGTCACTACGTATGTGACACTTGTGGTCACTACGTGTGTGACACTTGTGGTCACTACGTATGTGACACTTGTGGTCACTACGTGTGTGACGCTCGTGGTCGCTACGAATGTGACACTTGTGGTCACTACGTGTGTGACACTTGTGGTCACTACGTATGTGACACTTGTGGTCACTACGTGTGTGACACTTGTGGTCACTACGTGTGTGACACACTCCACAAGAGTCTACTATGTTATCAGGGTCTGTTGTACCTGCATTCACTACAGCGGAAAGTGAAGAGCAGGTTTCCACTTCCCCAACTGACTCAAGTGAAGAGGATGCTGCCGATGGCTCACATTCAACTGATGGTATGCGGTCTCACTCACATTGCTGACTTGTTGTTGGATATTACTAACACATCGCTACAGCCAGCTGTGCTGTTGAGGCTGGTGACGGTCACAAAACCATATAGATTGCATTTGATGTGTCACAGTGACTGGCATGTTGTATTTGTGGTTGGTGACATGCGCTTATTTCCTAATCTTGCAGTTATAAGATTGTTACTCTAATGTATTAATATCTTTTATATCATGGCCAAAAGTATGCGGCTTAAACCATAATTATAGTTAAATTTTTGTTTTCAACTCAGTGTAAGTGAGTGAGGCGGTCATAGCATTGCCCATCTAAAAACTAATCCTGTCGACACAGTGAATACCAGAACACATATCGTACACAGTCATACACACTCGTACACAGTCATACACACTCGTACACACTCGTACACACTCGTGTATGTTTATGAGCATGAAGAGAGGTTGATATACCAGCTGTGTATACATCACAAGTACCATTGTACAAGTACCATTGTACAAGTACCATTGTACGTACATCAACTCTGCCTTATCTATGTTTTATAGGGACAAGTCACAGCGCAGCCGCCCTCATCATCTGTATGATTCTCTTATTGATAGTGATTGCATTGGTTATAGTGACCGTCATCTTCTACAGGTACCTGTACTATATGTCACATTATTGTAGGTTCTATATGTCACACCGCTATATGTCACACTACTGTATGTCACACCACTATATGTCACACTACTGTATGTCACACCACTATATGTCACACCACTACATGTCACACCACTACATGTCACACCACTACATGTCACACCACTATATGTCACACCGCAATGCATCACACACTGTATATACAATAGCAGTCAACCAAGTAACTTTACAATGTTGTAGGAGAGATTAACGGAAGCTAGATGTAGTTAAGAAGTTGTCAGTAGTTATCAAAGCAGTTTTATTGTTTGGCTTTAGGAAAGAGAAGCTTCCAAAGTCACTGCAAAGGCGAATAGCAGGAATAGTATTTGAGATTTCTCTCAAGGTGTCACACATCTCAGCTAGAAGGAATACCACACCAAACGGTAAGTCTACAGTGTACTAGTGGTTGTTATAGCTTGTGGTCACACATATAGTGTAACACAACAGTTTGGTCTTTGCTTGTAGTATATCACAAGAGAAGTGAGGCTAACATGGAGAGACAGAAGCCAGCTGGAATGGGGGAAGATGTATACTGTAGCATTGATGAAGTGGAGTCTGGCCCCCCTACCGACTGCCAATATGAGTAAGTATGGATTGTCGCTAGTGAATACATGGCCGCATGTGCACACACAATACCTAATGCATGATGTTCTAGGGATTGGAATAGGGGACCAACGCCAGCAAGTAGACATTTACCCAAGGTGCTAGCTATTTCACCTAATCGAAAGATATCAACCAGTAATCACACATCTGCTGAGCACACACCCGCAGGGTACTTGTCTGCTGCGCACTTGTCTGCTGAGCACACGTCTGCACACAAACCGGAAGAGCGAGATTTTGATGACGTTGATGATGATGATGAGTGGAATGACAGTGAGTTTGATCAATTTTCTGATGAAGACGGGCGTGGACCAACGCCCCCACCATATTTGCCAGGTAACTAGATTTTAGCAAACCAAGTATTTCTTAACACTTAAACACAAGTCTTTTATGAACTCAAATAGGAGATGCAGTTTATTACAGATGCGCAGTATGTATTTTACTCCTTGTAGATGCCTGTGATGAAACAGGAACCCCACAGCAATACTATGTGCTAGAGAAAGACAACTCCAACCGTTGTACGAGCCACTGCAGTTGTGAGAAGACGACTTGTAATGTAGCAATGAAGGCAACTGCTACACCAGATGAATATACCTACTGTGCTCCAGAAATGTACAGAAGAAGTATGGAGGTAGCAGGCAATAATGAATATGATGTGCCGAGCCAGGGCAATGCCTCTGCTGGGCATGCTCCAGCTATCTATGACAGCGCTGCCGTAAATGATGAGACATATTACTACTCGACAGCAGCTACATATAAAGAGGACATTTAACCATAACAGCAGTATATGCTGTCTCTCCGTATACTGTACGTACGACTGGCCAGTGGGTGCCATATGTGATACATTCCTTTCTTGTTTTTGCATACTTCTGATACTCAGTTTTAAAATGTTTCATTCATTATATTTGGTACCTCTATTCCTGTATTTGGTACCTCCATTCTTGTAATTAGTAACTCTATTCTTGTATTTAGCAACTCTATTTTTGTGTTGCAGCTATACAAAATTGGCTAAACTGCGCGTGTATATACGTCAACATCTATCATTAACATTCACCAAAAAATCTTTCTGAATTATTATTTGAAGATGTAAAATAATTTTGCGTGCAGATTAGACTTGTAACAATAGTTGTGATTGGATAGACTTCTTTGTTTACTGTACAGTAGGGCCCTGAATAGTTTATATCATAACTCAAATCATTATTGTTTGTGAGCATTGAGAACTGGTAGAACATTCTGATGAAATAGCTAAGATATACTTTTCATATACAGCTATGAGTTAGCGATAAATTGAGCAGACGTTATATATGGAAACACACGCTAACATATACCCCGACATCTAACAACAAATGCATAAAGGCAATTCAGTTGAAGATAAAGTAAACAAACAAGGCCCTTGGCTTGCCCCATAGTTGATGACGTCTAAAAAGTGTCAAAAGTTTACTCAAGTGATCATTCACCAATTGATTATCTTCACTTGACTAATCAATGTGAGTGCGGGGTGAGTGCACATACCCCACAAGCTGGAGGATATGCTGCTACTAATATGACCTCATGTCAAGTCTGATGCATACATTTCCCGTCCATACAAAACAATAATTTATTGCTATAAGCGGCACTCGAAATTTTGCATATTCAACTTGATGACACTCAAGAAGGTGCCCTCAGAAGTTACTACATTTAATATGCATTGATCAAAACTGTTTCATGTTATGGATGATTGATATTGTAACAGCTGCAATGAATGGATACAAAGTGACTTCACTGATACGCATTCGTTTAAACCCAAATGTTATAGTTTAGTCGGCCACTCTTTATATGTTCGAGAAAACCTTCACCGTCATTCAGGTACGAATGTTCACACGACAATGGAAAAAACACTCTACACACCTGAGTGAGGTTTGAGCGCAAAACGTTAAGCAATACCACCTAGCCTAGCCCAATCGCCAAACACATTAACCTGCAGGCCTACTGCAGAAAATCTGGTGGGTTTTGGGCCACTTTTAGGAGATTTACAAAACACAACATAAATTTCCTAAAAGTGGCCCAAAAAACCCACCAAATCTTTTGTAGTAGGCCTGTGCGTTAACCATTACATCAACTTGACTCAAAATGTGTTACAAAGTTTAACAGTGTGGTTTTTTGTTTTATCTTCAAATATAGATATATTGCTTTTTATTTTCTTTCTTGATGTGTAATGTAATATTATTTATTATGATACTAGAGCACCCTAAGAGAAAACATGTAAATTTGAAGAGTTTTCCTCTCTTTTGTTGAACTGAGCGTAACCTGCATTCTTACGGTGTGTTTTGTAGACGGCTGGTTTACAGTATGGTACACCGAAATATAGTATGGTACATGAATTTAGTAGGTCCATGGTATGGCATGGACCCTAAGCTAAAGTAAGAATGTCATAGTCCGAGTTAATTAATGTGAACGACCATCGTTGTTAATGTCTCGGACATAGGATGTTATAGATCTATGTTAAATGTAATTTTCGTAAAAAAACATGCGGACATTTATAAGAAAACAACGTATTATTTGCGTGCAATTGTAATTTATTCGGTCTATGGTGGTCCGCCATATTGTTCTTCATTCAGTAAAAATGAAACCCATTCATAATAATAATAATAATAATAACGATGATAATTTTCATCTTATCAATCAAGTATTATTATAATATAAAAAATGCGGTTTGCACAAATTTGGTCAATTAATAAATAGTGAAGTGAAGATAAACAATTGTATCACAATTTTTTAATTGTACACGCTAACAACAACAATTGGCTACTACTAGTACTACTAGCTAGTAGTAGTAGTAGCCGATTGTTGTTGTTGTTAGCGTGTACAATTAAAAAATTGTGATACAATTGTTTATCTTCACTTCACTATTTATTAATTGACCAAATTTGTAGTAGTAGTAGTACTACTACTACCACTACTACTACCACCACCACAGTCCTACTGCAGAAAAATTGGTGGATTTTCAATAATCAATTTGGATCATTTTTCAGAATTTTATGTTGTGTTTTGTTGTTGGTGTTTGGAAGGTAAGTCATGATTTGACAGACTTGTTTTCACGTGCTGGCCTGCTGTAGGTAGAGAAGTTCAATTTTTCAACTTGAATTTCAGCGAATAAATTTGGTACCAACTTCAACTTGTAGAGCCGGAGGTGTTAATCACAATGGTTTAAAAATTATTAGTAAAAATGATTTTTTAGATGCCTGAATTTACATCTTAATAATAAAAAAGAAATAACCACAATTGCGGTTGTTTTTTTTTTAATGCATTTACCCCAAATGCTAGCCCGAAAAAGCCGCAATTTTATTTGGCCAAAACATTGGGTGGTCTGTGATGGCACCCGCAATTACTGAATGAGTTTTTGAGCTACGTTGTCGCGTATTTATAAACTGCTCACAAATTATTAGTAAGCTTTGGAAATAAATTATAATAATTAATTAGAAATAATAAAGTGAATCAGCAAAACAATAATATGTCAGTGAGTAGATAAGACATTGGGGTTTCACTTGCAATTGTCAAAAATTATTAAAATGTTCGGGGGAGTTCCCACATGTGCGCCAAAGTTGTGTAACTTTTATGACTTATTAGTGAGGAGAGGGCATTTCAGAAGTCTATTGACAGACAATCAGAGGCGAAATTGTATTGGCTGCTCGGAGAAAAAAGTTCTTTCTGATTGGTGGATTGGTTGCAAAGTTATTACCAAAACTGTAATTGGACACCTGAAAAAGTCTGCGTGGGGACAAATTCATATATGGATACTTTTACCGCATCACGTGATAATTATCGGTTGAGCTGTGGTAGCTACCTGCTGGCTCAAAAATAATTTGGGTAGCACCCCACCAAGATAATACCAAAAAGTAAACCCTCTGGGCTGTCGATACTACTGACCTTTTTTATTCCAATCAGATGACTACATGAGAAGCAGCAACCTCGTGTTTCCAAAGTTTGTGCTTGCAAAAGGCGCGTCACGCACAATTTCTTCACATCACCTTAGTCTCCTAAACTAACAAATCCTAACCCACGAGGGTGACGAAAAGTCCTCATATCAGTTTTGAAACTACGGGCACTCGTATTAACCCGTATTAGTGTTGTGAGGATGCGCAACACATTAATGCCAAATAAAACAGAGACGATTCGCCCGGTAATAATTAATCATTTTACCGCTTTTCAACTGTTCGGCGAGAGCGATTGGTCAGTACAATCAGTAGGTAAAGGCTGCACCTGTTTTTACTTTTTTCGGCAAACTCTCGAATTTCCTCTTGTTGTATCCTCAGAAAATTTTTCACGGGCTGTTACGAGTTACCAATAATCTTAAACCTGAGATGAGTACCCTTTGTCGCCCCCCATAAACTAGGATTTGCTAGTTTAGGAGACTAGGGTGATGTGAAGAAATTTTACGTGACGCGCCTTTTGGAAACACGAGGTTGCTGCTTCTCATGTAGTCATCTGATTGGAAAAAAAAAGGTCAGTATCGACAGCCCGGAGGATTTACTTTTTGGTATTTTCTTGGTGGGGTGCTGCCCAAATTATTTTTGAGCCAGCACGTGAAAACAAGTCTGTCAAATCATGACTTACCTTCCAAACACCAACAACAAAACACAACATAAAATTCCAAAAAATGGTCCAAAATCCACCAAATTTTCTGCAGTAGGCCTGTGACTACTACCTCTACTGCTGCCGCTGTTACCACAGGCGGCTCCAATTTACTGGCCTGGCGGTGGGTGGGTGGATTTGAGTGTATGGAGATGAAAGAGAAAAGGTAAGACACTCCAAAAGGCAAAATATGTAAAAAAAAAAGCACTGCTTTCTTCTTCTTAGCATGCGTTTTTACTCAACTGTCACTGTGTCCAAACTTGTGAAATATAAAAAATAGTAGAAAGTTGCCACAAAGTCTCAATGACGAAGGAAATGCTAACATTTTTAACATGGAAGTCTATTTGCCCACGTACCAGTGATAGTGAAAACCAAACTATTTTGGAAAGTCGACCAAAAAATAGCACTTTACGTCCTTCTTTGAGGCACACCACCAGCTGAATAAATAACATTTTATGCACTTGCTCTGGGGAGCCGATGGGAAGACAGTACGAGGTGAGACATTTTGTGCCTTATGGAAGGATGTGTCTAAATAATTTTTGCATTGTTTTGACCAGCGAGTTTGAGCTACAGGTAACACATCTACAGCTTTTCATGCAGTCTACAAAGTGAAACAAACTATTCAGCAATCTAAATCAATGCACAGAAACATTTGGGAGAATGTAAATGCTGGTTTAGGCATAACACAAAACACCTCATTTTCTCGGATTTTGAAGTGTCTTACCTTTCACTCATTCTCATATACTCTCGTTAAATATCCCTCCACCGCCAGGCCAGTAGATTGGAGCCGCCTGTGGCTGTTACTGAAAAAAAGTGCAGACTTCGTTTGCATTTCATTACTACGGTGCTCTCTCAATAAATGTCAAAAATATCTTGAAAACATTGTGAATCACTCACCTTGCACTAATTTTCTAAGAGAGGACACTCTTAGCTCACTTTTTGTGCATAATACTTTGCACTCCGATTGATTTTTGTTTGTAATTTTTTAGCTAGTGCACAAAAAAAAACAAAAGAAATCTTACACTCACTATAATTGAAAGTAATACAAGCCTGTAGTTTAGGGGACCGGCCGCACGGCACCGCCGTCCCATTGAAATGACCAGAAATTTTTTTTTGCAATAGTTTTAAACTAAAGCACAAAAGTATACAACTCCTTATAAACCGTCAAATACGTGAGTTTGCTTGAGTATCACTAGGATATAGGTGACAGCAATAAGTTAGTAGTGTAGTAAAATAGCTTTGTTTTTCAATTATTTCAAGCAGAATATCTTCTTTATTGAGAACAATGTAGTGGCTTTGCTGGTTCTGAGGGGAAATGACCAGTAATCTCAAAAAGTCTCAATTAATTGTGTTGCGTAAACCAGTCTCCTCGCTTTTTGTATTAATTTATATTCAACTAAGGCTATTGGGCAATCATAGCAGCCTGCGTTCCTAGAGTACGTTTTAGAGCACTGAAATGTATTTCAGTGTTTTTGAGCTTGGCGCAAGAAAGAAATCATGTGTGCAGGGAGTGTGATAAATATTGAAGTGAATAATATGAATCCATGTTTGTTGATTTATCCTAATCTGCAATGAATAAAGTAACAATACAATATTATTATTGATACTGGATCAACAAGCATTTGTGCTCAGGTTGTTGATGGTGATGTCAATAATAATAATAAAAATAATAATTATTAATAGTAATTATTATTATAATTATTAATAGTAATTATTAGTATAATAAATTTGATAGTTAATAAATAAGTAATAATGGTTATTATTATAAATTAATTGTTTGTTAATAATAAAACAGTAATAAATTGTTTTAATAATGATAATAATAATTATTATTATGCTTGTTGTTTTTCTTGTTGTTAGCATTACGATTATTATAATTATTGATTGAATATTAATTCTTTTTCTTATTATAATTATTATCATTTTATATTATGATGATGATGTTTGTTATTATTATTATCAGTTATAATAATAATTATATGATAATTATAATAATTTAAATAATAGCAACTACCGTTCCAATTATTTTTTAGTTAATGTCCATGATTATTAGTACTACTTCTATACTTCTAGTTGCTGTTTATTATTATTATTGATTTGGCAGAAAAATAGTTGAGTAATGTATAGTGTATCATAACTAATGCCGCTTGAGTGTGTATAAATTATTATTGATTTTTTATAATTGACAGTAACATTTGTTTATTACACCAAATAACAGTGTTTTATTGTACATACTATATTTATTATATGATATTTATATTGATAAGATTTGAATACGTTTACTATCAGTTTTTTTTTACTTAGCCATAGGTGGTTAAAGATCAGAAGATGTATTTTTTCGTAATAATACCAATGTGTACACTCATACAGCGCTGATTTTGATTATTGCTATTTGAATGTCATTCTATTTTACTAAGTTATGATTAGCCCTACCTTAAGCTTTCCTGGCCAACAGAATCAGAAAAAAATTGCCTTTAAAACCGATGAAAACACCTTTTTCCAACTGGTTAGTTCTCAAATTTTTTCGACACGTGGAAGGGCGCTCTGCCACCCCAACTGCACCCACCCCGGTGCAGGCCTCTGGCGTGCAGTCAGGTCAGGCCTTTGGCCTGAGTTTCCCCGTCCCCTGCCGTCCCATACAATTTTTCTAAACTACGGCCCTGAAGTAATGTCAAACTAAAATTTTTTTTGTAAATTCTGTTAATACAAAGTTTGTTTCCATAGCTAATATTTCTAAATTTTTAAAAGTTTTTTAAAAATTTACTCTTAGCTAAAAAAAAATAATTCATTTTTGTTCAACCTCAACCATAAAAAATGTTCAATTGAATCACTTGTAAAATAATTGTCAAAGTATACGAGCCAGTGCAGCTCAATTTTTCCACTTGAGTTTCAATGAATAAATTTGGTACCAACTTATAGAGAGCTAAACGTGGTTATCTTTATGGTGTAAAAATTGTTAGTATAAATGACATTTTAAATGCTCAAATTTACATTTTAATAATAATAAAAAGATTAATAGAAACAATCGCAGTTTGTTTTTTCTATGAATCTATCACAAATGATAGCCTAAAAAAGCCTCAATTTTATTTGGCCAAAACATTGGGTAGTATGTGATGGCAGCTGCAATTAACGAATTGTTTTTGAGCTACGTTGTCGCATATTTATAAAGTGCTCACAAATTATTAGTGAGCTTTTTGAAATAAATTCTAGTTAGAAATACTAAAATGAATCAGCAAAACAATATGTCAGTGAGCTGATAAGACATTGGTGTTTCATTTTTAAATGTCAAAAAATTATTAAAATGTTTTGGGGAATTTGCACAGTTACGCCGAAGTTGTGTATAGTTATTAGTGGGGAGAGCACATTTCAGAAGTCTGTTGACAGACAATCAGATGCAAAATTGTATTGGCAGTTTGGAGAACAAATTTCTTTTTCATTAGTGGATTAGTTGCGAAGTTATTAACAAAACTGTAATTTGGCACCTTGAAAATCTGCGTTGGAGACAAATTCATATATGAATCCTTTTACCGCATCAAGTGATAATTATTGGTTGACATGCACGGGCTATTTTGATAAAGTTTTGAATTTTTTTGCTCATGGCACATAGCTCTAACAGGATGTAATGTTCTCCACAAATACTCGGCTGCTATTGGGCATACTCAAGTTTACTCGACACTCACACTGATTGGGGAGAAAAAATTGTAAGTCAATGCGCGAATCTGAAAAAAGTAATGATTGCGGCTTTTCACAAACGCCCGTGTTTGGTGTCAATATTTTTTAAAGAATGGCTCCGGTCATTTCTATATTTATCTGATATGTCATTGATATGTCCTTATGAGGTGCTTCAAATACCAACCTCGTCAAACTGCAATTGATTGTTTATATTTTCATAACACCATTAATAATAAGCATGTTATGAGTGTTGTCTCCCCATTTCAACATCTTAGAGAAATATTCAGGGAAAACCTATGACATGTGCAAGTGTTTCAGCGAATGCTAAACTTTTGTTTTATATTTTGATTAGACAATTTTTGGATCATGAAATCACTGAAGTATAACAAATAACACTACATCATTGGTACGGTACAATGACCTGTCATTGTAAAAGTTTTATATAGAGTACAATGCACAAATACGGAGTTATGATGTTTCAACTGGAAAAAAACAGGCTATTGCAATGCGATTGATATAATTGAACAACCCACGGAGTTTACAGGCCTATAGCAGATTACACGTACAGAGGTTTTTAATCACACCAGTGTAGCTATAGAGCATAATCATTAAATAACCACGATGCCGTCAGCGATTATATACGATCGTTGGTACAGTAATTAATAAATACGATAAGACACCAATGATAATGTGGGAGATTTGTGTGCTGCCAGTGACCCAAACCTTTCCCCCCTAGCCCCCATGACCTTACACCCCTTGCTACCCTTAAGGAGAAGAGCATTATGTCATCAGAGCCCCCCCTCCCTTAGTTAGAAGTACACCGAAATTGGTGTAGCTTAGATACTGGCTACCCAGGCCCTGTATCCACCCTGTATACTAGGTATGTGTACATATAACAGCTATACCGGCTCTACCCCAGATTTGCCAGGGAAATATGGCTGCCAACCCTGGATCTAACAGGGAAAAATGGCCACCAAAGAAAGCCTAAGATGCAGACAAGTATAGGAACCTTCTGGAGTGAAAGCACAGAGCTGAGCACTGGAGTGGAACAAGGGTTAACAAGGAGGAGAGAGTGACTTGCAAAACTGTGTGCCATGTGTGCACTCTCTTGATTGGTTGCTAAATGTTTACTTTATTATATAATTGTACGAATCGGTTAATCAATTGCGTCATTAGATACGATTTGCTCACCCTAATAAGGGAGTGAGCCTTCCTGATCACTTCCTATAAAAGGAATTGTGGGTCAGAAAGGCAGAGGTCTTGTGGATTGTGTTAGATAATTATATTATATTGCTAAACAGAATGCGTTCAATAGATTATTATTATTAAGTGAAACTCTGTATTATTCGTCTGGGGCGCGGTCCCTACACCAGTTGTCTAAAGTTAGAGCAAGTGGATGCCGTTGTGTCGGTAGTGCAAGAGGAAAAACACTACAATAATTTATTTAACGCAACGTTTATGTGTAAATGAATTGTCTGGTATCTGTGGGGGAAATGATAATACAAGTAATCATTAGCATCTATCTACACCTCTATGAAACTGTTATTATAAATGACAATAAGAATTTAATGTGGTGATAATTATTTATAATAAAACCACTTATTCATTTTTTTATTATAACTGATTTATTAATATAATAACTATAATAAGTTGCTATTATTATTATAATAAAATTATAAGAAGAATCACATTAATAATTATTATTATTATAGTAATAACAATTCAATAATTGCCATTAATAATTCCAATAGCAATCATACACAGTACAATCATAATTATAAATAATTATAATAAATAGAATTTAAAAAAAGTTCAATAACTATATGAAAAAATAGTTATAATAATGATAACACGGGCATCAGAAAAAAGTAACGGAGACAATGCGCCCGTTACTAAATGTGTTAGTAATAACCTAGCGTCTTCACTCAGTTTCAATGAATCGGGTTTGTGATATTGAGAGTTAGCCCTCTTTGAACTTTCACAACCAACCGGATATTGCTATCAGTTATAGCCACAAAAAGTTTTTATTACAGGACGCATCATCTCTGTTACTTTTTTCGGCATGCGCCCGAGGTCCGTGGATAACAATTATAATAAATAATGATTGTAAAAAAATATAAATCTCTATTGTTGCAGGTAGATTTGATGCTGCTGTCTTTAAAAATAGTCTAAAGTTTTCTTTAGAGACATCTCGTTATAGTATACGATTGACAGCGTGGAAGCTATCAGGAAAAAACTTTCATGAGTCTGCATGAAGTAACTATATTTTATACTACGAACGATGGTAACTTCCGGTTGGATGTACAAAGTTCAAAGAGAGATAATTCTTAATGTCACAACCCCACTATGTTTCTATATTCAATAATATTAATCAAGCAAATAATAATGCATTCAAATAATTGAGCATAATAACATTGTAATAATTAATTTAAATGCATTACTAAAAGAATTATTCTCAAATGATTAGTGTTATTTTTATTATTTTATAATTATGAATGTGGAAACATGGTCTTTTTTAATTATTGAGAGACTACAAAAATTGAATGTTTTTCTAAAGCCAGACTACTAGCGAAATTTAACTTTTCAGCATTGAACTTATTATTTTGACAATTATACTATTACTTTAGTAAGTCAGTCTCAGTTGAAAGCCAGTAGATAAATTTTCATTAATATAAAACCATATCAATGTTCAGTTGCGCCTGCCACATCTGAGTATCACGGTCCGTGCAATCTCATGCTACTGTTAGAATGCTTGAAAAAAATTTCATTCCAGAAAAAATGTTTTTACCAACTAGGTTCAACCAATTATTCAATATAATACATCACTAGATAGTTAACAAGTATACACAGGAATAAATATTAACAAACTGTCCAAATACCATTATGGGTCGTGGCAGATTTGAGCAGAAGTAGACAAACTTTGAACACATGTTACTACTACTGAGACGGGTATGAGAAGAAACCAGGAGAATTAGGTGCTGTAAAATGATTGACTAGCTGCTGACATTTCAATTGTTTTCATGAAAGACTGTTCCAAAGGTATTCACATTTTTCAAACACTGGGTTGTGGTGAGCTAGGTATGACAAGATATTGTAAATTGTAGTACTATTTTTGCACGGTCATGTGGTACCAAATCGCCTTCGTTATCGTATCTATATCATAGTAAAAGTAGATGGCATTCTGTCCAGTAGTAGCAGGGATGTTCATTGATCATGATGCTAGAAAATTGGCTTACATTTGATTAACACATTGAAAAATTATTTTTTGAACACAAATATTATTGCTTCAAAAAAATCACATTGTTGTTTGCTGCTGTTGCCCTGTAGTGAGGATCAACCAGAGTATCAAGCTGCTAATCATCAAGGCATTACATCACACCTGTCTTGTCTCCTGATTTTTCAGAGACCCACCTGGTTTTTAAGTACGTGTTCCCAACTCCTGAAAATTGTTGAACTCCTTGAATTTTAAATATTCTCTCAAAAACCTTCTGCAAACTTCACTTTTACTTGACTATGATTAAAAACTAGATTTTGAGATGGCTCAAGGTGTACATTGTTTCTATACATAGTAGTATACATATACGTAGTTGTTTCATGTCATAGTTTTTATACAGCATCTCACATTTATTAGGTTGCATTCACCTCAGCAATTGGCTTTTGAAACTATAAAATTAATTATTACTAAGGCTGTTGAATAGTCGCGTTTATTATAAGATTAACGCAAATAATATAATTTGTGAGATTAACGCGAACAATACTCTTAATCACAAATAAAAAACAATAATCGCTTACACTTAGGCAGCTCACCACTTAACGAAGGAATTAAATCTGTCCCATGCATAAATTTCAGAATTAGCAGTGCGCAAATCAATCATAGAATATTTATTTTATATGAGCCATTAGATTGAATTTATTTATTGTAAAGTTAGAAAATTATATTTATAATTAATATATATAGATTTAAATAATTAATTTATAAACTTAAATTATTTATTTATTAATTATAAACTTTTATATTTATACAAAGCTGATAGGTCAGTGTTGTATCAATGCGTATCTTTACGTGGTATTCATTGGATTGGTTCTTGAAACAAGTTTTTGGGACCGAAATGCTATAATTCTGCTTCAGAAACTAGAAAATGGAAAACGCGGAAACAGTAGACTACACTGAGCAGCCAGAAGTAGAGGATCAGTTTTCAGATGACATCAAACCAGAGGCTGCTGTACAAGTAAAAGACGAAGTTACTATAAATGGCGGTCAGGATTCTGAGCAAACCGCCACTGAGTCTGAGAAAAAAGATGACAGTGAAATACCAACTGATGAAGATCTAGATGCCATGACACACAATGAATATTACAACAAACTTGTTGAGCAAGGATTTCACAAGGTAAAGCCAGCAACGAGCTGGTTGATTGATGGATAATATACACTATATAATGTACACTATCATTTTACAATATGATACGTAATTGCTTGTAATTGCTTCTAATTTAGCCGACTGCGTGGCAATGTGAGAAAATGGTTGAAAGTGGTCATGTGACCGAGGATGACCTCGATGAAAGGGCGTTGAATGCCTTGAAGGAGTTTGATGCAAAACATGCAGGAACAGTTCTAAAGGAGGCAAGTGTCTTATTGTTCTTTTGGTGGTGATGGTGACCCCGGCTAACAGGGATGAAATTGTCCATTATTGTATGTATTATATATAATATTTGTCCGGCCGTTACAAACAAACAGCTGAGCTATATTTGTGTGCTGTGTTGTGTTGTAGTTTGCCTCCAGTGATCTATCTCATGTGAAGAATAAGTCTGCTTACCTGTGTGGAATGCTCAAGACCTTCAGACAGCGACTGGCCATGAAAAACTCCAACCCCTCAGGTACCCCGACTGTCGGACCTACAAAGGAGCAGCTGGCAGACATACTCAAGACTGGTTACACACTCGATATAACTACAGGTCAGCGTAAGTACGGTGGGCCCCCGCCTGATTGGGAAGGACCGGTGCCTGGCAATGGACATGAGGTGTGTATGCATTCACCATTGTATGAGTCATTTGGTAGCGTGTTCTTTTTAGCAAAGCGTTTTTCTGTTTTGTCTTTCGTCGCCTCATTGGTTCATCACCTCTCTTATTCAGGTGTTTATTGGTCGAATCCCCAGAGAGATTTTTGAAGATATACTGGTGCCCGTGTTTGAACAAGCTGGAAAGATCTGGGACTTTAGGCTAATGATAGACTCATTGTCAGGCTATAACAGAGGCTATGCTTTCTGCACGTATTGTAGCAAAGAGGGAGCCAAGGCTGCAGTGAAGGATGTAAGTTTGGGTTATAGCTCAATATGGATAGACTGTATGTACCTTTTGATCTGGTTGTAGTTTGGCTCGCCGATAGGTCAGCAAGTCATGTATTATCACTGATGCTACTCACTTGTGCTCATGCATGCTATTGATCTGCTCATCTTTCCATGGCTAGATCAATGATAAGGAAATCGTACCCGGTAAAAGAATAAAAGTCAACATATCTGTAGCCAATGTTAGGTTGTTTGTTGGCAATATTCCAAAACAAAAATCTAAAGAAGAAATTCAGGAAGAGTTTGCTAAATTGACAGGTGAGTACAGGTACTCAACAATGTGTGCGTGTCCAATGTGCTTGTTGCTAGCTGATGTGTAGGTGCGATCAAGTTGTTCGTATTGTATATATCAGATGGTTTATTATTTTGCACACGCTTTTAGAGGGTCTAGTAGACGTAATCATCTACAACAACCCCGGAGAGACAATAAAAAAAAACAGAGGATTTGCCTTCCTTGAGTACGACTCCCACAAAAATGCCTCATCCGCAAAAAGGAAACTGGGTAATGGGCGGTGCAGAGTGTGGAATTGTGATCTCATCATAGACTGGGCGGAGCCCCAGGAGGAACCATCTGAGGATGTCATGTCAACGGTACGCCCTCGCAACCACTCAAAAGCTTGATTTTTTTTAAATGATTATTTGATCATCTAAATTAAAAAAAATACATTCAACATGCCAGAGCTTCAATACAACCCACTGGTAGAACAAATGATACAAGCTAGTGAGGCTCCATTTGTTTGTGTTTTTTGCATTGATGTTTGCTTATATGCTAATATTCGCCTGCTTCAGCAGTCATTTAGAGCTGTGTTGTACATGTGACTCTCTACCCTCTCCTGTCTCACACACTGCTGTCTCACACACTGCTGTCTCACACACTGCTGTCTTACACACTGCTGTCTTACACACTGCTGTCTTATACCCTGCTGTCTCACACACTGCTGTCTCACACTCTGCTGTCTCACACCCTGCTGTCTCACACTCTGCTGTCTCACACACTGCTGTCTCACACACTGCTGTCTTACACACTGCTGTCTCACACACTGCTGTCTCACACACTGCTGTCTCACACGCTGCTGTCTTACACACTGCTGTCTCACACTCTCCTGTCTCACACACTGCTGTCTCACACACTGCTGTCTTACACACTGCTGTCTCACACTCTCCTGTCTCACACACTGCTGTCTCACACACTGCTGTCTCACACACTGCTGTCTCACACGCTGCTGTCTCACACTGCTGTCTCACACTCTGCTGTCTTACACTGCTGTCTCACACACTGCTGTCTTACACACTGCTGTCTTACACACTGCTGTCTCACACACTGCTGTCTTATACCCTGCTGTCTCACACACTGCTGTCTTACACACTGCTGTCTCACACACTGCTGTCTCACACTCTGCTGTCTTACACTGCTGTCTCACACACTGCTGTCTCACACGCTGCTGTCTCACACACTGCTGTCTTACACACTGCTGTCTCACACGCTGCTGTCTTACACACTGCTGTCTCACACACTGCTGTCTCACACACTGCTGTCTCACACACTGCTGTCTCACACACTGCTGTCTCACACACTGCTGTCTTACACTGCTGTCTTACACACTGCTGTCTTACACACTGCTGTCTCACACACTGCTGTCTCTCACTGCTGTCTTACACACTGCTGTCTCACACACTGCTGTCTCACACCCTGCTGTCTTACACTCTGCTGTCTCACACACTGCTGTCTCACACTCTCCTGTCTCACACACTGCTGTCTCACACACTGCTGTCTCACACACTGCTGTCTCACACACTGCTGTCTCACACACTGCTGTCTTACACTCTGCTGTCTTACACTGCTGTCTCACACACTGCTGTCTCACACACTGCTGTCTCACACACTGCTGTCTCACACACTGCTGTCTCACACACTGCTGTCTCACACACTGCTGTCTTACACTGCTGTCTCACACACTGCTGTCTCACACACTGCTGTCTCACACACTGCTGTCTCACACACTGCTGTCTCACACACTGCTGTCTCACACACTGCTGTCTCACACACTGCTGTCTCACACTGCTGTCTCACACGCTGCTGTCTTACACACTGCTGTCTCACACACTGCTGTCTCACACACTGCTGTCTCACACACTGCTGTCTCACACACTGCTGTCTCACACACTGCTGTCTTACACACTGCTGTCTTACACTGCTGTCTCACACACTGCTGTCTTACACACTGCTGTCTTACACACTGCTGTCTCACACACTGCTGTCTTACACGCTGCTGTCTCACACGCTGCTGTCTTACACGCTGCTGTCTCACACTGCTGTCTCACACTCTGCTGTCTCACACACTGCTGTCTCACACACTGCTGTCTTACACACTGCTGTCTTACACACTGCTGTCTCACACACTGCTGTCTCACACACTGCTGTCTCACACGCTGCTGTCTCACACTGCTGTCTCACACACTGCTGTCTCACACACTGCTGTCTCACACACTGCTGTCTCACACACTGCTGTCTTACACTGCTGTCTCACACACTGCTGTCTCACACACTGCTGTCTCACACACTGCTGTCTCACACTGCTGTCTCACACTCTGCTGTCTCACACACTGCTGTCTCACACACTGCTGTCTCACACACTGCTGTCTCACACTGCTGTCTCACACACTGCTGTCTTACACTGCTGTCTCACACACTGCTGTCTCACACACTGCTGTCTCACACACTGCTGTCTCACACACTGCTGTCTCACACACTGCTGTCTCACACACTGCTGTCTCACACTGCTGTCTCACACACTGCTGTCTCACACACTGCTGTCTTACACTGCTGTCTCACACACTGCTGTCTCACACACTGCTGTCTCACACACTGCTGTCTCACACACTGCTGTCTCACACACTGCTGTCTCACACACTGCTGTCTCACACACTGCTGTCTCACACACTGCTGTCTTACACTCTGCTGTCTTACACTGCTGTCTCACACACTGCTGTCTCACACACTGCTGTCTCACACACTGCTGTCTCACACACTGCTGTCTCACACACTGCTGTCTCACACACTGCTGTCTTACACTGCTGTCTCACACACTGCTGTCTCACACACTGCTGTCTCACACACTGCTGTCTTACACTGCTGTCTCACACACTGCTGTCTCACACGCTGCTGTCTTACACACTGCTGTCTCACACACTGCTGTCTCACACACTGCTGTCTCACACACTGCTGTCTCACACACTGCTGTCTCACACACTGCTGTCTTACACACTGCTGTCTTACACTGCTGTCTCACACACTGCTGTCTTACACACTGCTGTCTTACACACTGCTGTCTCACACACTGCTGTCTTACACACTGCTGTCTCACACGCTGCTGTCTTACACGCTGCTGTCTCACACTGCTGTCTCACACTCTGCTGTCTCACACACTGCTGTCTCACACACTGCTGTCTCACACACTGCTGTCTCACACACTGCTGTCTCACACACTGCTGTCTCACACGCTGCTGTCTCACACTGCTGTCTCACACACTGCTGTCTCACACACTGCTGTCTCACACACTGCTGTCTCACACACTGCTGTCTCACACACTGCTGTCTTACACACTGCTGTCTCACACACTGCTGTCTCACACACTGCTGTCTCACACCCTGCTGTCTCACACACTGCTGTCTTATACTCTGCTGTCTCACACACTGCTGTCTCACACACTGCTGTCTCACACACTGCTGTCTCACACACTGCTGTCTGAGTGTAGGCTTAGTTAATCCCGACAACGTTAAGGAGTTTATTGTGACTGCGCTTGGTCCAGTGGTATCCCTCCCTCTCTACCTATGGGATGAAGGTGAAGGGGTTAGTTTATCTCCGGTTGCCTCTCTGCCCAGGTAAAAGTACTATATGTGAAGGGCCTGTTGCCTGAGGTATCTGAAGATGAACTAAGGGAAAAGTTTGAACCTTACGGCAAGTTGGACCGGGTGAGGAAAGTGAAAGACTATGCATTTGTTCACTTTAGTGAAAGAGAACATTGCATGACTGTAAGTATTTGGCCTGAACTGGCAGTCGTACATACATATATATGACGTACCTCTAGCACGCGCATGACAGGTGCAAACTATCTCATGTATTGACAGGCTCTCAATGACTTGAACCATCAGAAAGTTGGCGACTCTGTAATGGAAATATCGCTGGCTAAGCCCCAGGATAGCAAAAACAAAGAGAAGAGAAGAATGCGAGAGATGCCTGGGGGGCCCTTCTTTAGAGGAGGCCCTCCTGGTGGACCAAGGTATGCCTTCAGTCAACTGATGCCTTGAGCGTGTATTACAGTGATCAGCGCTGCTATGGTTAGCTGTTGCTTCTGTTTTAGGTTTGCTAGAGGTGGTGCTTTCAGAGGAAGAGGAGGATACGGGGGAGGTTACGGACCACCCGGTGAGTGTTTGGTCTTGTAATGAAGGGTGTGGCTCCTGTAGTTCTGGGCTATACTGTAGACGTGCTTGTAGACTGGGGCTACGGTGGCGGTTATGGTGGTGGCTATGATGACTGGAGCTATGGATATGAAGGCTACGGAGGGGGCTATGACAGTTATGGGTATGCCCCCCCGCCCCCCATGAGGGGCCGAGGGGTGAGTATACAGTCTACTGTTTTTACAGTGAACTGACAGTATGTCTATAGTTGCTCTCAGTAGAAAGACACAACAAACTGGATTGTGAAGAATAGTGGCATATCGTCTGTTTGTAGGCCTGGAGAGGGCCTGCTGCACCCAGGGCAATGCCTCCTCGAGGGCCCCCTAGGGGAGCTCCAAGGGGAGGTTTTAAGAGACCAAGTGAAGGGGCTGCAGGGGGAGGCAATAAAAGGCCAAGGTCATTAATGGATGGCTCTCAAGGCTGGTCTCAGCAGCAGCCAATGGGTGGCCAAGAGTTCTACCAGGACTCCTGGTAGAGCTCATTTGCCACTGTTTCACTTGCCGCATAAAACCAGGTGTTGTTGTGTCTACTAAATCAGCTTTTTTTACTGGTTGCCTACGTTTGTACATTGTTGGTATTATTTATATTGGCTTTTTTTCAATGTCTATCAGTTGTAATAGCCTCGGTCATGCAGAAGAACGATGTGACTTTGTTTGTTAACTCTCACGGCCAGCACCTGGTTTTATGGTCTAAATTAGTCACTGATGGAGAAATGACTTTTCACAAGCACTAAATTGCGCGAAATCAATTGATTGTTCTCCGCATCCAAAAGATGAACTTGTCGGCAGCTCCAAGCTCTTGTGGATTACACTTGTCAGAAATTTAGTCCGAAGTATTTATTAATATTAGTTGAAAGGAAAGCTGAAGTCAAGCCACGAATATGGTTTATAGCCAGCCGTTTGACTCCCTCCATTTGGTGGAACTTATTACTGAAGCAAAGATATCCCAGGAATCAATTCATCGCATTCTACTGTTTGGCTGACTGACAAAGACAAAATTTGTACATAATGAATTTTTTATTGCTGTTTAGAAATTCAGCCAATGATAAGTTGACTAGTAAAATTAGTAGGCCCCATGAGGTAGTAGACCTATTTGCTAAGTATTTACAGCAAATGCTTGTTATGAACAATAAACAACCCTGTACATTGATTTACCTCCAACAAAACAACTGCTGGCATGACTTCATCTAAGCTCTAAATCCTCATCTTTCAAAATTCACCGATTTTGGCAATGGCATTAGCTCCGGTGGCAAGTATTTTTGGTCTGTGTAGTTTGAGGGTGGCTCGCTTCTGAGCTGCACTGCTAGGTAAGTATTTATATATATATATATAAATACCTCTGGCTATATGTCTCCCCACTAACATTACCTCCTGCACCTTGTTTCGTTGAAGGCTATTGGTGCACTGGTAAAAGTTGTATGTTCCCGTTTCACTCATTCATTTGCACGCTCAGTTAATCTCTCGGCCCTGGTCATTTTTGAAGTTCTTCTAGGATTTAATTCATACCAAATTATTATTACCCTGTAGATCAGATCTGATGCGTGATGCCTTTGGAGTATCCACTTGGTTGACAATTTGAAGCTTGCTTAGAGAATGTTGCTTTGAATACCCGCGCAATAGTCTAGCATGTACTGCTCATCAAGTGACGCTGCTACATCGCATATATAGCACCAGTCATCATGGTTGTGGTAACTTCGTTTGCTTGTTAAAATCTGTGGTGGCTCAGAAAGTTTTGTGTTTTGCGTTTCAAAAACGTCAGAATGCTTTTAAAAAAATTAATTTTAGCAAACGTCCTGAACACTTTGTGAAATTGCTCATATAATTTGCAAATCCGAGCCGATTTGCTGGTCCACTCTATAAATAGATCTTCCTTCCACTCACGAGTGATTTTTCTTACTAAACAGTGAGTTGAATTTCATTGAAAAAAATTCATTCCTATTATTTATTTATATTATTACAATTAATATATCTATTGTAATTATGTTACTGAAAAGGACTATATTAAAAAGTTGCTCATATTGCTAATTAAATTTCTCTACGTCTATGATATACGTCTAAAATTTAAACGGTTGTTGCACAAGAAATACCATTTTATTGTATGAAATCCCGCAACTACTAAGGTCGACAATTTATTCATTATAATCAACAAGCCCGTTTTTAAATATAGTTTCTTAGGCTATTTTACTACATTTACCCAATGAGATATTTTGCAAACCTTCTAGACTATATCAAAACCGTTTATGCATTTTTGAAAACGAAAACGTCTAACGTTATGAGCCACCATAAAAATCCAATCATTTGATAGAATGCTAAAGTTTTTAATGAACGAATGAGTAGAAACATTGTAGTCTAAAGCTGCTCTATTAGGAGTGGCAAACTATCTCATTTAAGAATTTGAATATCCAATCACCAAGCGAATGTTGAACTCTTCAAATAGTTGGTCTAATAATGTCTATTACCTTACAGCTATGGTTTGGAGGTTTTGATCATTGTAATCATCATCTGCTAAGTAATGTACAAATATCAAACATGTCAGAAATCCTCTTTCAAGATACTAAGCAGTTACATTTGTGTGTTCTGAGTCTTTAGTCCTATTTACATTTAATAATTGGCTCTACAGAGAATGTTATACTCCTCAGTTGTGGAATAAATGAGAAGCTTCAAGATTGCTTGTTTGATAAGTCGTTGATGTAAACAATCGCAGGTTATTTGTAGGTACCTGGTTTGGTTGGTTTGATCACACCTTGTAAATCCTACCAAGTAATTATTCACTTTTGGTATATTAATGAGTGGATCTCCATTAGTCTCTTCTCAGAAATAACTGACCATATAATTCAGACCACTGCTACTTTTAATCCTGTGAACCAGAAATGAAAACTTATAGTTTGGAATTATCATGATTAATTAATGGATAATGGAGGATTGAACATATTACTGTGGTGTAGCAGAGTTGTTAGCAGTTGATTGTTTTTATTCAAATACTTTATCGAGGCTGTTCAATACTCGGGTAACGATTTGCTCCCATGTAGCTCTCGTATTATTCTATTTTATTTATTTATTATTTTTTATCATAAACAGTTTTACAGCAACCATGTGATAAGTATTTAGATTACCCTCCATGTTATTTATATCTTGGTCTATTATAATACCTGTCCCCCTTTACCTGAGAAAAAAGGAAAACTCTAACAATTTCATCTGGTTTGCAACGCTGCTTGAGGCAACAGTTTCAATTTGTGACCAATTGTTTTTAATACTCTATCTGAATTCGTAGTACTTTTTAGCTGTGAGATAGTTGCATCTGGTGGATCCAGATCTGGTATTTGAAATTGCAATGTACATGTAGCGCTCAGCGATTGCAGCATTTTGTAGCCTATGTTTGCGGAGGCATCTGTAAGCAATCGCTGGCCGATTCCTTGATCAGCCAATCACAGCGCACAAATGCTTTATCCTCATTTCCAACAGTGTCTCGTCAACTGCAGCCCTCCGATCATCAATGATCATATAATAAGTAGCAGTCTATACTTTGTAACACCGAGTTTGACCGGAATGGCTGAAGAATGGATAACAGGACAATCGCTTATCGCAATCGCAACTTGGGCACTCGCTAAGCTACCGCTATTTGTACATAAATTTTAGGTAAATACTCCCAAACACAGAAAGTTTTGACTCATATGCAGTAAGGAAACATCCATAGCGTACCTTTGTATGGTATACCTAGTACTAAAACATAGCATAAATTCGATGTGATAATTTCCAATGTTTCAAAATTTGTGGTATTTAATGAGTTGATATTATGAAAATCAGTTTGTTTTTGCAGATACTGTATTATATACATATGTATATATATATACATGTATATATATATATATATATATAAACAAAATAGAACGTCTGTTGCGGTTTGTCCATTTTGCTTCTTCCTATATTTTGCCACTACCTGTATGCCCTTGCCGCACAGCCTGTCTCCGGTACCCAGAGACAGAGTGTGGCGACGGATAGCATGCCAAACTAGCCTGACTGGCAACTGAAACAATGGACAGACATAGTGTGCGCTTTAGCAAATAAGAGCAGGATTTAAATTTCGTGCGTTCCACATGGTTTCCTGTTTCTGAATATTTTTATTAAACCATTCTTTATTGCTAATTTGTTCATTATTAGTCAAATATTTAATGAATTATTATTATTAGGTATATGATTCATTATCATTCTAACTATTATGCCTTCTAATTATCTATTTATAATTTTTTTCCACCTCAAACGATAACTATTTTAACAATTATGCGCCCGCTTTAGTTTCAGGTGAACTCCAACGATCATATACTTATTACAGTATGTACTACTATCTTACAAGTACATACGTTCTTTGTAAACAAGCGGAAAATCGGTATAACCTTTTCAAATGGAATCCTTGTGGGTTAATCAACCTATAGCAGGATGATGGACCGGAAGAACAATTTATCATGTCCATTCTGCTTCATCCTGCCTCACGGATCGACAGATACGGGTGATATTTTGGCTCGTGTGGCAGGGCCATTAGTAGAGGAGAGTGTGGCAAGGGTAAGGTGGGGTTGGGGAACAGCAGGGTGAGAAGTAGAGCTGGGTCGCTCACAGGTGGTGGAGAGAGCATGGAGCAAATCGCTGGGTGTATTTGAATATCACGCAGTATCACTAGTATTATTATAAAGAGACCACCAAGGACCATTTAAACTTTCACAATACTAAGCTGCATCATATCTGACATACTGAAGTCAAAGACATCAAAACTACTACCTACAGTAACATAAATACAGGGTGTCAATAGTGGCAACAATTACCACTGTCGATAGTAATATGTAACTAGATTCTTTGAATTAGGTTCTGTTTAGGCGCATTAACCTCAAAAAGTAGAAAGCTGGTCTGATCAGAGGTCAGGCAGAAATAAATAATGTGTACACTACATCTGGGCACTGGCCTTGGAAACTCCTACTATTGGAGTGAAATTTATGATTTTACTCATCCTATGCAAACTCCTGCAAAGCCATTACGAATCATGATGTTTTGAATTTAGTAAAACAGTTTTTTGCGCATGCGAATTTGATTTAATTTTTCAATGCTGTGATGTGTTATAGGGAAGCAGGTGTTTTGGAATTTAATTTTCTTGTTGTTGATTCTCTTGCTGTCGCTGGTGCCTGACAGCAGGCCAGCCCATTTTATTTAAAATTCCACTCGCACCGTTCATTTACAACAACTTATGATAAAAAGAGATGCTCGCGACATTGCTCTTGCAGTAAGATGGATGTCCTGCACGTGAATTGGATAGTGCTGTATAAAGTGATCTACAAAATGTGTACCACAGGTTTTTATTATTGAGAGAAAAAGCAGAAGAGAGATAGATGAATAAAACTTGTTGCACAATATTTTGATATTTACAAAATGCATAATTCAATTAATATATACAAGACTATCAACCTGCGATCATGATACGATAGACTTTGAATTATGCTCGGTAGTAGTTAGTCTTGTTACTTAAACATAACCAAGCAGTCTTATGGTATCAGTAAGTGTGAGCACTAGTGAGGCCCTGCTCAGTGTACGAGTATACTGACAAGCCCTGACTAGATGGAGTGAAAATGATTGTGGTAGTTGCTTCTGTACATGTGCTATGTTGTGATTTGTCTGGGAGATGCTGAGGTGGCAAGCGCAGAGGCAAAGTGCCACAGTCTAGACTGAGGAGCTGATACTTTAATGGAGGTTATCTAGTGCCATCAGCTACCGCAGCAGCCTTTCTTTTTACTCTCGTTTTCCAGCTGGAAATTAGTTGCGGGCACTTGAGAGCCGTAACCTCTTTTTATACCGTCCCATCCGTCCTCCAGTTTTAGCCTTCCATCAGCTAGCATGGCATATATTTGTTTGGTAACCATGGTGAATGCTTTCTCTACATTTTGTCCTGTAACTAGTAAGTGGTATACAAGTCAGAGAACAGCGCTCTATGCTATACTTCTATTTTACATGTATGTAGATAGCAAGTCATAAATTGGCTGGCAGGCATTGATAATCAATAAACGTTGGTTGTTATTTCACGCATTTGTTGTAGGCAGGAAATGCATCACTATTTATATCGACTGCATTCTTACAGCCAGTGCTTACGTATTCATGTCATGAGAGAAAGTTTTGTTTGCATGAAATTAGTGAGTTTACTAGGTACATACATAGCAAAATATAGCAGCACATTCAGTTTTTCCAACTATTCTCCATTTACCTGCTGTTGTTCATTTTATTTACTCAAGATTAGCATTTTTTTATTTCCTCAAAAAAATGAACCACCCTATTGCGATGGATGTTATCAACTTGTGATTTTCCTAGACAAAAATTACTGTATGAAATAGCTTTTGTGGGTGAGAACTTTACTCCATAAGCCTGCAAAGATAGTCCTGCATGTGGAATCTATTTTCAAATCCAAATCTGTGTTTTTCAATCCATTCAGTGAAATCTCACATATTTTGGGAAATGAGGATGGGCTAGGTCAGATTTTGGTGCCATGAGAAGACAAAATAATAGGCAAGTGTTAGATATAGGAGTCAGTCAGTGTTGTTATTTGTTGTGAATGGAGAGTCAGCCGCCACTTGCGATGTCACAAAAGCCAACTTTATTATTAATGTTTAAAATATCCCAAATATCAACAAACTCTGCACTTGGACAGGGCAAAACACCCCTAATAAAATTTCTAACTAGAATACAGTGACAATGTAAGCCTTAATAACATATTAATCATTTGTTTGAAATGGTTGATTGCTATAAATAATTTTCAGCCAGAGTAATGTGAGCAAATGATGGTGATGTACTTGGTTACTGTCTGTTTACAACAAACATGCTAATCAAGTTGCACAATTTTGAGTGTAAGCAATGTGATGGGGACCAGATGGAATGATTCAAAATAGTTAGAGAAGGTGGCGATGTCAGCATTTATGCTTGGTGCAGATATCAGACATAAATTTCCACCACCAGGGCATTAGTTTGTGTAGATGTATATGCATAGTGTTTGTTAAGTACTTACCAGCAGAAGTTTCCACAAAACTCAGTCCATTAGCACTGGCAAATCTTTCTCCTTCTGCTTCTGATATTGCTCTTTCATGGCCCATATCAGACTTGTGACCAACCACAAGAAATACAGCTCTGCTCGGGTCAATATACTACAAGCCCGCAAGCGATATGGCACACGGTAGTTAGCAGATATACATAATATAGATAAGACAGTATAGTATATTTGGGTCCACGATAGTCATTGCTGTTATAACTACTCTGCCAAGCACATGTGGGCAATAGATAACCACATTAAAGTAATCTGACATGCTCACTGCACTGTACTGGACTTTCTCTCCCTTTACAGCAATTGAGTTATTATACATGGCACTGTCCCCATGCTAATTCTATATCCATGTCACATACAATGCAGTGGAAAACATCGATGTTCAGTAAGTGCTCTGTTGTTGTCTACGAAAACTATTGCAATAGTGGCTAACGTTTCACATAAAGCTATGGGTAAAATAACATCCATTTGACACCCAAACCACCATTTTGCCCATATGGTTTAGGAACAACTTCACATTTTATGCTTTGCTCAACAATTTTATTAATTATTATTTTGACCAAGTTTAAATCTTTACCAGCTGTATTGCTCCTTGTCAAGTTGTGCAAGGAAGTGAGACAAACTTATCCGTTACAATGGAAAGTAATGGCATGAGCAGCATTTTCCTTCCGGGCAATAGAGTTCTCAAAATCAAGATGGAATTTACAAGTCGGTTGACATTTCGAATTGTAACGTTTGAGTAGATTTGCATCTTCTCTCTATGCTTGTCTAACGTGCCACTCACCTAACCTATACCTCTTTGACTTCAGACGGAGCCCACTAGTAGCGGTTGGTAACTAATATGCTCAGGAACATTTTCCTCACAAGTGTAGATTACATGCTACTTTATGTTCCTGGTGTAAATGGTACTTCAAGCATTACATCAATGATAGCACTGCATCATTGAATAGCTACAACCGGCTCACAAAAAATGAGGCATTTTCTCTGCAATACCTTTAATGATTCATGGAGCCAGTCCAACATGTCTTCAAATGAGCTTCGGCTTGTGATATCATACACCATGAGCACACCAACTGAATTACGATAGTAGGTTCTCGTAATGGATCTAGGAGAGAAATGGGCTGCATTTTGTAATATAATGCCATGAGGTTATAAAAGAGTTTCCATAGTCTATTGAGACGCCCACTTAAAAAACTACCACTAACAAATAACACCCAAACAAATGGCGTAGTACTGGCAGGGGCAGCTAGTTGTAGATGGTGATATCAAATTACAACAATTGAAATGACAACTTCAAACATTTTAATCTAAATTTCATGAACCACCTCACAAATGAATGTATGTAAAGCATAAATCCAGTAATAATACAGGTGTGTATATGTATACAGGTGTGTGAATACCCTACTGCTTCACCACAGGGTAGAAACAAACGAGAATATAGATGCAAGACATATGAAGTAGTCCTACAATAAAAGTAATAGTCTTGAAAAATTAATGGTAATCATACCTGTCATGCTGGCCGGTGAAAAAAAGGGAGATGCTTTGGACCGATTGGTTCCAGTGGCCGCAACTAGGTTTGTGAGAATAAATGGGGTAATTTCACAGATGCAAAGTAAGATTATGTCATTTATTAGTTTCGAAAGTCAATTTTTAGGTGAATGCAACGTAAATATGGGAATGTGGTATAAAAACTTACTACGTCGAACAAACTAAAGTTATGTTTATAAGGGTAGTGTGAAAACAATGTGAGTGAACCCTGAGCCATCTAGTCTGGTTTTTGGTTAATTAAAAAAAAAAGTAAAGTTTGTAAGGGGCTTTTGGGAGGCTATTCAAATTTAAGGAGTTTTCAGGAGTAGAAAAAATATGTGCCTAAAAATTAGGTGGGTCCCTCACAAATCAAGAGACATGACAGGTATGAATGATGGTAATGAAGTACTACTATTACAAAGTACAGGATTTTGGCTTTTTTTGGTGAACAAAAGAAACCTACCTAAACCTTTCTTGGCCAGCTGTGTCCCACATTTGCAGTTTCACACGTGTTTTATGGTCAACTTCTACAACCTTTGCAAAGAAATCTACTCCAACTGTAGCCTCACTAACATCTGGACACTTCCCTTGTGTAAAATACTTTAGCAAGCTTGATTTGCCAACCATACTGTTTCCTATGAGGATGAGTCTGAACTGGTATGCAAAGGCTGGGTCGACCACTTCCATGCTTGTCTAATCAACCTCAATCCGGTAAGTAAATTAAATAATAATAATTAATTCTTATTTAATTTTATTAATTATTATTATTAATTATTGTTGTTGTTCGTTGTTATTATTGTTGTTATTATTATTATGTTGTTATTATTATTATTAAGCCTTTGGTATCATTTCCGTCAACAGCAGTTTAGTTAGTTTTTCCTACTACTACTACTTCTTTCGTAATTATTATTATTTTTACAATTTTCTTTTGAACATATCAACCAGATATGACCTCCATTGTCAACAGTTATCAAAAACCTTAACTTTTTTCAACTCACTTGATGAATTTATTTTCTTCAATGTTGTTTTTACGAATGCAAGTCTAGTCAGTAATAATATTGTTATTATTATAATAATTATAATAATAACAATATTACTGACTAGACTTGCATTCGTAAAAACAACATTGAAGAAAATAAATTCATCAAGTGAGTTGAAAAAAGTTAAGGTTTTTGATAACTGTTGACAATGGAGGTCATATCTGGTTGATATGTTCAAAAGAAAATTGTAAAAATAATAATAATTACGAAAGAAGTAGTAGTAGTAGGAAAAACTAACTAAACTGCTGTTGACGGAAATGATACCAAAGGCTTCGCCCAATTGGTTGACAGGTCGGCCTGTAGTTATATATAATCCTGCTAATAACTCCACTTGGGCGATTTCTCCAAATCTCCTACTGTATAGACCACCAGACGTTTTTGGTAGGGATTTGTCTTCTCTCTTATCTAGTTCGACAACTCCGCAATATACATTACTGAGTAGAGTTGAGATTGATTAGGAGGACATGCAACTGGGAGTTATTCTTCCAAGACATAAAACATGACAACAACTCCTGTTGTTGCTGACAACCTACAATCACTCGTATCAAATACCGCGGCTTGGTTTATTCAATGAATGAATTACTTTATAACTACTTTATTGAAAAAAAAAACGCAACGTTCCTTGTGTGTTCACTTCGGTAAAATCTGTTAATAAATCATAAGAAAGTGGTTATACCTATCTGAAACTGTCTGGGATTGTGCTCATTTGTTGGCCTGTGGTCAGTAATGCGGTTCTAATAGTGTAAGATTTATAAGCTTACATAGGTCCTTATTCTTTTTATTGTAGTTTCTTTTTCCCTTTTATCACTTTGATCTATATTTTAAAAACTGGTTAGAATGTCGCAGACAAAACTTGCAAACAAATTTTAATATTCTGTTTCTCTGACCTCAAATTGAATGTACATCTCATCGTGTAACAGAATCAAAATTACAAGGTGCTTAAGATTTGAGACTATGAAATAAAGACATCAAAATATATGCTCTCAATTATACTGAATGGCCACAGAACTCTACCCAAACATGTTCAGTGAATATAACTTTGGGAAATCAGTCTAGCTTTTATTCTGCTGCATTAGATAGCTTTTATTGCTTAGCCAATCAGAGCCCAGCTATATCAATTGCTTAAAATCAAGCTACAAGGTTAGATTAGATGAAATCTCTCCAGGGTGACAGAATGTGATGAAACTTCTGGAATGATTGTGACACACGTAAGCAATGTGAAACTTTGTTTTGGATTTACTGTGATGCGTCATTCCAGTGTCACCGAGATGAAGCAATTTAATTTAAATACATTTAAATAAAATTGCTGCATTTCAAGGTATCAGCAAGCTTTGGCTGATCGGTCGTGTTACATTTGTAATGTTAGAAGAAATAGCATATAATTGAATCGCTATTAAGATATTAAGGTTTTTATTCTGATGTTTTCATTTGATATTTTTTTGATTTACAACAACCCTGATCGATTAAAAAAACCAGGAAACAGAAGTTGTATATTCTAAAAACACTGTTTTATTACCTATTTACTGAAGTGTTTAAAGTATTAATTAGGAAAAAAATGGCTGATGTCTTGTAATTCAGTTTGGTGCGTCTACTAGTTGTGTTAGTGCCAGCGATGTTATTACCACTATATTACTACTTGCACTGCGTTGTTTACCTAAAATATTTTTGTTTTGTCGACAAGTGATGAATTGCAAGGCTATTTTATTTACATGCCATCAGGAGAGATCTACTTAGACATCAGATGTCATTAGATGAATAAGTAAAGATGGACAACCAAAAGATAAGCTATGTAGTCGTGTAGCAGGTAAAGCCTACCACTATCTATACACACCTTAGTAACTGTACAGGTTTGTATTTGTATCTGAATTCACACCCAGTTATTTATAGCTAAAAGCAATGGAAGCAGAAAAGGAAGACTAGGTACACTGGGCTAAAGAACAGTAAAATATATCACATATGATTATATCTAGGAAGACTACTATTAACAGCATCTGGAGACGCAATCTATAAATTAAAAACGGCTTACGCCATGTAATATTTTTCTCGACACGTGGAACATGTTAATGTTGTACATCATGACAGAAAGTGATAAGGTGGAAATTGTATATGGATGACGCTTGAAAGTTTCAAGTAATTATGGAGATCTGACTGCTAACTACGGCAAATGAATAGAGCCACACAAAACTCGCCCAGATTATTCTACATTGTGGCGTAGCGTAGTTCATCTATTCGTAGTAGATGAACATGCCCATCAGTTGGAACTTGTATGGGCAACTCGTCTACAGCCAACAGCTGAACTGGGCTAAAACACGAAAAGGCAACTCCAAGACACTTTGCCCTCTACAATCCTTTTGTATTTTGTAAATATGTAGTAATTAACTTTTGCAGCAAAAATAAAATTGGAAGAAGCAATGATTCCACTTCTAAAGAAATTAATTTCTCATCTTTATTTCTAAAAGTATATTTTGATGGAAAAAAAATGTAAACTTTCATTTCAAAGCCTCGAATGGAAAAAAATTAATTTTTTGTATATAAATGTTTAGCTTTTCTCAATCAAAAGTTATTATTTTAGGATATATTGCTATTTATATAATAAATATTTTTTATGAAAACCATATAAACAGCCAATGGGCCAATAATGAAAAATTTCAGAAACGAAAAAATAAACAAAAATTACAAATATTTTTTGTTTGAATCCACTTCCAGTATTCACTACAATGAACAAGAAAATTAAGGCTATAAATATTGGAGTTGTGTTTTCTTGTTCCACTAAAATTACTGCTGGCCAAGCTCGTCTACAGCAACTAGACAATCTGCACCACAGTGAAGAATAACCTAGTCGAGTTTGGTGTGGCGCTGTTTCTCTGCCGTAGACAAACCTATAGCTTTACCTATGATTTGTTAGCTCTTTGAAATCTATGATTTGTTAAAGCAGCCAGAAGCAGCGAATTCTACTTGATAAAAGAGTGTCTTATTGTTGTGCAATTTTGGCCACTACTTGGTCACAAGTACTACTCTGCTTGTCTGAATTATAACTGCAACTCCCTTTTCAGGGCAACAACAATACTAGGCTTGAAGTGTGTGCTGTATTACTGAGAATAAACATGACCTCTCTGGCTTAGTCTCTTCATTTTATATAAAAATATAACATAATCTATAACCAATCATATTGTACTATAATAATATAACATAAAGTTGACCACTCAGCATATCACATATCAACTGTTCTTCCACTGGCCCTTGACAAATAAAATGGGCAAAGTCTCTGTTCGACCTTTAACCCTGATATACATCCGAGCTATGCTTGTCAGGAGTTGTCATTCCTTGATACTTGTCAGGAGGCAACTTTTAACTTTCGTTCTTTCCTTAATTTGTAATTACTGTTAACTGCATCCATCTTACTCTGTGTAAGCATGGTTTATCAGCAAATTCTCTCGCATTATATTAGCAATCAACATTCTTACTAGACTTCCGGCAACGATCCCCAGTATTACAATGTTGCTATGCACCACAAACTCAATTGTATACGTTTTTCTCTTCAATCCAAGTAATGTCTGCGACATTGACTGTCACAGACAGTATGTACCCACTGCTCATTTGTAGATTGTTTTGCAGTGTGACAGTCTCCTTCGCTACTGGTGTATGATCTATTATTTTAGATCTTTGTTTACGTGCTACTGTCACAGCTAATCTAAGGAAATCTACATCAGTGGCATTCACTGTCCTTTTTCATTTTTAGGTACAACCCGAATTGCGATATTACGATTAATGCGACAATTTGTGTTGCACCTAAAAAGTTCAACTGCCTAATTATTGATCTCTTCCAATTAAAAAAAATACGTAAGCTTTTTGATGTTACTATTTTATTTACAATCTGTTTTATTGACAATCTGAAACGATAAAAGTCATCATGGTGAGGGTCTGTTATTGCTTACTAGTGCTACCACCGACCAAACTATTATGGCTGAGACTAAGTATCTGCACTGAAGTAGGCACAACTCCAGCAAACATGGTACTGCTGTCTCTAAGGTAAAAACTAGCACTATACTATGATAAATGTAACTCCGTGAAATGAGGCTCACAGACATTGGAAAGTAGACTACGCCGAATTTCTGGGTGTCATAGGCGATTATAATTTATCAATGGGCATAATAATTTCTCCATCAGTCGTCTCAAAAAATGAAAAAGAGATTTCAAGTAAAAATGCTTTACTTACGTGAAATGTGAAAAAGTTTTTACCAAATATGCTGGTGACAGTGGTAGTATAGTAAATATAATAGCTGTTGCCCTAATTATAAGTAAAACTTTGTAATGTAAATACTGATTTTCGTAAAAATTATGAGGTTTGTCTATTGGGGTTTGGGGTTGAAATGTCTCCAAATTTGGTTTTGTACATTAAATAGCATCTTACTTCATTTACCAACACCTGTACTGTGATGGATAGCTTGAACCGTTAATTAAGAAGTTTTGTTTACATTTTTAGAATGTTCTGATAGATTACTACCATTTATTGTAGAGTAACATGACCCTTCCTTCGTGTAGGCTTAAGTGCAAACAAGGTTTAACGAAGCATTGCAGGGATAGACAGAGCAGTGCAGAACTGGACACATGGGGGAGTAACCACCTATTGTATGCACTAGCCCTACATGCCTGCTTCTCCCTCCTGTGCGGGCCCAGCAAGACTTGAGCCCAAAGACCAGCAAGACTTGAGCCCAAAGACCAAAATGATTGCCTGCTTATGCAGCGACTCAGCTAATCAAGATTAAACTATTCAGAACCCACCTATTTTATAGAGAAGTGACATTTATGTATATATTTATAGAGATGTGACATTTATGTATATATTTATAGAGAAGTGACATTTATGTATATATTTATAGAGATGTGACATTTATGTATATATTTATAGAGAAGTGACATTTATGTATATATTTATAGAGAAGTGACATTTATGTATATATTTATAGAAAAGTGACATTTATGTATATATTTATAGAGATGTGACATTTATGTATATATTTATAGAAAAATGACATTTATGTATATATTTATAGAGATGTGACATTTATGTATATATTTATAGAGAAGTGACATTTATGTATATATTTATAGAGAAGTGACATTTATGTATATATTTAAGTTCACCATAAACAAGTATGCACTGTTCTTCAAGTATGCACTGTCTCCTTGTGGTAAGTAATTGTTGGTAAGCCTACTATTTCCTGTTTCATTAATGGGTTCCCGGCAGAGTAGTTTCCCTTTAGCAATGCCACTGGCAGTAGTCGGTCGCTGAACTTATCATTAGATATCACGACTTGCTTGACTTTAGGCCTGATTTAAGAAAATTAGCCATGACAAAAATGATATTTTTGAAAAAGCTCAATGGATCAATAGAATCTTTGAACTTTTTTCTTGAGAAGATATTGAGTTATTCACTTGAGAAAAATTAATTAATTGTTTATCAAATCATAAGACTTCTGGTATCTCTAATATTGCCTATAAACCTGCTGGCAACCCATTGAATTGTTATGAATATCTTGCTTCTATGAAATGAATCATCTGCATGGTCATTGCAAACTGAAACTGTCGTAGTTGTAGTTGGGAAGATGCTGACTGGTGTTGCACCTTTACACCGAAGGTAAATTGTGCAAGGACCATCAACTGTAGCTAAACACCTTACACTATTGGAGCTGATCACCATGTAACACAGTCTATAGAAAAGACACTTGCAATGGTACAATACAATACAATATAATCAATAAATAATATATATAATAAATAAATGCTACAGATGCATATAAATTCATCTGTTGATCTGCTGCAGAAACATATGATCAAAGTTATGGCTTGCCAATGGATGCTTTGCGTCTAATCCAACAAAGTGAACCTGTGGCACGGAGTGAGTGGCTGTAAAGTAGGTGCATTCCTAGAGAGAATACGACTGACTTGCTGATAAGTCACACTCTAAAAAGAGTAAATCGTTTGCCCTTGCTAAAAGTTAACAACAATTAACAATAGAGTAAACCAGCGCAGCTGGAAAAGATTAACAGCAATTAATTTTGTGAAACTTTATGTTGTATATATATATAATACTAAATTGGCATCAATATCATTTTATAAAAATGTTTTTCATAAAGTTCATGTACACTTGTTACGCAAAACAAATAAAACAGCATTTACAGGGTGCTGGGGGGCAAAGTAGTGGGCCCAAGAAAGTAGGGTTAGAGAGGGGGGGGGGTTACAGTAGGGTAGGTGAGAGGGGCTAGATAGATTGGAAGGGTTACAGTAGGGTAGGTGAGAGGGGCTAGATAGATTGGAGGGGTTACAGTAGGGTAGGTGAGAGGGGCTAGATAGATTGGAAGGGTTACAGTAGGGTAGACGAGAGGGGGTGAGATAGATTGGAGGGGTTACAGTAGGGTAGGTGAGAGGGGGCTAGATAGATTGGAAGGGTTACAGTAGGGTAGGTGAGAGGGGGCTAGATAGATTGGAAGGGTTACAGTAGGGTAGGTGAGAGGGGCTAGATAGATTGGAAGGGTTACAGTAGGGTAGGTGAGAGGGGGTGAGATAGATTGGAGGGGTTACAGTAGGGTAGGTGAGAGGGGGCTAGATAGATTGGAAGGGTTACAGTAGGGTAGGTGAGAGGGGCTAGATAGATTGGAGGGGTTACAGTAGGGTAGGTGAGAGGGGGTGAGATAGATTGGAGGGGTTACAGTAGGGTAGGTGAGAGGGGGCTAGATAGATTGGAAGGGTTACAGTAGGGTAGGTGAGAGGGGCTAGATAGATTGGAAGGGTTACAGTAGGGTAGACGAGAGGGGGCTAGATAGATTGGAAGGGTTACAGTAGGGTAGGTGAGAGGGGCTAGATAGATTGGAAGGGTTACAGTAGGGTAGGTGAGAGGGGGTGAGATAGATTGGAGGGGTTACAGTAGGGTAGGTGAGAGGGGGCTAGATAGATTGGAAGGGTTACAGTAGGGTAGGTGAGAGGGGCTAGATAGATTGGAGGGGTTACAGTAGGGTAGGTGAGAGGGGGTTAGATAGATTGGAGGAGTTCAGTAGGGAAGGCGAGAGGGGGGTTAGATAGATTGGAGGGGTTAGATAAATGGGGGGGGGGGGTGGTTTGAAAAAACTAGCAAAACTGCCGGCTATGGAGTCTCATTCTCACCTACTAAGAAACGTCTTGGCGCTGGTGCTCTGCTTTGAGACTCCAGACAGAAACCCCAAGTGGCTCATGAACCGCAAGAGGTTTTTTACCACCTCATTGCCTCACGGCACAAGCTGGAAAGCTGTACAGCACATCAGACTTGTGAAATGAGAACAATGAAGTGGGCAGGTGAGAATCGAACCTGATCGAGTTCGTAAGACTGTGAGCAGAGGACTTACCCATTACACTACAGACGTCTCTGTGCTAGCTAGGTGTTATTCGATTCATCTAATTATAAATTTGTTGTGATTTTAAAAGTCACACTGGTTAAAAACCCCATGTGGTTACAAACCCATGTTTTACTAACCTTAATTGCCTCACGAAGCAAACAAGTTGATAGGAATCAAATTTGCTGTCATAAGATAGCAAACAAACTATCTACTCATTACATTGCGAGCGTCTACTTGTAAACTGTTTTTTAAAAAAAAAATTTTTCACATTGAAGAAAGAGAACACAACTGCAGTTTTACTGTTCAAAATTTTAACAAAACTGCCCCTTGTGGAGTCTCATTCTCACCTACTAAGAAACATCTTGGCACTGGTGCTCTGCTCTAAGACTCCAGACAGAAACCCCAAGTGGCTCATGAACCGCAAGAGGTTTTTTACCACCTCATTGCCTCACGGCACAAGCTGGAAAGCTGTACAGCACATCAGACTTGTGAAATGAGAACAATGAAGTGGGCAGGTGAGAATCGAACCTGAGTTCGTAAGACTGTGAGCAGAGGACTTACCCATTACACTACAGACGTCTCTGTGTTAGCTAGGTGTTATTTGATTCATTTACTTATAAATTTGTTGTGATTTTAACAGCGGCTAACGAGTGCAAATAAAAACACAGGGTAAGCATAGGTTTGTTCACCGTTGTTACTCACTTGTCCCTTATTGCTTGCTCTTTTGTCTCTTCTGCTGGTAGCTCAGACTCTCTAAGAGCTTTGTGAGCCATGTACGTGTACTTGCCCATAAGAAATAATGGACTAAAGTAGTGTGCACTGCATATAACAAGCAGACGATATCCAAATACGTATCCAATTGCCCTCCCTACATGTAAAACAAAAACCCATCAATGTTAACGTTACCAAACACATTTCACACACAAACAGCTTATGGCATCCTTAATCCACTGAGAGAAACTCACCCAAAACATTGGCTTGTCTCACAACAATTGTCTTCTCAGGGTTGCAAGGGTCACTTTCTACCTTGATCTCAGTGTCAAAGTACTTTGGTAGGTTGACAATAGCTACGAGAGCAACAACAAGTCTGAGCTCGTCTCTAACTGTTGTGGAGACATATCTACAACAGTGAGCATACATCGATAGTGAGTAGTATATGCATGTAGTATAAAGCACTAAAATGGGCTAGTAACTCACTCAATGATCGCAAAAATTGTAAATAGTCTGACAAAGCATTAGTCTTTATCACCTTGAGTTACTTACGTAGAGAATCGACCATTGTTTTTTTTTCCTTAGCAGAAATAAAACACTTATTGGTGCTACCAAAAGCACCAACCCAACTAATGATGTGTAAGTTATTGCGTACCCAGAAAGGCTTTCTTTAGCAAGTTTTTCCGCATCTTTTTTATTCGCTTTTTTATTTATTTCAGGAGAAACAACAAACTTTTCTCGAATTTAGTGCAACCACAAAAAAGTCCAGATAATGGGAGCCTCTGTGATATCAGCACACGCTTGGAAGAAGGTTGTCATGTAAGGTTTGGCAAACTCAAATTGCTCAAAGTGACCTTCAACACAGTTTGAACAAAAGTGACAACAACAAATTCTCACCTACTAAGAAACATCCTGGTGCTGGTGCTCTACTCTGAGACTCCAGACAGAAACCCCAAGTGGCCATAAACCACAGAGATTTTTTACCACTTCATTGCCTCATGGCACAAGCTGGAAAGCTGTACAGCACATCAGACTTGTGAAATGAGAACAATAAAGCAAACCTGAGTTTGTAAGGTTGCTAGCAGAGGACTTACCCATTACACTACGGATAAGCACATTTAGACTATATATTTTTAAAGTTACTACTAATGATGTGTAAGTTATTGCGTACCCATTATTTTACTACTAATGATGTGTAAGTTATTGCGTACCCATAATTTTACTACTAATGATGTGTAAGTTATTGCGTACCCATAATTTTACTACTAATGATGTGTAAGTTATTGCGTACCCATAATTTTACTACTAATGATGTGTATGTTATTGCGTACCCATTATTTTACTACTAATGATGTGTAAGTTATTGCGTACCCATTATTTTACTATTAATGATGTGTAAGTTATTGCGTACCCATAATTTTACTACTAATGATGTGTAAGTTATTGCGTACCCATAATTTTACTACTAATGATGTGTAAGTTATTGCGTACCCATTATTTTACTATTAATGATGTGTAAGTTATTGCGTACCCATAATTTTACTACAAAATTTTGATGGCCATTTGTTTTCTCACTAAGAAAAAACCATTGTGACATCAGTGATGGAGTGCTGAGCCATTGTGACATCAGTGATGGAGTGCTGAGCCAATGTGACATCAGCGATGGAGTGCTGAGCCATTGTGACATCAGTGATGGAGTGCTGAGCCATTGTGACATCAGTGATGGAGTGCTGAGCCATTGTGACATCAGTGATGGAGTGCTGAGCCATTGTGACATCAGTGATGGAGTGCTGAGCCATTGTGACATCAGTGATGGAGTGCTGAGCCATTGTGACATCAGTGATGGAGTGCTGAGCCATTGTGACATCGGTGATGGAGTGCTGAGCCATTGTGACGTCAGTGATGGAGTGCTGAAGCAACAAACCTTCAAGTTGCAGCTTTTCTTATTACTAATCCAATCAGCATTTGACTGCTTTAGCCTCAGCTCCAGCAGATCCAGTTGCAGTGTATGGACTGATTTCAGACTCGAGAGCTATTACTTTGTTTGTTTGCTATAAAATACAGCGAGCAACAATATGGACTGCCAAGAGTAGCATCATTCACAACATGATAGTATTGTTACAGCTAACTGGGAGTAGCTACTACTAGTTCTGTTACTAACTTTTGTCCCTTCTTTTGAGTGCAAAGTTTGGCCATCAATTTTCTGCTCTAAAGTCTCTATTCCCTTTTCTAATGACTTCGTATGTTTCTTCAGTCTTAGGATCTAAGACTAAGGTTGTATTAGAGGCTACATAATGTAGTGCATAAATACATATATACATAAAAAGATGTCACCGGTAGACTGTTCTTAGATACATGACGCTGTTTCTGCAGCATTGGCAATCAACGCAACCGTAAATAGTGACAAAACAAATATTAAAAAACTATCGCTAAACAACTTATCAAAACTTTTTATCTCAAAAACTCATTTTCACCAAATAGAAAATGCCACAATAATTAACCATCAACATTGAAGAGAATCTGGTGCTAGAATCATGTATTATTAAAGTTGCAGGAATGGTTTTACTGGGGGTTACAGACAAAGAGTGCTAAAATTGCACGATGTCTTGTCTTGCCTGTGAGACACCATATAGTGAATAAGTGTGGGGACAATACTGAAAAAAAAATATAGCGCTAACATTCAATTAAAGCTTTGACTAAATGGAATTATTTCATGTTGTTTTCTTTAAAATATTCCCTCTAAATTGAAAAATAAATAGTACAACTAAAAAGTTTCATGCCAACTTGTAATAATTAGGGCAAATTTTTGTCAATAAAGTCAATTTTTTTTGGAGGAGTGAATTACTTAGAAACACACAAATACAAAGTATAAGAATCATTGGTGCATTAGTATCCAAGTTCAAAGGTCAATAAATTGTCAATTTTTGTCTTTTAGGTAAATTTTTACGTTTTGAGGCCAATTTTTGGGCACTTTGTATTCGATATTTACTTCCCACGTAATCTGAAAAGTTCTGCCTTTGGTTTGCTCCAGCTGCTTCACATGGCACACATCGACTAAAAATTTAACTGCATAAAATGATATCATTATAAACAAGCCTTTAATATCAGTCAATCTATTCTTTACTCCATTAGGCCTGCGGAAAGCTCAGCATACACTGTCACCCAGGCCAACCAACATTATGAAAATCTTTCGGTAATCTTTCGAAAATTTCGGTAACGATAAGTTTAAGATTGGATAATATATTGCCAAGCGGCTGTAAAAAATTACATGGTCAACATAATGTCTGTGTCAAGTCCAAATATTTTTCCTCACTATACGGCCAACATCAGCACCTGTTGAGAAGAGCTTTTACATGCTAAGAAAACTTCTACAGTGCTCCAAATATGCAGCTACATGCACATCACTGCTCATAATCTACCTAGACAACTCGATTTGTAAATCAATGAGGTGTAACTGTATATTTTATTTTTTTAAGCTAATAAAGTCAGGTTTCCCAAAATCCAAAACCAATTTTTTTAATTTTTAGGTCAATAAAAAGTTTTCCCTAGTAATAATAATATAATAATATTTCATAAAAAATACGAGGCTCAATCGATGAAGGCTGGCTAGCACATCGATAAACATGGTGTAAAGCAGGGTTAGCTGCTCCATTGCTTTGACCTCCAAAATCTCAGGCTCAATCACTATGTTGCTTATTCTGCAGACAGAAGAGAGATCAAGCTAAGCATAGACATTTATGGTATAGTCAACCCACAAACTACAAGATGACAAGGCAACACTGCATACCCAAGTCTGTCTACGCTCTCTCTGTGGATGATTTGCTCTAATCCTCAGAAAATTATCAAAAAGTTTTCTAGTTTTGATCATTTTAAAACCACATTACACACCTACAGAATTTCTCCAAGTAAGAAAATTCGAAAATACATGAAAACACAGATGTACTTGTTTATATAAATGATTATGCTACCGTGCAAAGTTTCTCGAGTAACTTCTCCTTGCTAACCTTTAGGCCAGACCTTGCTCCTATTCACACACCTCTACAGGCACTGGCATGGAGTTATCCGACAGAGTTGTCTCACAAAAATGTCTGACCCACGAGCCACAAGAAAGACTTCAATGCATTTGCAATGAAAATACAATTTGCGAAGTTTCATTACTTACAAAAACAAATATTGAGGACAAACCAACTGTATTTTTATATTGGCAGTTACTAATACAAAATAAATTATGCAATAAAGGAGCTAAATTGATACCATTAAGAATACTGTCTCTCCTCAATATTGGTATGTGCTTACCTCAGATTCACCAACTGTAAGTCCACTTACTGTAACCTCAAAACTTCAAAATGTTGTTCTTCTGCTAATGCAGCTTTTTTGAAAGCTGCTGGCTTATGTTGGCTTCCAGCCAAAAACCATTAGCTATCAGAATAATCTTTCGAAATTGCATTTTAGTAATAAAATTTTCCCAGCAAAATAATAATGGGGAGTTTTACCTTTTAATGATCTTGGAGGACCAGCTTTTGCTAGACAAAAACTGCAACAAATCAGAGGACAGAATGCCAAGAATTGGCATTGATTCTGTCGCTATCTAATATATAGGTAGAGAAAACATCCTTTGCTGAAGCGTCCGCTTAAATCTGGCGAAATGAATCACGAATTTCTTTAGCTAAAAGGTTGCTTACTTCTTATAACATGCTCAACATTTCTCACTCATTCAGCATTGCTGTAGCATTACATATAACATAACAGTACATATAACAACATAACATTACATATAACAACATAACAGCACATATAACAATATAACATTACAAATAACAATATAACATTACAAATAACATAATAACTTTCGTTACAAACAAACGTATATATTACTACAAAATTTGCTGACAGCTTTTCTCCAACTTAAGCTCATCACAGCTGGTAAGTAAAAGATTACAACGCATCCAATGTTTGATGCAATAAAAGGGCTATAGATAGAACACCTGGACATATTATCTGGCATGGAATGAGTCCATGAGTGTGTGATGAAGAGAGCTCATGTGTTCCACAACAGAACTAGTTGAGGTGCAGAGACCATGTCAGCATTCAGTGGTGCAGAGACCAGGTCAGCATTCAGTGGTGCAGAGACCAGGTCAGCATTTAGTGGTGCAGAGACCATGTCAGCATTCAGTGGTACAGAGACCAGGTCAGCATACAGTGGTACAGAGACCAGGTCAGCATTCAGTGGTACAGAGACCAGGTCAGCATTCAGTGGTGCAGAGACCAGGTCAGCATTCAGTGATACAGAGACCAGGTCAGCATTCAGTGGTACAGAGACCAGGTCAGCATTCAGTGGTGCAGAGACCATGTCAGCATTCAGTGGTGCAGAGACCAGGTCAGCATTCAGTGGTACAGAGACCAGGTCAGCATTTAGTGGTACAGAGACCAGGTCAGCATTCAGTGGTACAGAGACCAGGTCAGCATTCAGTGGTACAGAGACCAGGTCAGCATTCAGTGGTGCAGAGACCAGGTCACTGAGCCCAAAGGGTGCTGCTTACCTAAGGAGCTAAGTTTTTATAAATTTTATTGGAAGAGCATTTCACCCGTCAAACATCTGATATAAAACTAGTCTCTGTATGCAGGTAGATGGAAAGTTGAGAGGTTTTGGTGGGTATAAACAGTTTCTTGTGGAGTAGATAGAAGCTTTAGGTGGTTTGGCAAACCGAGACCCAGAGTGAGCCAGAAACACAGTCTAAAGGTGTACAGTTCATTATAGAAAGAATGTTAGTGGATGAATATGTGCAGAATGTTTACAAAAGATAATTCAGTGTTTTTCTCTGTATAAAAGCAGCATGTTGCTTGTGAGTGGAGAACCAAGTACAACTCCAAGTGTATAAACCAATCTCACAAATGTAGGAAGGACCATAACGCTGTTGTGTGAAGGGCCAGAGGCTATATTTACAGTTATGTACAGTAAATCACTCATAAACAAAATATAAACAGTCAGTGGCTTTTGCAGGCAACGGTGACCATTCCATCACCTCTTTTTATTTTGTGATGCCTCCTTCCTGGCAGCATCCTGTAGGAGCTGCGTGTCGCACTCGTCAGCAGGTAGCTGTATGTATCTCACCACAGAACCTCTGATGAAACAGTTTCTTACCGATAACTGCAAACAAATAACGAAAAGCTAATTACAATAATATATGGAGGACCATACACAGGCATTGCATACGCAGGCATTGCATACGCAGGCACTACATACGCAGGCACTACATATGCAGGCACTGCATACGCAGGCACTGCATACGCAGGCACTGCATACGCAGGCACTACACACACAGGCACTGTATACGCAGGCACTACATACGCAGGCACTACATACGCAGGCACTACATACACAGGCACTACATACGCAGGCACTGCATACGCAGGCACTACATACGCAGGCACTGCCTACGCAGGCATTGCATACGCAGGCACTACATACGCAGGCACTACATACGCAGGCATTGCATACGCAGGCACTACATACGCAGGCACTACATACGCAGGCACTGCATACGCAGGCACTACACACACAGGCACTGTATACGCAGGCACTACATACACAGGCACTACATACGCAGGCACTACATACGCAGGCACTACATACGCAGGCACTGCCTATGCAGGCACTACATACGCAGGTACTACATACGCAGGCACTGCATACGCAGGCACTGCATACGCAGGCACTACATACGCAGGCACAGCCTACGCAGGCACTACATACACAGGCACTACATACGCAGGCACTACATACGCAGGCACTGCCTACGCAGGCACTACACACACAGGCACTGCCTACGCAGGCACTACACACACAGGCACTGCAGCGCAACTGATCATCATTCCAACTGAACTATATGTCTAACCAGCCCTTGCACCGAGTTGACACTGCTGATGATGTGGAAAGACTCACCATGTGAGGGTACCTGTCTGGATCTGTCACAGAAATGTCTGTTAGTTTAATGTTGAGAAATTGGTCGACAGAGTGCAGAGTGCCGTGTATACTGAAACAATGTATATAATGGCAAGTACTTATTTAGATAAAGCCAAATTATCTGCTTTTGTATGGTCTAACATCAAGCTGCGCTCACACTCTACGATAATCAGCGATGCAATTATCGGCAGAATCAGGAGTTGAACTCCTGATTATTTTCAAGAGTTTTTAGTTGTGATTTTAGTGCCCAATATTGCATGGCCTTGACAGTTGTCAACGCAGCGCATTTCATTCATAATATACACGGCAGCATATTATTATTAATGCTATAGCTTATTGTCCTATATTACCAGAGGTTTTGGTTGATTATAACGGTTTTTTTACCCAACAGTAATAATAAAAAAATTGCAAATAATAAATAGAGATAAATACATTTTTTGATGGATAAAAAACAATGGTAATTTTTTTTGATATATTATTTATTATAATCATGGAGTGTTTGGTTGTTATCATAATTATAATAATTAGGATGCTTATAAATTGGCTTACAATTGATCAGGGAAATATTAAAAACAAAATTCTACATACAAATTATTCTAAAATCAAGTTTCTTGAAAAGTGCAAAATTGAAAAGCTGTGATGTGGGAGCTGAATGGCTAGACAAGCAGATAATCGTGCAGAGCTGCCCCAATGCCCAATAAAAAAGAAGTCTGCAATCGATTCTAAAATCATTAGCATGTGCACACCACAGTTATATACACATTTATACACCAATATATTATATCAAACTACCCACCAATATATTATATCAAACTATCGACCAATATACTATATCAAACTATCCACCAATATATTATATCAAACTACCCACCAATATACTATATCAAACTACCCACCAATATATTATATCAAACTACCCACCAATATACTATATCAAACTATCCACCAATATATTATACCAAACTACCCACCAATATACTATATCAAACTATCCACCAATATATTATGTCAAACTACCCACCAATATATTATATCAAACTATCCACCAATATATTATATCAAACTACCCACCAATATATAAATCTACACAATATATAAATCTACACAGTATATAAATCTACACAATATATAAATCTACACAATATATAAATCTACACAGTATATAAATCTACACAATATATAAATCTACACAATATATAAATCTACACAATATATAAATCTACACAATATATAAATCTACACAATATATAAACCTACACAATATATAAATCTACACAATATATAAATCTACACAATATATAAATCTACACAATATATAAATCTACACAGTATATAAATCTACACAATATATAAATCTACACAATATATAAATCTACACAATATATAAATCTACACAATATATAAATCTACACAATATATAAATCTACACAATATATAAATCTACACAATATATAAATCTACACAATATATAAATCTACACAGTATATAAATCTACACAATATATAAATCTACACAATATATAAATCTACACAATATATAAATCTACACAATATATAAATCTACACAATATATAAATCTACACAATATATAAATCTACACAATATATAAATCTACACAATATATAAATCTACACAATATATAAACCTACACAATATATAAATCTACACAATTTATAAATCTATACAATATATAAATCTATAAAGAAGGGGAAATATTCACCTTAGATCATTCTTTAACTCCACTACCACATCTTTACCAACCAGCGACTTGAAGAAGGAGTAGAACAACTAAAAATGTTAGAGAAAGCGCAAAGATAAAAATGTGATTCATCTGAAGTAAATGTAACAAGCGAGCTCGTATCTCATGCACCTTAAATATTATGTATACATCAATATGCTGGTTAGTAATTCAAAAAATTAGTGAAAAAGGTAAAAATTACAAATTGATAGAAAGTCTCCTATATATGATGACACCTCGGGTGCCCATAGCAGAACTAGTTTGGTACTAGACTAGCAGAACAGAATCAAAAGAGCCTCATGAGATCTTAGCTTCTTATATATCGCAATAACACAAACACAGCAGTGCTAACACTACCCACAAACACAGCAGTTCTAACACTACCCACAAACACAGCAGTGCTAACACTACCCACAAACACAGCAGTGCTAACACTACCAACAAACACAGCAGTGCTAACACTACCAACAAACACAGCAGTGCTAACACTACCAACAAACACAGCAGTGCTAACACTACCAACAAACACAGCAGTGCTAACACTACCAACAAACACAGCAGTGCTAACACTACCAACAAACACAGCAGTGCTAACACTACCAACAAACACAGCAGTGCTAACACTACCAACAAACACAGCAGTGCTAACACTACCAACAAACACAGCAGTGCTAACACTACCAACAAACACGGCAGTGCTAACACTACCAACAAACAGCAGTGCTAACAACATCAACAAACACAGCAGTGCTAACACTACCAACAAAGAAAGCAGTGCTAACACTACCAACAAACACAGCAGTGCTAACACTACCAACAAACAGCAGTGCTAACACTACCAACAAACAGCAGTGCTAACACTACCAACAAACAGCAGTGCTAACACTACCAACAAACACAGCAGTGCTAACACTACCAACAAACAGCAGTGCTAACAACATCAACAAACACAGCAGTGCTAACACTACCAACAAACACAGCAGTGCTAACACTACCAACAAACAGCAGTGCTAACACTACCAACAAACACAGCAGTGCTAACACTACCAACAAACACAGCAGTGCTAACACTACCAACAAACACAGCAGTGCTAACACTACCAACAAACACAGCAGTGCTAACACTACCAACAAACAGCAGTGCTAACACTACCAACAAACACAGCAGTGCTAACACTACCAACAAACAGCAGTGCTAACAACAGCAACAAATTAATTGGAAGTGATTTGTTCCTTTGAATACTATCATGTCATCACCAACGAAATCAATCGATAATTAAACACCAACAACAAGAGTATTCCCGACGTGTTCGTTGAGCAAAGTACAAAAAATAATAGATGTTCGTAATTCAATGCTTCGCGAATGAAACGGAACATTAGTTTAGAACATCATAATTATCCAATGAATTGTTATAAATTACCGAACAAATCATAAAGAAGATAACTTCCAACTTTGAAAGTGATCAAGAAAAAAATATAATTTGAATCGTTATAAACAAAAACAGTTTGTAGAGCCGCACTTTTAATTTAATTAATTTTGAACAACTGTAATTATTTTGAAAGAATATAAAACCAGTCTATGCAAATGAAAAAAATCAACTTGCTCGTCATAATTTATTTAGCATTAAATCTCATTCCCGACCTACAAGCAATATAAATAAATGTTTGTTGATTATTTTTTTTCATTCGGCAAGCCAGTTTTTGTTGACCCTCGCGTTCCGAACAAAATAATTATTTGTTGATTTAATTTATTACCGAGTTGATTATTTTTATTGCAATTTGTTCGGTGAACATAGGCAGAGAATACTCTTATTAACAAAAATAATAACAATTACACCAGAGAACCGCAAACGATTGGGCAGCGCCGTACTCATAGAACTACCAGGAAGCCTACGCTGCATGCTGAAGATTTACAACTGGGTAGGATGTCTAGAAAGAGCAGTAGAGGTGATATACAAGACAATGAAGACATAAAAATTGACTAGAAGTCACCAAGGGTGGAAACACAAATACTAATGGAGGGTTAAAAATGTAGTGGGGCTTCATTAAAGAAGATTATCGTTTTCTTGTTGACTTTTGAATGACAAAGACTCCTATAGTAATACCTCTCACTCAAATGATGGATGAAAAAAGAAATCCCTAGGACATTGAAAGGTAAAATGGACTTTCAACCTTTTTAGCGATGATTTAAAGGCGTACCTACCTGCCTAACCATGAACAAATATTTAGTAAATGATATGATAGTTGAAGCCAGTTTGAACACATGAGGGTGTTAAGAAATGAAATGGGTGGCATAGAATTTTTCAGTGAAAAAATAATTATGGGAGAAAAAATGAAAAAAGTTGATTCTGAAATTAACGAGAGTTATAAGGTTTTAGGTCATAAAAGTCTAATGTTAGCAATACAAAAGTGATCCACGAAAAGGTGCCAGAGGAAGAATGAATGAAGTCACTGACTGACAAAAGAATTTTATAAAAGGAATTTAACGAATGCTTGTCAAGTGTATATGAACTCACGATGAAAAAACTACATCAATTTTATGAGTTTAGCGAACCGGCAGTACAAGAAGGAACAATGTATGGGAGATGTGTAAGCGATGGAAAGTTGTACGTAAAGAACAATCATGAAAGTGGAGAGCTGAACAGGGTCAAAGATGTGTATGAAGAAACGAAGATTACATTCTTATGCCACATGGCAAACTAAAACATTTAATGAATCAACACCAAAACTGCTAGGAAGAGATACACACACAAAAAGAAAATAATTAAGCAAAGGATTCACATAAACCTTTACTGTTTTTGATGAGAGCTGAGTTGACCTGGATGGTAAAATAATGATAGGGAAAGGGTAAAGGTATGGCAGAAACTAAGAAAAGATATGAGAAAAAAAATGACGTGTCGATTGAATATGGATGAAAAAAAATGCAGAGTGGATTTTGCCGCATATTAGACAAGGAACAAATGGTTGAAACAAAGTTATCACAACAGAAGTGAGCACAATCTCAACCAAGCAACAACAAATGGCCGAGACAAAAGCATAAAAAGAACAGAAGTATAAACATTAAATTAGACAGGTGACTCTGGCATCATCAAAATACCTTGCTGATTCATTCAGCTAGGTATCATTTCCATTGATATATACTTGCTGAGTGAGATATACCACAGCAATGTATAAGAATACCTTATTATTCGCGAACAAAAGCTCGCAGATGAGCCCATTAAGACTTATAGATTTTAAAGATGTTGGTAATACAATATCCAAGTCACTTTGTACACAGCCCTGATATTTTTCATGCAGGCATTTTCAATGATGTGCCGAATTTAACATTTCTGATCAGTAAAATTGCGTACATTCGTATGACAATCAATGCATATTTTGCTGTGTTAATTAGAATTTTTTTGTACCATATTATTAATATCATTATAAAATAAATTCTAATAGAATAAAAAAGTGCCACAGAACCAAACTTGTAATAATTATTATAGCTTTGTCATTATTATTACTTTGATTAACTTTTTAAAATAATTTTTGTTTTTCGAATTCAGTTGAAGAGTAGGAAAGAGTAACAGTTTATCACAATTATTCATTATAAAACATACCTATAATAAATATCATTGTTATTATATTCATCGTCTAATGAACTGTTAACTTGTTTGCGATAATTATAATAATTATCACAAACTACTACGACTACTGTTACTACTAATTAATAATAACTAAATTTAATAATAACTATTATAATTATTATCATAAATCTTATTATTTAGTTATTATTATTATTAGTAACTACGGCTGTCAAAGATTAAGAATTTTTAATCTTAATCTTTTCCATTAATCTTAAATTAACCTTATTTTTTAATCTTATGTATTCATGAGATGTATATGCAATGATGCGACAGTAAAGTCATCATCCATTTACCTGCATGCTTGTAGAACGAGATTAGCAAACCTCAATTCAAACTCAATATGTATGTATGTATTTATGTATGTAAGTAACTGTGCACGAAACTTTTATTGAATGCAGAACTGAAAAGGAAGGAAACAAACTAAAATTAGCTGTGATTTAAAATTTTGATATTTACAGTACATGTTCAGGTAGGTACAAAGTGTAGTCACACATGATTGAAAGAAAATAAGATTGTCGGATACACAAGTTAACGGAAACTTGAATATTGAATGTGAACGAAGAATATACTTTTATCTTTGGCACATATTAATATAACATAGAAAACTATTATTTTTTATTTTTTTCACAAAACCTGCTACTCTCCAAAACCTTTATAGGGAAAAAAGAGAAAACCCTTGGATATAGCAGGATAAATAACGAAAACATCACAAATGAACTTGCTTTAGGTATTTTTGATAACCTGATTAATTGATCGTGATATATTTTGGGTGGTGTAGCTCAATAGTTTATAGATAAATAAATAGATTTGATTAGAATAATAAATAAATAAAACCGCGAAGTCTAGTAGCAAATAATTGTTTATTGTTGTTATTCAATATTATTGTTATAATTAATAGATACTGCACTAAAAACAATGATATGCCCAGTAAGTTTCAATTTTTTAAATAATAATTATAATATGTTATCAATTGTATTGTTTGTGCTCAATAATAACAACAATAACACTAAAAATAACAAATTAATAAAAAAATTTAAATCGAATATTATTAGAATAAATAACGACAGTAATATGAAAATTGTTTTAGAGTTAAACCATATTATATCGTATTACATGTTATTATTGTATGAGATATTATGTTAAATTTCAGAGTATAAAACTTCCCATTGGATGGAGGATAATGAGATTGATCGTAGCAAAATGTGTACCACAGGAATGATGTCAATCTGAATCCCTAAAACAAAGCAGATCCCAAAGCTAATCTAGTTTAGAATCATGACAACATTTAGGGTCTCTCCATTGCACGCCAATCGACAGAAAAATAATAGCCTGAGAACTAGTGATAGTTTCCTCGTTTTGCAACAACACTCACCTACAAACGTCTTGATTGGAAATTTTCATGATTTTTCTTCTGGCTAACATGATTGAAATTTAGTGACATAGGTAAGATTATGTGACGAAACACTCAGAAAAGCGTCTCCCTTTTCATGTAGACGAACTGATAGATGTGTTTAGCATAATAAACAGTATTATAGTGACATAACTGGGGTTTCTTTTTATCAGATTAATTGAGTAACAAAAGATTAATTTTTTTGATCTTAAAAATCAATTAATCTGGTTAATCTTTAAAATAACTCGATTAATTGACAGCCTTATTAGTAACAGTATACCATTGAATACCTTTGAAGGCTTCGAACACTCAATAACACTAAATGTATAAAGGAGTGCCTCATTTGGCTAACAGTGTGAAATTTGTTTTGGCTACAGGGGTTACAGCAATTCGTTGTTAATTGGTCAATAATGGTGTTACGGTAGTCCTCCTTTTCAGGGGGTTGGACTACACTATCTTGTTTTTAGAGAAATGCTGTGTTCTGTTGGTTAATAACGTGTGTTCACTTTTGTGTCTCTATCTAATGGTGGTTCGCGGTAGAAAGCTACTGTACAGGAAGGACTGCGAACCTCAGGGTGACAAGTTGCATTGTCCTTGTATCATAGTTATCAAGGAAACGCTAAGATTATTATATTTAACCTCTAACTTCTCTTGCCATTTACTCAGGATTATCACATTGCTATTTGCTCGGGATCATGTTTTCAACAAAAAGATATTATGTAACGATTGATATAAATATGGCTGCGAGCCTTTAGCTCAGGCAGTGTTACCTTGGAACTGTATTTATTCTATCGAATAAACGCTTTAAAACACTCACTCAAGTTCTTACTTGACCAGCATCTACAGACGCATACAATAAGGACAGGCTCCACTGCTCAGGAGGACAATAGCTATGCGATCCACGGTCAAAATAGCTGAATATTGTCCAAACGAGCAGTGGACAACAGACAGACTTGTTTGTCAGACGTCGTCATCCTGACCGCAGTCAGCCAGCGATGCTGACAGCTAGGCAGTGATTCAGACGGAATGCTAGCAAGCCTGCCTAACAATACAGATGGATCTGGTCACAGACGTCTAAGAGGTAGTGCAGGTGGCTACCTGGGGAACTGGTTAACTGTTCCTATAAAATCCTGCACATTGGTGGCAGCAGTGGGATATGCGAATCCCCTGAAAAGAGCGAGAAGAAGACCATGGCTGGCAGACGAGCCATGGGTGTTGGCAGGGATCCTAGCACTGTCCCTATCTAATAATGATGATTCGCGGTAGAAAGTTACTACCAGTAGTAGTAGGCTAGTTGTTGCGGTAAAGTAATGATGGTATATTATTTCAGAAGACAAAAAAAAGTTGATCAGTAAGTATTAGTTAGTTGAAATGAAAGACCTTAGGCCTATTATCATTATATTATTAACTATTAATTTAATTATTATTTATTATTATCATAATTATTATCATCATCGATCATCATCACCCAGAAGACCACCACCACGATGATGATGATGATCATAATAATCATCATTCATATATATTTATTATTATAGTAGATTATCTACTAGATAGATAGAAGAAAGAATGATGATGATGATACTACTACTAATAGTGATCGAGGACAATAATAATGATGATGATGATGATGATGATAAGAACTTAGAATCAAACAACATAACTGTCTTGGGCAACTAAACTTACCATGATTATATCATGTGTTTGCAGCTATATCAAAATTATTACAAACAGCTGAAAGATGCTACCCAGGTTTGATAACAGGTTAGGTTAAGTCAAGTACAATCAATAAATGAATGAAGAAGAATGCTGCTAATTATTTGATTTTTTGTGCCGGAAATTAGACTTCACCTTGACACGATACTTCTCTTATACTGTGTTCCTGAAATGTCAGGTACAAATATTCTTGTTTCAATGCATGAAAGCAATCACGATTGGACTCAAGCTAAATTTTCTTATATCTAATGCTTTCAATTTTTCTCACTCATTCGCTTGTGTTAAAAAAAACTTCTTTTTGTTTTTGAATTCTGGTGAAACAAATAAACTAGTCGAGCCAAGAAGCGATGGAAATGGAATCCCCTTACTCAGCCCACAAAGATGTTGCTAAAGAGCATCGGTTCAACCCATATGCCATGCACGGCGGGTATGATGAGCATTTCTACTAGGATTATTATAATTATTATTTTAATAATAATAAAAAAATTAAATAATAATAATTAATAATAATTTTATTATTATTGAATTTATTATAATTATTTGCTGATTTTTTGTATATGGAGTATATATAGTTTCTGTAATTAATAACATCATAATTATATTTATTATATAAAACATTATTAATTATTATTGATTAATTAATTATAATTAATAATAATTAGATAATTTATTATTTAACATTTATTATAATAGTAGTAGTAGTTTAGTTAGTAGTTTAGTAAGTATTATTATTATGTTATAGTTATTATTATAATTATTATTAGAATTATTTTTATTCGATCTGTATTTCAATTATTATTATAAAGATTATTGTTGATTAATAATTATTAAATTTATTTAGTAAAAAAGAAAAAATAATGAATACCAAACAATAATATAGTTTCATTGATTGATCATAATAATAATGAGTAATAATAATTTGTTATTGAAATACAATATTATTTGATATTCATTTGCAATAACTACTACCAGACTTGCCAACCCTGGAGCGGGGAATCAAGTGAGATTTTGATTTGGGGCAAATTTCACCAGTGAAGAGTGATGAATGGGGCAACATTCATTAATAAAAGCTAAATGCAAGAAGATGGTTACTACAGCCAGCTAAATGCAACATCCATGGATGGATCAGTGCTCAAAGTGTAAAATTGCTCTTACAGGAACGCTAGGGTGGGAGGGGGTGCGGGGGAGGGGTGGGGTGCAGGGCACCCCTCCCCCGCATTAGCCCCGTGCTAGCGGAAAAAATTGAAAAAGGGATATTTTAGAAGCTCAGAAATGACTTTTCAGGTGCAAATACATGATCTGTACATGAAACCAAAAACTAGCAATAACTTACATGGCCCTATGAATACCAAAAATTAAATGAACAAATAACAGTGACATAATCCAAAAAACTTACCTAGCATCTTCATCCAATCATCCACCGGAAGTCATTGCATAAGTTACTAATAATCAGAACTGGCCATAATAACATACGGCTTATGATTCATTTAGAGGGAAGAATGAGCTTATGATTAACAACTTTATTTATATATGAATGGTTAGTTTAAATTGCACTATAGAAAAAGATAAACTGACTTTGATAGCTACTTATATTGAGATTAAAATAATTACATAACTGCCAATCACTCTACAAATGTTTCCACATTTCGTAAAAATCATGTTCAATGAACGATTTTGGCTTCTTTGCCATAGCATTAGTGTCATCTGCCAGATGCCTTCCTTGCTTAAGCCAAGTTTTCACATAGTGCTCAGGGTGAAATAGAGATAACGGTGGGCCAGTTGTATATATAAACAAGCAATCAGCCAGTCGTGGCACAGACATAGAAGACCTCGTTGGTGTCAAAATTCGGTTCATGGCACTAAAGCCACGTTCGCATTCAGCTGTTTGGATGGGAATCAAATTAATTGCTTGATGCAGTTTGTTCAAACAGCCAAGCTCTTTCCCACCACTAAAAAGAAACTCTCTGAAGGCTTGAACATTGTTTTCAACTGGCTCACGGAATACTTTGCATAGCCGCTCTATCACATCATCACAAAATGCTGGATTCTCCATTTCTTCTGCTGTCCAATCAGTTCTATTCAAGACTTTAAAATCATTTATAAGAGTATCATAAAGTTTTTTGTCATCACTATTGTCTGAACTACGACTGGAAGCTGATGTGAAGATTCGTTCATTCATATTCTCTATGATTGCCTGTAAAAATTGCCCCCTGTTTATTTCGCTGGAACCACGAGAGCTTGACATTAATTTCACACCTTTAAAAGTTTCAGTAGATTCATTTAGTTGCTGCTCAAATTTTCCAAAGCGAGATTTCATAGCAAATACAAACAAAAGCAGACCAGGGTTGGGTAACCGCAATGACGAGCTTTACTAAACTAAACAGCCGCGCAAGTACAATAAGTAGCTGCAATGGGAAGGTCCGAGCACTTTTTGCAACCCATAGACATACTGTCACCTGGCAAAATATCTTGCATATGAGACGATTCATCTTCGCCAACAATTGTTGACTGAGATGCGCTATGTGAGAATAACACACAAAACAAAACTGTGAGTAGAAGATTTAACACTTCTGTAAAAACAAATCACTGGCAATTTACGGCTATAATGCTCTATGGAGTCTGAAGCAAATTAGTCCTGTTCTGAAAGTTTTGTCACAAAATAGGCAATTGTGGCACCTACCTCAAATGATTACTAAAATACTTTTAATAATCCTTGATCGATTGGTATTTACTCAATCATCTCTATATTTTATAACAAAGCTAATAATAATTTATATCAGAGTACAATTGATCGCCTATTGCTGAAAATCAAAAAGATATTCAGCAATAGACAAGTGGATTTACTTATCACATCAAACTAATAATTAAAAATAGTGTTGGCTAAACACTAATACTGACAATAATTACAAAGATTAGTAAGCAGCAAACTAAAACAGGATAATTATTATCATAATTAATATAAGACTAATAATAATTAAATAATTTTGTAACTTAATAATAATAATAGTAGCTATACAATAATAATGATGATAATAATAATAATCATACAGAATCATTTTGGTATTGTTTATTATTATCTCCAAATCACAATACATCTACTCATTACAACAGCACCAATCATCATCATTATCTTGCGTTATATGTAATCTGATCCATATTATTAAAAAAAAATTGTCATCGATTCATCATTGTTTCTATTTAATAATCATCATTATCAAATAATAACTGTAACAATAATAATAAATAATAATAATAACAATAATAATGTCAAAATACAACAATAGTAATTATTATTTATCATTAATAATTAGTATTAATAACAAATAATAAATTTTATTTTTGATATATATATTATAAATAATTAATACATATCAAAAAAATAACAACAACAACAACAAAAAAGAGCACCAAGAAGATCCACCATTATAATTAATTAAGAGACAGATACAAATAAACCCCACAATAATATGGTTAAGTAACACTAGCATACACACAAAAATTGAGCCTACAAAAAACAACTAACAGCTATCTTTTTATTATCTTTCTACCACATTTTTTGTTGTTTTTTGGCAAAGAAGTCTGTTAACAGTTTCGGCATGTCTGAAAAATTTCATGGAAATGATAAAAGTGGAAACGCTGTAGTTAGACTGTGATGTAAACAAAGCAATGATGTGGGATTATAAATACTAGTTCACCATATGCTAATATAGAATAGTTGTTGTGCTCAAACTAATTTTTGGCTTCCCAACTTTTACATTTTATTCGTGATTTAGGGAAAATCCACTCAACTACCAGAAAAGGCCGTGGTATGACAAGATTTTGCTATATACAAACTAATTGTTTTTCCGGAACGTGCGTTCCCAAAAGATGTTGTTTAATTTTCATACAGGAACGTCGTTCCGGTGCGTTCTGGTACACTTTGAGCACTGGGATGGATACAGTGGAGGATCTGGAAATGTGTGGAGGGGAGCCCGTTTTTGATAGTGTAGTGGCATTTATTTATTTGAATACCTTTGACGACATAGAACACTCAGGAACCTAAGAGTTAAAGGAGTGCCTCATTTGATTTGACAGTGTGCTAAAAGTTATTAGTGTTTTTTTATTAACGCAACTCAGCCTATGCCAGTTCATATATGAATAATTCTCTTGTTCTCCTTTAGCTAGTTAGTTCATTGCTGTTTGATACAAAATTGCCTCCCACCTAGCATGCCACTGTTCACTTTTCCCAAAGTTTGAACCCGTTTCCTATAATACCTACCTATAGTAATTTTGATTTATAATCAAAGCATGGGAACTTCAATTTTAGCTATCAAGTTATTTACATTTTTAGAACGTGTTTGGCTATTGCCGGTCCAGATTTCTCTGTCTTAGCGTGTGATACGAGACTTAGTGAAGGCTTCTCCATACTCTCACGGGACTCCCCTAAGACTTATAAACTGTAAGTGACAATTGTAGATATTACAAACTAGTCTATGTAAATACAGGCATTGCCAGGATTGAATACTTGTGATAAACTGCACATCCGTATGGCATGAGTGCGGCATTCACTTTCCTAGTTATTGAAATGGTGATGTAAATGACGAAAAATTTTTTAGATATTTTTTTTGCAATCTAACACTTCAATAAAGGTTACAGTTTATTGAATAAGATAAATGTTAAATCTTAGTCATGCATTGTATGGTTTATCTCTGAGATTAATCAAACATGTGGAGCCTACATTTATCACATACATATATTTCACTCTTTGGTGGTTTTTCACAAAATTTTTGATCCATAAATTACATGGCTGGGAGTTTTCCATGGCCATTAGAATACACGTTTCTTTATTGGTAAGTTGGTCTGGATGTGCTAGTGACGCATTCTCCGCAGATTGCTGCGGTTTGTATTGAAAGCAAAAGTTTTTTATACATTTTGTAGGACTGACAACACAATACTAGGATGCACCGGGTTCCATGGCGATGTGCTGACCCTCACCAAACACATTGCTGCTCGTCTTACGGTATTGTCTTACATTGTATCATCGTACGCTGTGTCTGCTATATGTCTGCTATATGTCTGCTATATGTCTGCTATTGTGGTTATTGAATTATTAATACACGTAGTAAGATGTTTTAGCTGTGGCTGCAATGCTGTTTTAGATGTACGAACAAGAACACGGTAAGAAAATGAAGACATCAGCTATTGCTGCCATGCTCTCCACCATATTGTATGGGCGAAGATTCTTTCCATTTTATGTGCACAACATCCTAGCGGGAATAGATGATGAAGGTTTGTACGCCAGAGCCAACATTAGTGTTACTCATTTTATCTATTGTACCAGCTAGGGAGCGCACTCCACAATATAGATAACGATATTGGTTGTTGTGCTTTGTAGGTAAAGGCTGTGTGTATAGCTTTGATCCTGTCGGCTCGTATGAGAGGGACACATACAACGCTGGAGGTTCTGGTTCATCTATGTTACAACCTCTTTTGGAGAGCCAGGTGAGCCTACTTGATGCGTAAACGGTCATAGCTGGGCGACAACTCACTGCTGCTACGCCAAAATGAATTGTTACCAGCTTTGTCAAATTTGATAAGATATCTGTGAGGCATATAATATAAATCGTATGGAGACTACAATAAGTATGTATTGAATTTGCCATGGCTCTTTATACTGTCTAGTATTACACATTAAACATCATCAATTGCTCTGCAGATTGGTGGGAAGAATCAGGTAGGAGTTGAACTGCCTCCCCTTACTGTGGAGAAGGCTGCATCCTTAGCAAAAGATGTGTTTATATCAGCGGCCGAAAGAGACATATACACAGGAGATGCAGTGAAGATACAAATAATAACTAAGCAGGGAGTCAAAGAAGAAAGGTTCCCACTCAGGCGTGATTAACTGTTTGCAAGTTTGTCATTCAAACTTGTTGTAGAGTACAATATTCTCTGTATATACTGATATACTTGGATCTATAGGATCCTCAATAAAATAGTACAAGTGCTGTTGAAGGAGAAATGTTGAATGAAATATGCAGCACACATTTTGTATATTTATCTCACATATAAAGGCACCTAACCTAACAGTTTTGGCTTCACGAGAAAAGCTGCTCAGTTAATGAAGGAATGCCGAACGAACTCAAGTATTGCAGTGTTTTAGCCTTAGAACACAAGTATATTTGTCTCAACAAGAACACAGAAGATGTGTTAAAAACTATAAACTGTAAGTATTGAAGTGTAACGTGGAATGATTATTTTAGTAGAAATGTCAGCTAAAGAGAGTCATTTGCTATGTATGTACACTACAGTGAGTATCAATACTCGTGGGTGCACCAGTCTACGACTGCTTCCTTACTTTGTATCGTCTCTTGAAGCTGCCGGTGCTACCAGTCAGGGCGCCTCCTGTTACATTCGTCGCGCCCATGTCGCTCTTCACCTTCTTCTGTCTAATCCGCTTCTGATTACCAAATATAGACTGTGTGCTGTTAAATTTGAGGCTACAAAAGGGACCAGAGAGATATTTGGGATACCTCACTAGGACAAAATACATGAGCTTGCTAGCAACTCATCTACTACAACAGGGGTCTACCACAAATAGAACAGAAGTTGTCTGCACTTGATTGCTGTATATATGATTGGTTACAGAACCCAAACGGAGATTTGACCCGCGATTAAATCACAGGAATGCATCTCAGAGGTAACTTCACTCACCTAAAATGATTCCAATTACATTTTTTCATGCTTCCACAAAGTTGTTCCATTTTGAGCTCGGGGCAAGGCACATTTCCGGTCCACCTTATCACTTGCCTGCTCCGAGCCTTCATGCCGTAACCGCACGTGCGGGTGCAAGCACTCCACTCTGACCACTCACTCACTTGGCACACTTTTTCACCAAACACTGAGTCAGCGTCATTTGATGGAAAAAGCTTGTTGGACTGATATCGGTGCAGGGCAGGTGCTTCTGTCCCCATCACATTTTCAGTTGCTTCTGCCATTCCGCTGCCTGAAATAGAAACTTTGTGTTGGTGGACAAAAAAATTTTGACATGAATGAATAAGGATTAAAGACTAAAATATAGGCATCTAATGTCTTGAGATCACCTTCAGTTTCAGAGTAGACCGTATCTTCATCATCTTGCATATCTCTAGACTGAGTAACATACAATATCCTAGGTGTGGATCGTGTAGTGCGCAAACCAAACCAGTTGGTTGCTGACTTTAGAGCAGTAGCTATTGTTGTAGGAAATGTTGTTGTGGCCTGTCCCCGCATTACTTCATCTAATATTCCCTGGATCCTTTGATTCAAGGTCACACTTTTCTCTGCAGTTGTATATTGGGAACGCTCTATCGGAGTTGTGTGCTCTGTGAGAGCTGTGCGTTCTTTGGGCGTTGTGTGCTCTGCGGGAGTTGCAGTCTCTGTGGGAGTTGCGTGCTCCATTGGAGTAGATGTGGATGATGTTCTTCTGTACTCAAGGGTCAGATTGCGTTGCAATAGCAGGACGGGAGGTTTGAGAATGTTTGCTCCAATGTTTGCCGCTACAACATCAACAACATAATAAACAGAATGGTCCGAAGCAACCTGTGGAATACAATAATAATTTGTTACAGGTATGTCTAATATTATATCAACTAATTCTACAATTAACATGTAAACTGTCAAGAACCAAACTACGAACACCTTAAATAGAAGAGTTTCTATGTTTACAATATAGCATTTGTAACTTGTCTCCACGAGCAGCAGTCATTGAATAAATGCTTGCTGCTGCAGACAAAAATATTTGTCTATTATTGCTGCCATGAGCCATAACAAACTCAGCCCATAACAATAGTGTGTATAATGTGCGATTAATTAAATGATAAAAGCAAACATAGGAGATTGTTGGTGGCTTGTTTAGCCTTCAGTAATGCAGCAGTTGGGTGCAAACTGTAAGAGTGAATAAGCGGTTAACGAGCTGCAGATTGAGGACCTGCGGGGCCCATAGCGTTACACTACTTGTCTGATTAGGACATCATAACTAAGTTAACAACAGGAAAGATATGATTCAACAAGTATACACTAAATATCCAGGTGGTGAGGGAGGAGGACACCGCCCCCACACAATAAGGTACTCTTTTCAACTCTGACAATGGTGCATATGGAACTGCTATCGAAAAAAGAAATTCTGCAAAATCCTTATTTACGAGACAAAAAAAAGTTAATCAACATTCTCTTCCCTAAATGCTAAATTGTTTTATAACAATACCCACCTACATACTTGTCTTGTTTATGCTGCGCTGTGATGGCTGAATTATCTACAGCTGATTTGAGTGAAACGTCCACTAAAATAGAAAGAAGGCAAATGCCACATAAGGTATTGCTTTCTAAGTTATGTGCCTTCTGACTGACCTACTAACTGAAAGCAGCTCCCAAAGCATACCAACACATCTCAAGCATTTTTTTAGCAAACTAATGTCTGTACCGACACTTACTAGCGCACCGTATTAATGCCCATTACCACTGACTGCTTGGGTAAACCTGCAAAGGTGGACAAGTCAAAGGGTAGACAACTCAAATCAAATTTCGTGTCTGCGATTAGGGAGGAGATTAGCTATAGCATTGTTTACTATTTATGTTATGCAAGCAGGGCAACTAACATGTGCTTGACAAATATTGTAATTTGCTAAATGTAAGAATGAACATGTGTTGAAGTAGATATATCTAGAAATAGGGATGTGTAGAAGTAGATATGGGTAGGAGTAGATATGGGTAGAAGTAGATATGGGTAGAAGTAGATATGGGTAGACGTAGATATGGGTAGAAGTAGATATGGGTAGAAGTAGATATGGGTAGAAGTAGATATGGGTAGAAGTAGATATGGGTAGAAGTAGATATGGGTAGAAGTAGATATGTGTAGAAGTAGATATATGTAGAAATAGATAGCTGTAGATTGATACCTTGGTAGACGCGAGTACGAGAGAAACTGACTCTTGCTATGGGAGGCAGCGCCTTCAGGTAAGGATAGTAAAAGGCATCTGCTGTGCGATTTGGAAATGTGCTGGTTATTTCATGGATCACTTCTTGAGGGTCGCTTCGCCATTTTGGAGACGAAAACGTGTAACCTGAAATGGTAGAAAGATAAGAACGTTTGGTCATTATTGTCACAATGGATCAGTAGGAAACTCTTGCATACAGTGACATGCTGCCGCTATAGCAATGTAAGCAGACAGCAGTTGGTTGGACATTCTACACATTGCACAAACATCTGTAAACGCACCCTGCTGTGAGCCTGCATCCATCGGGTATAGATCAAACTGTGCTCCCTCTATCCAATGACCCTCTTGGCAAAGGGAGAAGCTATCGATACCAACAAACCAATCAGGACTTGGCACTATCTTAGCAACCAATGACACCTACAGGCAAGAAAGCACAATACATACGGCTACAAACCTTGGACAAGGGTTACACAAACCTAGCGTTAGGGAGATACAATTGTATGATACCATACTGGTGACAAAGGAGCAAGTGGAGACATACCTTGTGTCTGCTGCTATCAGAGAACAACTGGGTCTCGGTTATTCCGTGGCCGTAGTGTAAGGGTTGTGAAGAGAAAGAATCAAGTATTTGTGAATGACCTTGACCCTCCTCTACCAATTTGGAACTGTCACCGTACTCCACAAATGTCTGAAGCTTGCTGGACACCAAAGATCCAACAGTAAAGAGCTTGTAGGCACTGGAGTGACTGCGACCTAGCAATAGAGCACAACTCCAATTTTCAAACAGATGAGATACACTTTACACATTCATTTACAACTAGAGGCTAAAACTGAGACGTTGAGGCATGAAATGTACTGGCTGCCTACCAATAATAGGAGACCATTCAGCCTTGGGTCTTAACTCTGGGTACACCTTAGGGAATGTAGCCTTGGTCCATAGCCCTTGAAAAGTTACCTTGTACTGCACAATTGTGTGTGGGTCACATGACCTGACAGCAAGAGTACAACCACAGTATGTGAGAGCTAACAGGAGCCCAACGAGTTCACACCTGGGAAAAAATGGCAGCGTTTGTGAAACAAAATGGATAAAAAACAGAGATGATCAGAAAAGCTAAGAAATAGCACAACTTACTCACAAGTTGTTTCGTTGTTCTAGAATAAGAGATTTTAGATGAAGCGATCAAAAATCCACAGTTGGACAGATGATGTAACAACATGCTTGTAGAGATAGGCTAGCACTTACCCCATTATGTAAGTCTCCTATAGATTCAGTGAGAGGTACGGATGACTAAACTACACTGAAGCACTTACAGTCAACTGACTGATATAGAAACAAGCCACTAGTCTTCTTGTCTGCTCGCCACACGGTGAGAGTACATACTCAAGACTGCTGCCGTCTGCAGCACATATGCTGCTTATATAGACACAAAATCAATTAAACTCAACCTGGGAGCTGCATTGCTTTTGTTAACATGGATATAATTTAATCTAATAAGAGGGAACAAACAGCAAATAACAAACTACACGTTATGAGAAGGGTTTGCCATTTAGGAGCCTCAGAGGCGATGATGAAACACACATTGTCATAGATGAATCTCATAAAGGTCGCAGACAGGTGACGTACGTATGATCTATCGAGGCCTTGTATACAGTTGCACAATCTGTTTAGCATGAGCACCATCTGCAATGTTTGCGAGCGAGTGTAACCTTGCAGTCTGCGAGGTTACACTCGCTGGCAAACAAACAAATGAAAGTTAGACAATAACCCAGGCCACAATAGTGAGAAGTACAAGCTGAGGCTTGGTGTGGCCTAGTCTACCCCGTGGTCACCTTACAGCAAGACAGGAACGGGTATAACAGAATGTTCAATACACAACATGTGCAGGGGAACTGTTATGTCTGGGGAATGTTTAATGCCAAACAATGAATGGAATGACCTTTAACCTTTGGTCAACCAAACTACAGTTCCTGTTGTCGATCAACTGTCACTGCCAACAAAACGATATATCCGACCATATGTCTCGACTAGACCCCATCCAATTCATCAGAGTTTGAAAAAACATTTTCTACTATAGCTCTGGGAGAATTAAGAAAAACTTGCTTTATTTTTGTTCAATAGCAATTTTAAAAAGTTGAAATTGCACGAGTATACAACTTGTAACAATGAGCAAAGAATGTTTACAAGTTGAACATCATAAAATACATAGCAAGAATAATATCAGTGATAGTGTAAGATCTATGAATATGCTGAACTATATAGTTGGCACCACAGTAAAAGTAAGTTACCCCAGAATGCCTTGACAACAATACTGCACCAGATATACAAATAACTATAAAACGTTATTGCATTTGGTTCGTACAAATAAGGAGAATTGATAAAAGTGAGCAATATTTGAAATAATTGAGGCACCGGATTGTAGGGGATAGACAGCAGTGTGAATAGCCGTGGCACAACCTTCTAAAAGGACAATCTCAACTCGCTATAATGTACATTCTGCCCATATAACTGTACAGGCGTATTTATATGTACATATGTTATAGTCCTAAATACAGAGACAGCAGGCACATACTAATAAGTACTTAGAGGGTCGTGTTTCTTGTGCAGTTCATTTTCTAACAATAGAGTTCGCTGTTTAGTGATGACATCACGAGGGATGACAGCAAAGTGTACAGTCAGTAGCTCGAGGCACTTGAGTCCAGCCACAGAGTCTGTGATCTTTATTAAACGTTTGTAGAAATGGCCCTTCATATCACCTACACAAGTAACAGAGGCTAAATTACAGCCTGAATAAACTTGACTGCAAGCAACAGAAGAAAAAAGAAGCACAGATATATATATATATAAGACTAACCTATAGTGTTCTTGGGCCGAGAGTATATATATATATATAAGACTCACCTATAGTGTTCTTGGGCCGAGAGTATATATATATATATAATACTAACCTATAGTGTTCTTGGACCGAGAGTATATATATATATATATATATATATATATATATATATATATATATATATATATATATATATATATATATATAATACTAACCTATAGTGTTCTTGGGAGGGGAGTACAGTGATTGATAAGCGACCATCTTGGGTAGAAACCTGTAGTGCACTTCGTTGTACATGAACAGGTCAAAGGTGAAGACAAAGTCTCCATCTTTTACTGATATAGAAGTATACCCATTCGACAGTTGCCTGCAAGTGCAATGCATTATCAATTGGCTGTCACGTCCAACAGGGTACAGACATCAGGAAGAAATTACATGATAGACGTAACCAAGATAAGACGGGAGTGTGAAGAAAAAGGGAGCTGTGAGAGAGGAGGTATGAATGTGAGAGAGGAGGTACGAATGTGAGAGAGGGGTGAAGGACAAAGCAGAGACAGAGAAGAGATCATTGGGGTGTTAAAAGAGGGTTTGGGGTCAAGGCAACCCACTTGTACATCCATGGCAGGAGTTTCCACAGCCTCTCTTTCATATCTCTGATGACAAGAGCTTCAGTGCTGTCGTCTTCTTTAGGTAGTTGAATGGACGGACTCTGAAATAATTAAATATACATGTAAAGACAACATCAGCTATTTATAGACAACATTATATATTTATAGACAACATTATATATTTATAGACAGCATTAGATATACATATCTAGACAACATTAGATATATATACATACGGACAACATTGTATTTTAGACCTGATGAGTGATGAGGCTATTTTTAGCCTTGTTATGAAACAGATTTGTAGCCAATTTTAACAATCTACCGTTTTATTAATGCTATAGACAACATTATATATATATAGAAAGCATTAGATAAACATATAATGACAACAATAGATATTTATAGATAATGTTAGATATACATATGTGGAGAACATTAGGCATATAGAGAACATTAGATATATAGAGAACATTAGAAATATAGAGAACATTAGACATGTAGAGAACATTAGGCATATAGAGAACATTAGATATATAGAGAACATTAGAAATATAGAGAACATTAGACATGTAGAAAACATTAGACATATAGAGAACATTATACATGTAGAGAGCAACAGAGATAATAGCGAACATTAGATTATAAGATAAGTAATTGTCTCCCCACCTTCATTGTGTTGTTGTTTCTGTTGATATAGAGGAAATGCACCAGGCCAGGGTACTTGTCATTTTGAAAGGCAGACATGGCCATATTTCTGTTAGCTTTGACCATCAGTATGCGCTTATAGAATCTCAGTTTTTTGTTTGCATACAGCTGAAGCCGGTGCATGTGATCGCCAGCGTCTGTATCATACAATATTTATATATATGTATAACATACATACGCAATATACGATAACACACCATATTCACGTATGTAACATATCATATATATATCTACATGTACAGTAGCAGTATCGCCCGTAGTATTCAAATACACTGGCCCCCTCTACTGTCGCCTCCCCCCCCCTCTTTCGGATTTCTCACTCGAAGAACTGGCTCTGTCTGCATTTCTAAAGCCTCACCTAATAACCCTCCAAGAAACCTTGTAGCAGCAAGCTTGTCTTTAACATGGCAAACACAATCGTTAGATGTTGGCCAATTGCGGCTGTTGTAAAGTGTTTTAAAGGTCGTTTCAGTTTTGTATATTTGAGGTGATGGTTTCACTTTGAGGGTTGCTCACAAGACCTAACACCAATGGCAGGGGTACAAGTCCAATGACTTGCTCTCAAGACCTAACCCCAATGGCAGAGGTACAAGTCCAATGAATTGCTCTCAAGACCTAACACCAATGGCAGGGGTACAAGTCCAATGACTTGCTCTCAAGACCTAACCCCAATGGCAGGGGTACAAGTCCGATGAATTGCTCTCAAGACCTAACACCAATACCAGAGGTACAAGTCCAATGAATTTCTCTCAAGACCTAACACCAATGGCAGAGGTACAAGTCCAATGAATTGCTCTCAAGACCTAACACCAATACCAGAGGTACAAGTCCAATGAATTGCTCTCAAGACCTAACACCAATACCAGAGGTACAAGTCCAATGAATTGCTCTCAAGACCTAACACCAATGGCAGGGGTACAAGTCCAATGACTTGCTCTCAAGACCTAACACCAATGGCAGAGGTACAAGTCCAATGAATTGCTCTCAAGACCTAACACCAATGGCAGAGGTACAAGTCCAATGAATTGCTCTCAAGACCTAACACCAATGGCAGAGGTACTAGCTGAGCACCATCTAGTAGACAGTAAGCCTACAGATTACCATATAATGTAGGACTATATATAACATGGATATACTCCAGTCCACTCATAGCGTATACAAGGTAAGATTTCTCTTCCTACATATTCGCAAAGAATAACAAGTGGAAACCAGAAATATGCCTGTTGTGTATTTTCAAATATTTGCGAGTCGAGTCCATTTTTCCTTTTGTCCCACATAGACGACTCCCTTAAGCAGCAAGGCACCGGTGGGTGAACAGACGAGCAGCGATATACAACTTTTGTCTATACATACCGTTAGACAGGTCAGTAACAGCCATGTAAAGGGCTCTAAATGACCTCTTTAGTTCCTCTGATATCTTTAGAATGTTCTTTCTCAGATCATATGGTATGGTTTTCTCTTCCTCACGGTAACATTTCCTCAAAAGAGGAGCAATTCGCTGCCATGAGCCGATTGTTGTGTCTAGCCTGCCAGGCAGCAAAATATCATATCACCAACTTGTATCAGACATACAATAACAGGTGGCTGTCTTCTGTGCACAACCAACTTGTATCAGACACACAATAACAGGTGGCTGTTTTCTGTGCGCAACCAACTTGTATCAGACACACAATAACAGGTGGCTGTTTTCTGTGCGCAACCAACTTGTATCAGACACACAATAACAGGTGGCTGTCTTCTGTGCACAACCAACTTGTAACAGACACACAATAACAGGTGGTTGTTTTCTGTGCACAACCAACTTGTATCAGACACACAACAACAGGTGGCTGTCTTCTATGCACAACCAACTTGTAACAGACACACAATAACAGGTGGTTGTTTTCTGTGCACAACCAACTGATAGCATGGTATCAAGTAATATGATAAGAGAAAGATAATAAGTGGACTCACTGTTTCTTGTAAGCACTGTCATGTATTCGTACAGTGATAAGTTTGACCAAATCTTTTAGCTTCTCTGCCATCTGATCAATCAACCTTTCTGGTGGCAGTTTCCTGTTGTCAAAACATCTGGGGTTTAGCAGCCTCGTCAACTGGTTGAGCACTTCCACAAACTTGTTTGGCTTGTGATGGTCGGTGATCTACAACGCAGTCGTAGATAGGTAACGGAGTGGGGTGCAATACGTGCAGGCAGTACAGTGCATGTTAAGTAGTACACAACTAGCAATGTATAGTAGTACAACTAACAATGTACAGGAGTACAACTAACAATATACAGGAGTACAACTAACAATATACAGTAGTACAACTAACAATATACAGTAGTATAACTAACAATGTACAGTAGTACAACTAACAATGTACAGTAGTACAACTAACAATATACAGTAGTACAACTAACAATATACAGTAGTACAACTAACAATGTACAGAGTACAACTAGCAATGTACAGTAGTACAACTAACAATGTACAGTAGTACAACTAACAATGTACAGGAGTACAACTAACAATATACCGTAGTACAACTAACAATATACAGTAGTACAACTAACAATATACAGTAGTATAACTAACAATGTACAGTAGTACAACTAACAATGTACAGTAGTACAACTAACAATATACAGTAGTACAACTAACAATATACAGTAGTACAACTAACAATGTACAGAGTACAACTAGCAATGTACAGTAGTACAACTAACAATGTACAGTAGTACATCTAACAATGTACAGGAGTACAACTAACAATATACCGTAGTACAACTAACAATATACAGTAGTACAACTAACAATATACAGTAGTATAACTAACAATGTACAGTAGTACAACTAACAATGTACAGTAGTACAACTAACAATATACAGTAGTACAACTAACAATATACAGTAGTACAACTAACAATGTACAGAGTACAACTAGCAATGTACAGGAGTACAACTAACAATGTACAGTAGTACAACTAACAATGTACAGTAGTACAACTAACAATGTACAGGAGTACAACTAACAATATACCGTAGTACAACTAACAATATACAGTAGTACAACTAACAATATACAGTAGTACAACTAACAATGTACAATAGTACAACTAACAATGTACAGGAGTACAACTAACAATATACAGTAGTACAACTAACAATATACAGTAGTACAACTAACAATATACAGTAGTACAACTAACAATGTACAATAGTACAACTAACAATGTACAGGAGTACAACTAACAATATACAGTAGTACAACTAACAATGTACAACAGTACAACTAACAATATACAGTAGTACAACTAACAATATACAGTAGTACAACTAACAATATACAGTAGTACAACTAACAATATACAGTAGTACAACTAACAATGTACAGTAGTACAACTAACAATATACAGTAGTACAACTAACAATGTACAGTAGTACAACTAACAATATACAGTAGTACAACTAACAATGAAAGAACAAACCTCAGCAGCTACCACCACATTGATCCCTGGAGATACAGAGATGATGTACAGACAGGCTGGTACATATTCACACAGGGAGGAGCGCAGGAACACTCTCTTGTGAATGAACACACCTAAAGAAGGGAGACTCTATAAGTACCACACTAACTGCAGATGCACTCAAAAGTATATAATAACAATACACGTCATTACTTGGTTGGATTTTGTAGAACCCCAGTAATCACTCAAATATACACTCAGTGGAAAGTGGTTATGGTAAAGAACTAGGGCCTTGTACTGACTATGTTTGTAATACATGTTATTGACCCAAAAGTAAATCATAATCAATGATGTTGACTGGGGAACCTTTGCAAGCCTAGTCTAGTTGGGTCAAATGAACAACCAATGAGTGACCAACAAGTGACAACACAAGTCAGGTGATATGCAGTCACATTGATCAACCCAACTTGCTCAATATTATTGTGTTGTACTGCACATGACAGTCTCACTAGTAAAACAAGTACAATCCAAACAATGGCAATGAAAATCTGCCATTTAATAATTAATGAATTTTATTATTAAGGTGCTTCATAAAATGTTCAAATATATTATTATTTTTAACATGATTAGTAATTGTTAGCAATTTTTTTTATTTTCAACTATTTATATCAGCTGTACTAGAACCCAAAATAGAACAGACGAAAAAGGCAGTAAATAATTCTTTATATTGCTATGCGACACATGCCTATATTTGTTGAAATAAACAAGAGACAACTTCAGAGGGGTTGGTTTTCCTAATTGTTATTGTCATCTCCTAAACTTATACAATATTGAGCAGCACATGTATATGAATTGCCTTAATGTTATTTACATGTAGAATGACTCTCATTCTGTGTGCTACCCATTGTTAGGGCATAACAACACCTGCATATTTGTGTTGAAAATGATCAATTTCTTGAAGTTTTACAAACAAAACATAAACATAAAAGTTGCTCATTCACATCACCGACAGACTAATTACTGTTGTCTCTCTGATTAGAGAATCTTATCAAACTTGCACATAACAGAAATGATATGCAGTGTTGGTTGTGGGGAGTTGTCACACCACTAACACTAGCTTTCTCCCAAACACATAAGTCACCTCTCCACAAGTTTTATATTAAAAAAAAACATTGAAATATGAAACAGCAACGACTCATTGTACGCGGGCCAAAGGCGGGAGTAGGCTGGGGGTGAGGGCCATCCCCGCTGTAAAGTACAGGGTAGGCTGGGGATGAGGGCAATGCACACAAACATGTAAGTGACCTGCCTTTGATCATATGTTGAGGGTCTTGCATAGCCAGCGCTCTATGCAGCAGCTTCTCTGTGTCAAGGGGGTACTCCGGCCCGGGCCTCATCAGTGTGGTAGCTGTATGGTAGGAGGCTTCTGAATCAGCTGAAGGACGTCGATGGAGAACGGGAGAATGTCTACCAACAAACAACTGTTATGTAAGGAGCAGGTAGGTGGAGCTAAACTGTTCTGTGGTTGTGGATTTGAACCATTTGTCTGAACTGAATAGGGTAGGTGAGGACTGCAGGCCTATCCAAGCACACTGACTATTATTCTGAACAGCGCGCAGCATTGCCTGCTTCAACAGTTAGCCATGTGCTGGCAGGGTAGCCAACCCACCCGCGGTCAATGTGTTACACTCACTATAAATGTATCATATAGTCGCTGCCTTGCAACTTTAACTCTAGTTGTCTACAAATATCAACTACTAAAACCTCCATAACAGTTAACAAATCAATTGAAAAATAAACATGAAAAAACAACAAACCAAAGTACTTCCTCTTTTTAATTATTATTATTCATTAATTGTATCCAAACATCTGCCATTCATGAGTTAGAAGTGTTTTTAATCGAAGAACAGTTTAATATTTACGATGACATCCCTTCACTAGCAGCGGCAGATTTATAACAGTTTGAGGCAAAACAGCGCTCACTTCTATATACTTTACTGCCAGCGGAACAAATGGAGAGGTGAGCAAGTGAATACTTACTGGGGGCTGGGGGCGCTGTAATACTCGTCTGTCAGCTGGTCTGCTGAGTCGTTTCCTCGCTCCTGAAGACTTCGATGCTACAAAGAAGACAATGAATACAATTTGAGTTGTCGGGGTAAGTTATACAATAACTCATAACGGAGCCAAAGCTGGACTTAGGAGCAGTAGCTCATGTCAACACTTGCTAGCTCATGCCAACACTTGCTAGCTCATGCCAACACTTGCTAGCTCATGCCAACACTTGCTAGCTCATGCCAACACTTGCTAGCTCATGCCAACACTTGCTAGCTCATGCCAACACTTGCTAGCTCATGGCAACACTTGCTAGCTCATGCCAACACTTGCTAGCTCATGTCAACACTTGCTAGCTCATGTCAACACTTGCTAGCTAATGCCAACACTTGCTAGCTCATGTCAACACTTGCTAGCTCATGTCAACACTTGCTAGCTCATGTCAACACTTGCTAGCTCATGCCAACACTTGCTAGCTCATGTCAACACTTGCTAGCTCATGCCAACACTTGCTAGCTCATGCCAACACTTGCTAGCTCATGCCAACACTTGCTAGCTCATGCCAACACTTGCTAGCTCATGCCAACACTTGCTAGCTCATGCCAACACTTGCTAGCTCATGCCAACACTTGCTAGCTCATGTCAACACTTGCTAGCTCATGCCAACACTTGCTAGCTCATGCCAACACTTGCTAGCTCATGCCAACACTTGCTAGCTCATGCCAACACTTGCTAGCTCATGGCAACACTTGCTAGCTCATGCCAACACTTGCTAGCTCATGTCAACACTTGCTAGCTCATGTCAACACTTGCTAGCTAATGCCAACACTTGCTAGCTCATGTCAACACTTGCTAGCTCATGTCAACACTTGCTAGCTCATGTCAACACTTGCTAGCTCATGCCAACACTTGCTAGCTCATGTCAACACTTGCTAGCTCATGCCAACACTTGCTAGCTCATGCCAACACTTGCTAGCTCATGCCAACACTTGCTAGCTCATGCCAACACTTGCTAGCTCATGCCAACACTTGCTAGCTCATGCCAACACTTGCTAGCTCATGCCAACACTTGCTAGCTCATGTCAACACTTGCTAGCTCATGCCAACACTTGCTAGCTCATGCCAACACTTGCTAGCTCATGCCAACACTTGCTAGCTCATGCCAACACTTGCTAGCTCATGTCAACACTTGCTAGCTCATGTCAACACTTGCTAGCTCATGTCAACACTTGCTAGCTCATGTCAACACTTGCTAGCTCATGTCAACACTTGCTAGCTCATGCCAACACTTGCTAGCTCATGTCAACACTTGCTAGCTCATGCCAACACTTGCTAGCTCATGCCAACACTTGCTAGCTCATGCCAACACTTGCTAGCTCATGCCAACACTTGCTAGCTCATGCCAACACTTGCTAGCTCATGCCAACACTTGCTAGCTCATGCCAACACTTGCTAGCTCATGTCAACACTTGCTAGCTCATGCCAACACTTGCTAGCTCATGCCAACACTTGCTAGCTCATGCCAACACTTGCTAGCTCATGCCAACACTTGCTAGCTCATGGCAACACTTGCTAGCTCATGCCAACACTTGCTAGCTCATGTCAACACTTGCTAGCTCATGTCAACACTTGCTAGCTAATGCCAACACTTGCTAGCTCATGTCAACACTTGCTAGCTCATGTCAACACTTGCTAGCTCATGTCAACACTTGCTAGCTCATGCCAACACTTGCTAGCTCATGTCAACACTTGCTAGCTCATGCCAACACTTGCTAGCTCATGCCAACACTTGCTAGCTCATGCCAACACTTGCTAGCTCATGCCAACACTTGCTAGCTCATGCCAACACTTGCTAGCTCATGCCAACACTTGCTAGCTCATGCCAACACTTGCTAGCTCATGTCAACACTTGCTAGCTCATGCCAACACTTGCTAGCTCATGCCAACACTTGCTAGCTCATGCCAACACTTGCTAGCTCATGCCAACACTTGCTAGCTCATGTCAACACTTGCTAGCTCATGTCAACACTTGCTAGCTCATGTCAACACTTGCTAGCTCATGTCAACACTTGCTATGTAAGGAAGCAGCGGATAAAAAGACAATAATGGACTCACTCTGCGACGAGGTACAGGTAGTTCTATTGAGCCACGTCTGACGCTACCAGACATTGACACCACCCTGCGGGTCTCCTTTCTCTCCCGTCCAGTTGGTTGCGAGGCAAACCTTGGAAGAGAGCGTGACAGAGAAAAATGCTTCTGAGAAGCAGAGAGTGGGGGGGACTTGGTGGAGGTTAGAGCACCCACATTACGTTTACTTGTGGTGGGCGATTGAATAGTCTGGTGGGTATGTAGGTTTTCTTTTATACTTTCCATTGTTTGTGAGAAATCTGCTGCTTCTTGTTCGATAGAGTCGAGGGTAGCATTATTGTTATTGACGCACATAGACGTCACACGAGCTTTTGGTATAATTTGATCAGTCAGTAGGTGGGGAGAGAGTGTCTCTTCAACAGCACTGTAAGAAACGATTGGTTCAGCACCATCAACAGGGCCCTGTGGTGTTGTAACTGAAAGGCTATGACTTTGCTCTCCATTGATAGACTTGCTGACATCAGCTGGTTGAATGGAGCCAATGGTCGGTGATTGTTTTGTTTCATCTAAACCGTTGGTAAGCTGTACAGCAGCCAATGCTGACCCATCAGTGGCATATGCAGGGGGTACCTTGATGTTACTGCTAGCTGGTACGTTACAATTATGATGTGGATGGAAGGTTGACTGACTATCTGGTGGTACTAGATCACAATCGTCTGTTTGCAGTGCATTACTACTATTTGAGGTAGGTATATGCTCTAATAGCTTGTCTTCCAAAATTAATCCATTTGGAATGTTTTTAACGGTTGGATCTAAGTCTACACTAAAGTTTGATATTTGCGAGTGAACAATTGTTTTCATATTGGAATCGCAATGATTATGTTCGAGGGGGAAACCTTTAGCATTGATGCTTGCAGGTGTGATGGCTGGTAGAGTTGCTGCCGACACCTGTACACAGTTCTCTGCTACATCTGTAACAGGGGAATGAACTTCACTGAACAGTTTTGAGCTGCATGTTGGTAGAGTGGTGTGTGGTAGACTGCTATGTGTGACTGTTTTGTCTGGCAGGTGGTTAAGACTTTCCACAAACTCACACTGTGTCTTAGCAAGGGAAGCTAAAGCCTGGCCAAGACCCGCAGTGGTGCCGTTGAGTCTGCTGTCACTTATGCTGTCCTTGTTCGGCTGTTCAAGTGGCTCTCTAGAAGTAGGAGGCAGCTTGCTGTCCCCTAGAGAAAACTCTACTCTTCTTCTGGCCTTATCTACAAGAAATGGCAGCGATATTCTCGTGCCTGGCAGACAGAAGTTGTACAAGCGTGTCAAGCGCTACATCATGTAGCAGAGGATCAGCTCTCTAGGCAATCCAAACACTTGACATTGTAGCCATTCAGCTAACGCATCTACAGTTTCCAGAACTGTCAGATATATGGCATGGAGCCACCTACCGACTGACTCTGAAGAAATTGAAGCATAATCCTCATTGGAGTGGGTAGAGGTTACGCTTTGGCTGTCAGAAGGTTCTGTTGCCGTCAAATCCTCATCAAGCATCACATTATCAAAATATCGATCGCTGCCGCCACCATCAGAGTTGGCAGGAAGTTCCAGCCGATGATCTAATGCGGAAAAATAATAAATCAGTGGGGAAGGGCTGCTGCATCGTTTGGCGCAGCAAAACTGTTATCACAAGCAACTGACACTAGACTAGATTGCCACAGACGTAGAGGAAGGGGTTATAAGAGTGTGCGTGTGTATCACTGAGTGAATCATTTCATACAACTAAATGGAAAATCCTACATTAATTATGAGGAATGTTTGGCCATCGACTACATGAGAGATAAGACTGGAGGTTCACGCTATTACTACAGACAATTGTGACAGTGGACAGGAGGGGACAATGGACAGGAGGGGAGAGTGGACAGGAGGGGACAGTGGACAGGAGGGGACAATGGACAGGAGGGGACAATGGACAGGAGGGGACAGTGGACAGGGGGGACAGTGGACAGGAGGAGACAATGGACAGGAGGGGACAGTGGACAGGGGGGACAGTGGACAGGAGGAGACAATGGACAGGAGGGGACAATGGACAGGAGGGGACAATGGAGAGGAGGGAAGAGTGGACAGGAGGGGACAGTGGAAATGAGGGGACAGTGGACAGGAGGGAAGAGTGGACAGGAGGGGACAGTGGACAGGAGGGGAGAGTGGACAGGGACAGGAGGGGACAATGGACAGGAGGGGACAATGGACAGGAGGGGACAGTGGACAGGAGGGGACAGTGGACAGGAGGGGAGAGTGGACAGGGACAGGAGGGGACAATGGACAGGAGGGGACAATGGACAGGAGGGGACAGTGGACAGGAGGGGAGAGTGGACAGGAGGGGACAGTGGACAGGAGGGTACAATGGACAGGAGGGGACAGAGGACAGGAGGGGACAATGGACAGGAAGGGAGAGGGTAGGACCACATACAGAAGAACAAACCATTCTACTTGGTACTGAAGCAGCCCTCAGCCCTTTACAACAGAAGTAGAGTTCATTGAAGGGGGACAAAGTGAATGTTTCATAAGAGATGAGATAATGAATCGAGGAATGATATGGTTAGTGATGTGTGATTAAGATAAGGCTACTAATCAACAATTTGCAGTTAGGGTCAAGCTCCACCCCTTTTGGTACATAAAGTGCCCAACCTTCATCGCTGTCTTCCGATAAAATACTGGACGCACAATCTATGCGTCGCTGGGTGCGACTGAACAAGTCCTCGGGCACCATGTTGCTGGGGAAGTAGGAGAGGGAAGAGAGCAGCATCAGAAGCATGTCATATGGAGACAGACTCCTGTCCTTCTCACTACAAGAGCCATCATGTACTCAACAGCCACTTTCGTATACAAATCTCGACTAGCACGTATGAATCACAAGCTCACCTGAGAGGACAACAAAGAGACTGAGTTGCAAAATTAGCATTTCAAAAATAAACTTTACGTAAAGTGCAGCCTGCAAACAACCGTGCGTATTAATAGTCAACTTTTGCTTTGGTCTAAAGATAGATAGCGGTAGCTACTTGGTTACTATTTCACCTGTGTTTATCGCTTGCACTTTCTCCCCTTATAAATTAGTAATATTTCAATATTGCAACAACTATGACATATTGCATCTTACTAAAGATGAAATACTATTGGATAATACTTTAAATAAACAAATTACCTTGGCAACAAAACTCCCCAACAGCTTTTACTTGCCAACAATCATATTGGTTTTATACATGGTGTAAAGTGCGAGCAGTAATAATACAAATAACCATTTTCTGTTTCATAGTAATAGTTGTAACACATCATAGCTATATTTAGCAAACAATCAAAGCAGTTATTCAAAAAAGCCCACAATTTTTAGTAAAATGAAAACTCAAAAAGCAATTACGTTAAAAAGGTTTTGGTCCATGTACCAATTGATAGTTGCGTAACACCCAGTCCTTTTTTAACCTTTTTTAACATGTAGACTTATGGCAGAGGAGGCCACCGAGATTAGTTACCTGGAGTTAAACTGCACTATCTTGCTTTCCACCACAAGCATTGTGTGTATAACATAGTCATAGGTACAGCCCAGCTTCAGCTGCACAATCTTCCTGGCCTCATTCAGTATAGCCTCAACCTTGTCCTCCATGGCCTCCCCGGGCCGGGCTCTGGCCCCATAGGCTGTGTCTGTAGTTATCTCCTCTATAGCCTACAAACATAGACATGGAAACTTATTGGCAGTGTGGGTGGGACAAACCGAATATGAGATAAATTTGCGCATTCTAAATGTAATAGGAACAAATTGCCACCGCTCATAGTGGTATTTGCTATTTAAACTAACACGTCGTTAAAAAGAGTCAGGTACCCGGGCTTGTTTTTGATAGAGAGGATAAGGTACTACATGGACGGTAGGTGCCACCTGGGCAAGTACTTCTTATGGTCAGTACAGCACAGAGTAGAACAATGGTGCGTGCTACCACACAATGATAAACAGCTATCCTATCTACATTCTAACATCTAGTCTACAATTTCCTCAGCTGCGGGGACAACAGCTGTAAGAAGATTCTATTGACAGCGCTTTGCATGGTCTGCTATACACAAATAAACACTACATGATTGTCACATTGTGGTTTATATACAGGTATTAGTTGTTAGCAATAACTTGGTGCATTATGATTGAAGAAGAATAAATTACTTGAAAGTACACCACCAACCAATACTCAGACTGCGGTGTACTACTGCATACTACTGTCTACTACTGTATACAACTGTTTACTACTGCATACAACTGTTTACTACTGTGTGCTACTGTGTGTACTGCTGTGTACTATTATGTATTACTGTATATAACTGAGTGCTACTGAATACTACTGCTTACTACTGTATATTACTGTCTACTGTACTGTCTCCTACAATATATACTACTGTATACTTCTATGTACTACTGACTACTACTCAAGTCACTCTACATCACTCAGATATTATCATTTGACACAATTATGGCAGTCTGCCAGCCAAGTAAAACATGAATGGATTTCTATGGGGGTCGGGTGGAGATATCAGTGATCAGTAGCCATCCCATACGAGTGACAAGGCAGGTGCTAGTCACACGAGTATACATGTTTGTAACATGGTGTGTAATCAAACTCAAAGTGAATAGTTACTAGGGCTGTCAAAGATTAAGAATTTTTAATCTTAATCTTAACCTTAATCTTTTTCATTAATCTTAAATTAATCTTATTTTTTAATCTTATGTATTCATGTGATGTATATGCAATTATGCGGCAGTAAAGTCATCATCCATCTACCTGCATGCTTGTAGAATGAGATTAGCAAACCTCAATTCAAACTCAATATGTATGTACGTATTTATGTATGTAAGTAACTGTGCATGAAACTTTTATTGAATGCGGAACTGAAAAGGAAGGAAACAAACTAAAACTTGTTGCGATTTAAAAATTTGATATTTACAGTACATGTTCAGGCAGGTACAAAGTGTAGGCACACATGATTGAAAGAAAATAAGATTGTCGGATACACAAGTTAACGGAAACTTGAATATCGAATGTGAACAAAGAATATACTTTTATCTTTGGCATATATTAATATAACATAGAAAACTTATATTTTTTATTTTTTCACAAAACCTGCTACTCTCCAAAACCTCTATGGGGAAAAAAGAGAAAACCCTTGGATATAGCAGGATAAATAATAAAACATCGCAATTGAACTTGCTTTAGGTACTTTTGATAACCTGATTAATTGATCGTCATATATTTTGGCGGTGTAGCTCAATAGTTTATAGATAGATAAATAGCTTTGATTAGAGTAATAAATACATAAAACCACGAAATCTAAAAACAAATAGTTTTTTATTGTTGTTATTCAATATTATTGTTGTAATTAATAGATACGACACTAAAAACAATGATATGCCCAGTAAGTTTAAATTTTTTAAATAATAATTATAATATGTTATCAATTAATTGTATTGTTTGTGCTGAATAATAACAACAATAACAATAAAAACAACAGTTTAATAAAAAAAATTTAATTGATTATTATTAGAATGAATAACGACAGTAATATGAAAATTGTTTTAGAGTATAAACCATATTATATCGTACTACATGTTATTATTGTATAAGATATTGTGTTAAATTTCTGAGCATAAAACTTCCCATTGGATGGAGGATAATGAGATTGATCGTAGCAAAATGTGTACCAAAGGAATGATGTCAATCTGAAGCCCTAAAATAAAACAGATCCCAAAACTAATCTAGTTTAGAATCATGACAACATTCAGGGTCTCTCCATTGCACTCCAATCGACAGAAAAATAATAGCCTGAGAACTAGTGATAGTTTTCTCGTTTTGCAACAACACTCACCTACAAACGTATTGATTGGACATTTGCATGATTTTTCTTCTGGATAACATGATTGAAATTTAGTGACATAGGTAAGATTATGTGACAAAACACTCAAAAATGCATCTCCCTTTTCATATAGGGATGTGTTTAGCATAATAAACAGTATTATAGTGACATAACTGGGGTTTCTTTTTATCAGATTAATTGAGTCATAAAAGGTTAATCTTTTTGATCTTAAAAATCAATTAATCTGGTTAATCTTTAAAATAACTCGATTAATTGACAGCCTTAATAGTTACAGAGAACAAACATTAAGCACTTGAGAAAGGATACCCTTGAAAACTATGCTACCTTACAGTTTCACCTGTAGCAGAAGTGTTCAGCATTTCACCTTGATTTAAATCAATGGATTGAACCACAGAGCTAAATAACATAGTGTCAGAAACAATCAATTTCCTTCCACACAAGCCTATCAAAACGTCAGTCATGCATATATCCGTATTGGTGCAAAATGCTCACAGCTTCAATTACAGCTGATGCAATTATTACAAAAAGTTATAAATTTAAATATATTTTTAAATTGTCCGATGAATGGGGTAATGGGAGGGGGAGAACGGTCGCTTGTGATTGATGCCTCCGCCATACAAAATGGCTGGTGCCAACAGGAATTGGTACTGGCTCGGAGTGTGACTATGTATTATGTACAAAATTTCAACTTATTGGTTCGCCATACTTGGACTTAATGCGGACATTAATCGTGACAAATGGGGAGGTAAGTGTAAGATCCAACGGATGATCTTCTTAGCTATAGTCCCATTACAGAGAACTATTGAAAAATTTGTCCCATTCTCTGACCCTCATTTGAAAGGAATTCAGACCTGTTTGTGCATAGTTATGTTAACTGTGAAGGAATTCCACAAATACAAGGAGTCAATGGCCTGCAGCTAACACTTGTAGTAACCAGTCATTTTCATTGGTACAAACATCTAGGGAGCTTACACCAACGTAGTGGATTGACTGACGTGCATCCACATCAACTTCCTGGTTATAACTTGTATCAATGGCCATGGCAACTCTTTAAAATACTTTGTAACAATCTTATCTGTAGACAGGACCAAGCGGCTCAAGGCCGGCCATTGACATACAGACAGCCCAACTGGGTCACTGACCTCCACCAGGTAGCACTGCTCCGTGTTAAACATCTGGTGCCACTTGTTGAGCAGGAGAGAGATTGTGTCCCAGTTGTGTCTCCTCTGTTCGAGCGTGGCTTTACGGCTGAGATGGAAGTCGTACGAGGGACCAAATAGGAATGTTAGTATGGTCAGTAGCATATCCAACCTGCGATGTACCTCACTCAGACTAGTACCAGCTGCAAAGATTAAATGAACACTGAAACAAAGAGTGCGCAATGGTATCCTATCGATCTTCCTTTGGCCTTACCACATTACAATCTGACCAATATTTTAGTGAATAACGGCCATTCAGAAGCAAAATAAAGGAATAAGATAAATGGAGCTGAAGTTGAGGAGTTTCCGTAGTGGAAAAATGTCTGCAACAGTGTAATAGATTTGTGTGTTACCTTACTACCCCCTACCCTCCCCCTTACAGGCATAACTTGGAGTTTAAAAGGCTATCAGTGACTTATGCTTTATTTTACATGAATATCTTTGAAAAACTAATCTATGTTAGAAATGGATCATCACTTCTCAACGCATTAAGAACTTTCCAAGAAAGCTTAACACCTGTCATGATGAAATGATAAGTACTCTCCAGCAATAAATCTTTATTCAATCACAAATATAGCTAGACATGGAAGAAAGAGTAGACCATGATGTGCAGTTAACATACCAATATCTGGCGAGATTCCAACAATTAGAATAACATCTTCTGCAGGACGCCGGACGAGCATTCGGAAGCCATTTTGGCATTCAACCTCCCTCAGAGCTGAATAATCAAACTCTGTGGCCAGGTTGTAATTGCTGAGAATAATATGAGAGAAAATGTACCAGACTTTGTCCAGTTCGTCAGCAAGTTCATCTCGGGATGTGACTGTATCTTTAGTTAATTCTCGAATGTAAGCAAGGAACGCGTCATCTCTCTCATAGAATAATGGTATCCTGCCAGTGGTTATGTTCTCTGTGGCTAACCACACAACCCACATTTTGACAAAGCGCTCAAAGAACCCTTGTCATAATAGAGCGTGACATCCAGAAAATCTAAACAGGCATAAAATCTAGCATTTAGCAATTGTCTGAGAATGTTGTAGCAAGTTATACATTTGTTTTTATTGATAAAAATTGTTTAGCCAATGCATTGAAGATGATTTATTTGTCTGCGAGAAATGAAAAATATGGATGTGTAGTTGTGATAAGGAGATGTGAGAAAACTATGCAGTTATGTAGCCAATCAAAGTCGGACAACGCAAAGTTACGAATTTTATTATACAAATAAAGCAAGTAGGAAACTACTGCAGATTAATTATCACTAATCGCTATCATCTCTGATTTAGTCCCACTTTCATATTGATATTAACTCATACACTTTCCTCTTTATCATCATTCTCAACTTAATTGTTGCCTGATTTAGTATGATACAAATAAAAAAATCACAGTATCATCGCCCTCATGTGGGCATAGATCTCCAGAGGTAGAAATATAACATAAAATAAATCAATGAGTTAATTACAAGCAAAGCATTGTGTCAGCAGTAATGACGAATTGGTGAAAACAGTATGAAAGTAAAACAGGGTTTAGATCAGTGGCTGTTGAGTATAATAATTCTAGTAACACATGTCCAAAAAACACCAAAATAATAATAAATTCATCAGTCATGAGTTTGGTCTCTGAGTTATGGGGGGAGGCTTGCACATGTACCCACCCATTGACCTGTAAGTGTGGTTGTTGAATGTGCAGTATTAAATGCAAGTTGTCAACCAACATTATTAATTCAATGTACCTTGCTTTTTCCGAAAAAAAGAAATATTCCAGGCTTTACTAATTTATGAATAATTTATTATATTTGATTAATTATTTGATTTTATCATTTGATTTGAATATGATAAGTAATAAATTGATTATTATTTGCAGTAACAATAACGAAAACAGTTATAATTTTGTGCCAGCGAGCTAGCTTACTTATGATCATAATCTATGGGTTGTTACTGCTGCTATTATTATCATTATGATTATATTATTATTAATTATACGTAGACATTTTTTACATTATTATTATAATTATTAACTCACAGGTACAAATAACTAATAATTATATTATTATTGACGATGATCATCGTCAATAATAATATAACTATTAGTTATTTGTACTTATAATTAATAATTATGATCAAAATAAAATAATAATAAATAGTAACAAGAACTATTAATATAATAATAATTATTATTTATTATAAGAAATAATAATGATTGCAAACTACTACTAATAATAAATAATAATAACAATTGATAATAATAATAATAAATTTATTAATAATAATTAATAATAATAATAATAGTAGTTACTACCCTACTACTACTACTGTAACATCATTTGTAATAGTTAGTAACTCACCAAATAAAAGGCATGTATATAATAATACAACACACTTTTAACCATGGTTTCTGAAGATTTGGTAAGGACAGCTGTGTTGTGAGCAATAATGAAATGAATGAATCATTTTTTTTTATTCGATGATGCATCAATTTATGACTACTACTGCAACTTTTGCTGAGGAAACTGTAAACACGACCTTCAGGAAGACATTGCTGGGTAACATGTTTTGAATGACCTATGCAGGGGGCCCTAAAAAGTCGCCGATAATTAAATTTTATAGGTAAAATAAACATGAGCTAAACCCACGTGCATATCATGTGATCGCATACGGTTTCATAATAACAACGATTATATATACTATACGAGTATATATAATAATCGATTGTAATGATATTTGGATTTGTCCTTTCTTTGTTCTGGTTACACATTGGAGCAGATAACTACAGCTGAACATAAAAAAGTTAAAGGCAATCAACTCTGCTTTACTTGCGATCACAGTATGATTGGCGGATGATTGGTAGCTTCCAAATATTTCGATCTTCTAGTTGTCGTTAGTTAGGAATAAAAGAGAATGTTATTCTTTTGTTTCATCTCAACAATGCCTTTGGACATGATTCTAGGTGATGGAATTTCTGTTTGGGACCACAGAGTTGGTCCCAGTTGATCTTGTACACAAAAAGCATTCCAGCTCTAACTTTCTGTGTTTACAAGCTTTCAAAAGTGTATACAATCAAATCAATCTTGATTTTGGTGTGGAGTCAGCTTTCTTCCTTTTTCTGCTGTTACTATGAACTGCTGTTTGTGGCACTTTCCTAAGAGTTTTTGAGGTTTCTTGATGAGGCAAGCAAATGCCTTCACATTGAATTAAGAATTCCTACATAGTAGTCACTGTGTGTGGTCCCCCATTACACCTGCTTACTCTGCTTTGCAAAAACTTATGTATACAAGAAGTTTGGCTTTCTCCAGAGCGATTTGCATTAAGTGTTTTGTTCACCCAAGATATTCTCCTAAATCAAGTACTTACAACTTTTTGCAGAAGGAGGGGCCATTTTGTGAACGTAAGTCTGACCTAGGGGCAACATTGCCACAGCACAAACATTTTGTCAAATTTGAAAAAATATGCAAGCTGAGATGCAAATATGCTAATTTGAACTGTTAAAGCACGTGCGATTTATATTTCACTTTACACTATTTTTAATATGGTGAGATGTCGAGTTCTCTTGCTAGTTTTGGTACCGGCTTGACAGCCCGATGAGAATCAGCGCAACAAAAAATTCTGTTTTTCTCTCATACAAAGCTGTCTTTGTCACATTTTTCATCCATATATGCCACTCGGAATACCTAAGCTAAATTTTTATCCATGAGTGTAGTAACGTATTTTCCATTACTGCGTTACATTGGCTGAAACACTGCTTAGATATGTTGGTGTTGGGAACTCTACAAAACAATAATGTGCAAGGCACAGAATGGGCATGGTTCAGCGCGGAGGCTTAATGGGGATGGTCCAGCACTAAGGCTTATTGCGGATGGCTCAGCACTGAGGCTTATTGGGGATGGCTCAGCACTGAGGCTTAATGGGGAGGCTCAGCACTGAGGCTTATTGGGGATAGCTCAGCACTGAGGCTTAATGGGGAGGCTCAGCACTGAGGCTTATTGGGGATGGTTCAGCACGGAGGCTTATCGGGGATGGCTCAGCATTGAGGCTCATTGGGAATGGCTCAGCAAGTATTTTTTAACAATCTAAATATTTTGAAAATGGCAAACAATTTTACAACACCCATTATACACCATTGTTATGCTTTTAAAAATGCGAAAGAGTTGCAAAAAGCTTTGTATGGGAGCTTTCTGAATTTCATTTTTAATTTGTTTTTTGCAATGTCAGCAACAATCTGGCCATAAAATAGCGTAAAATGCTCAGTTTTCAGTCTTCAAAGTTTAGAGCACGGGCCACAGCCGTCTCTATGGGTACTGTTGGCTATGGGCGTCTCTATGGATACTGTTGGCTATGTGCGTCTCTATGGATACTGTTGGCTATGGGCATCTCTATGGATACTGTTGGCTATGGGTGTCTCTATGGATACTGTTGGCTATGGGTGTCTCTATGGATACTGTTGGCTATGGGCGTCTCTATGGGTACTGTTGGCTATGGGCGTCTCTATGGATACTGTTGGCTATGGGCGTCTCTATGGATACTGTTGGCTATGGGCGTCTCTATGGATACTGTTGGCTATGGGCGTCTCTATGGATACTGTTGGCTATGGGTGTCTCTATGGGTACTGTTGGCTATGGGCATCTCTATGGATACTGTTGGCTATGGGCGTCTCTATGGATACTGTTGGCTATGGGTGTCTCTATGGATACTGTTGGCTATGGGCGTCTCTATGGGTACTGTTGGCTATGGGCGTCTCTATGGATACTGTTGGCTATGGGCGTCTCTATGGATACTGTTGGCTATGGGCGTCTCTATGGATACTGTTGGCTATGGGCGTCTCTATAGATACTGTTGGCTATGGGTGTCTCTATGGGTACTGTTGGCTATGGGCATCTCTATGGATACTGTTGGCTATGGGTGTCTCTATGGATACTGTTGGCTATGGGCATCTCTATGGATACTGTTGGCTATGGGTGTCTCTATGGGTACTGTTAGCTATGGGCGTCTCTATGGATACTGTTGGCTATGGGCGTCTCTATGAATACTGTTGGCTATGGGTGTCTCTATGGATACTGTTGGCTATGGGCGTCTCTATGGGTACTGTTGGCTATGGGCGTCTCTATGAATACTGTTGGCTATGGGTGTCTCTATGGATACTGTTGGCTATGGGCGTCTCTATGGGTACTGTTGGCTATGGGCGTCTCTATGGATACTGTTGGCTATGGGTGTCTCTATGGATACTGTTGGCTATGGGCGTCTCTATGGATACTGTTGGCTATGGGCGTCTCTATGGATACTGTTGGCTATGGGATTACTTTCTTCCACAAAGCCACTTGTTAGACACACATGTTCTAGATAGATTAACAATTAAATATCTATGTTCTGCGCTGGTATATGCGATTCTCATCTGAATTACTTCAAACATTGAAAACAAAACTTTTAGTTGTAAAACCAGATGGTTACTGCAATTAATGATAAAATTTACCTAACAGTGAAAAACTTGAGTGCAGAGAAAAAGCATTCAGAAAACTCATTTATCTACCCGCATTGCTGTATAATGGAGTTTCTTGTTTGCATCACATTTCCTGACTGGCTGGGGAAAGGATAACATGACAGATATTCTACTAGCTGATGTGAGCCAAACTTTCACTAGACGTACTTATACGAGCCTTTAGTCATATTATATTCTTTTGTCATAATAAAGACCTCTCCACACACAACGATTTTGTCACGGAAAACAAAAAACGGTAGCTCATTTCATCGTCAATAAACCAGTTTTCCTCTGTTTGCCGCGATCGTCTAAAATCAAGCTTGTTTGATTATTGCCAGTCGGTCTCATGATTTGTGATTATTCCCTGACCCTGATTGGTCAATCCAGATTGCTAGTATCTACTTTTTTCTATTTTGATTTTCTCAGCCGTGACAGCACATACGTTCACTACGAAGTGTTGATGAGCACCGTCATGCGCATAATAGTTGTGTGTGGAGTGCAGCAACGGACTACAATAGGAAAATGTATCTCAAAGTGCCAAATTCGTGGCCATAGAACACTGTGTGTGGAGAGACCTTAACTAACCTTGAAATTTCAGTGATAGTTTGCTATAGGCATCATGACAGTAAAGTGGATGCATGCATATAGACATCCATGACCTCTGTTTCCTCATTATATTTCCACTATATAAGTTACATACTAGAAATTGTATTGTAATAGCTTTGTAAATAAATGTTGCATATTTTATTTTTAATATCTGCCAATTAGTGTTGACTGCGTTCTCTATGCAGGCATATTGTTGGCAGGTGTCTAATATTCACAGAGAGACTAAATCCTGTAATACTCAGTGAAATAAGTGCTATTCATTAGACAGAGCACAAGTGATCGACTGGAACTGTTACCACTATGTCTGGTTTGGAACCAGTACCTCCGTTGGAACTACCAGATTTAGATTGGTGGTGGTTAGTTGTTTGCTCTGTGTCATAAAACACTTCGTCCACACCCAAAAACTCATCTGCCGTGGCTAACAGCAGTGACTCACAGTCAGAGGGTACAGGGGACGCTGGCTCCTTCACCTGACTAGTCGTCTCATCTGTATCCTTCTCCCTGCATCATCACACCGTAAAACACGTGACACGTGTAACTGTTGTACAGCAATCATAGCATCCCTCACGCTTACACAATAACATTCATATATAATATACATTTCTATCTTGTTTGGTTAGCTACAGGTGTATGGAAAAGGAAAGACAATTACCGGTTCATGAGATGGTTGACCACAATGATGACTATAATAAAGATTAAGACTCCAGTTCCGAGACCAATCGGCATACTGGATCTTCTACCTACAAACACAGACACACTGTACTGCTGCCTGCATTGATTTATTGGTGAGCGCTGACTCGGCATCCTTACCTCTAGCTGGCGGATTTGTACGGCAGTGATATGCATTTGGTTAAAGTTAAAATATGAGACAGCTGGAGATGTTTCTAGAACGTTAAAGTAGTGAGAAACACTGCGGGTGACATATTATGTAGTGGTTGGGTAGATTGGTAGACCTTCTGTTAAACGAGATCACTATTAGAGTGAAAACCTGGATGTATTGAAGCCACAATAATGGGTCGTGTACATCCACCCTACCAATTGCCTATCAATTTTGATTTGGCCTACTGATTGAAGATTTTCCTTTTCTGTTTCCAGTAAAATTTGACAAAACAATCTGAAGCATTTTATTGGTAGAAAAATGGCATATCAACCAATTATATCAGTCCTCAGATCAACCAATGACCCTTTGGCCCGCTCAGGAGTTGTCACACCTTGTACTGACAAAAGCCACAGACAATAAAATTATTTCTCACCTGCAAGTATTCAAACAAAAAAGGCTGTTTATGGAGGCCCCTTCTTTGTCGTTGCGAAGCAATTTATGGCTAACAGCAGCATCACATACAGCGACTTTAAGCGGAATCGCGTGAGAATGGAAAATAGAGAAAATTAGAAGAAACAGTCATTTGTGATCGGCATAGGCAAATCGGTAGATAGCCAGTAAAATTACACGTGACTCAATTCGGCCAGAACATCAGCCATCTATGCCAAGTAGACAAATGCATTATTGAAACTATTACTTGATGGCAACCTCAGTTCTAAACCAAACAACTTGCCACATCTTATCACATATCACCAACAGCAGTACCTCCTTAATAAATTGCTCACCAACTAGATCAAACCATTTTATACTCACAGTCTTCGCTGAATAAGGCTGTTGCAATGAGTTGACCCCTGGTTAAGTTTCCTGCAGACGAGCAGGGGTATGGAGTTGTGCTTTCACCGACAGTCACCAATGTTGACATATTAGATGTGATATTGTCATGTACATTCAACGTAACGCTAGCATTGACCAACATCTCGCGATTGCTGCCAAGTTTTGTTGTAAAGATTTGACTCTAGAACCAAGGTAACGCTGCCATAAGTATGTTAATTATTACTTCAAGCGTTTCCCAGAAAGTTGCAATACGACTCACATCTATGTTAAAAAAAGGTGAAACACTCACCTGTAAACGGCAGCTCAGAGGACAGTGGTAAGCACTTAGAAACGGCAGCAATAAGAGATGCCCGAAGGGATTTTACTAACAGCGGAATAGACAGCGTTACTTGAATAAGTAATCGCAGCTTCACTTCATTACCAGTTCACTGATGCAATACAAAATCAATTTTATATTGTCTCACACAAGTTGAGCTCGACACATGATAGGTAGCTGGCATCCTTTATAGACTTTATTACTCATAAGGTTCTCTAAACAACAACGTATGAACCTGCTACACAACAGTTACCTGCTGACACAAGTATTGAACCTGCTACACAACAGTTACCTGATGACACAAGTATTAAACCTGCTACACAACAGTTACCTGATGATACCAGTATTAAACCTCGTGTCTGGGTATAAAAAATAATATAAAAATGATGAATAACATTTGTATTTGGTGAATACAAGTACTGTATGTATATGAGTATATGTAACACTAGAAAAGGATATGCTGGCTTGTAACCAACCACCATAACACGAGGTAATGTACACAGGTTAAGTACATGAGGTAATGTACACAGGTTAAGTAGCACCAATCAATAGACACCATATAACAAAACACTTGATGTTTCTCTCTGTAGTCACCATGAAAAGAGCACTGTGATACTTCAATCGCCAACATCGTTGTTTGAATCTGTAGATAGCATTGTATATATGAGATTGCAATCAGAAATATACACAGAAATATACAGCACAGCCATACAACATCGATGTGTGTATTCTAGGATACAACATGTGTCAGCGAGTATTCTATGTGCAACTTAACCTACATGAACGTATGACTACCAGATAACTTGAAGCCAGAGAAAAATACACAAAGGTAACATAAGAGTTTCTGAGAAAGAAACACTGGCTACACAGAGTATTGCAACACAAAGTAGGTTAGCACAAAACATGTAGCCTAAGTACATAGTACATAAATACAGAGCATACAAGTACAGAGTATACAAGTACAGAGTATACAAGTACAGAGTATACAAATACAGAGTATACAAGTACACGGTATACAAGTACAGGGTATACAAGTACACAGTATACAGGTACACAGTATACAGGTACAGAGTATACAAGTACAGAGTATACAAGTACACAGTATACAAGTACACAATATACAAGTACAGAGTATACAAGTACACAGTATACAAGTACACAGTATACAAGTACACAGTATACAAGTACAGAGTATACAAGTACAGAGTATACAAGTACACAGTATACAAGTACAGAGTATACAAGTACACAGTATACAAGTACAGAGTATACAAGTACACAGTATACAAGTACAGAGTATACAAGTACACAGTATACAAGTACAGAGTATACAAGTACACAGTATACAAGTACACAGTATACAAGTACATAGTATACAAGTACAGAGTATACAAGTACACAGTATACAAGTACACAATATACAAGTACACAGTATACAGGTACACAGTATACAAGTACAGAGTATACAAGTACACAGTATACAAGTACACAGTATACAAGTACAGAGTATACAAGTACACAGTATACAAGTACACAGTATACAAGTACACAATATACAAGTACACAGTATACAAGTACACAGTATACAAGTACAGAGTATACAAGTACACAGTATACAAGTACAGAGTATACAAGTACACAGTATACAAGTACAGAGTATACAAGTACACAGTATACAAGTACAGAGTATACAAGTACACAGTATACAAGTACAGAGTATACAAGTACACAGTATACAAGTACAGAGTATACAAGTACACAGTATACAAGTACAGAGTATACAAGTACAGAGTATACAAGTACACAGTATACAAGGACAGAGTATACAAGTACAGAGTATACAAGTACACAGTATACAAGTACACAGTATACAAGTACAGAGTATACAAGTACAGAGTATACAAGTACACAGTATACAAGTACAGATTATACAAGTACAGAGTATACAAGTACACAGTATACAGGTACACAGTATACAAGTACACAGTATAAAAGTACACAGTATACAAGTACAGAGTATACAAGTACAGAGTATACAAGTACACAGTATACAAGGACAGAGTATACAAGTACAGAGTATACAAGTACACAGTATACAGGTACACAGTATACAAGTACACAGTATACAAGTACACAGTATACAAGTACAGAGTATACAAGTACACAGTATACAAGTACAGAGTATACAGGTACACAGTATACAAGTACAGAGTATACAAGTACACAGTATACAAGTACACAGTATACAAGTACACAGTATACAAATACAGAGTATACAAGTACACAGTATACAAGTACAGAGTATACAGGTACACAGTATACAAGTACAGAGTATACAAGTACAGAGTATACAAGTACACAGTATACAGGTACACAGTATACAAGTACACAGTATACAGGTACAGAGTATACAAGGACACAGTATACAAGTACAGAGTATACAAGTACACAGTATACTAGTACACAGTATAAAAGTACACAGTATACAAGTACAGAGTATACAAGTACAGAGTATACAAGTACACAGTATACAAGGACAGAGTATACAAGTACAGAGTATACAAGTACACAGTATACAGGTACACAGTATACAAGTACACAGTATACAAGTACACAGTATACAAGTACAGAGTATACAAGTACACAGTATACAAGTACAGAGTATACAGGTACACAGTATACAAGTACAGAGTATACAAGTACACAGTATACAAGTACACAGTATACAAGTACACAGTATACAAATACAGAGTATACAAGTACACAGTATACAAGTACAGAGTATACAGGTACACAGTATACAAGTACAGAGTATACAAGTACAGAGTATACAAGTACACAGTATACAGGTACACAGTATACAAGTACACAGTATACAGGTACAGAGTATACAAGTACAGAGTATACAAGTACACAGTATACGAGTACACAGTATACAACTACACAGTATACAGGTACACAGTATACAAGTACAGAGTATACAAGTACACAGTATACAAGTACAGAGTATACAGGTACAGAATATACAAGTACAGAGTATACAAGTACACAGTATACAAGTACACAGTATACAAGTACACAGTATACAGGTACACAGTATACAAGTACAGAGTATACAAGTACACAGTATACAAGTACACAGTATACAAGTACACAGTATACAAGTACAGAGTATACAAGTACAGAGTATACAGGTACACAGTATACAAGTACAGAGTATACAAGTACACAGTATACAAGGACACAGTATACAAGTACAGAGTATACAAGTACACAGTATACAAGTACACAGTATACAAGCACACAGTATACAAGTACACAGTATACAAGTACACAGTATACAGGTACAGAGTATACAAGTACAGAGTATACAAGTACAGAGTATACAGGTACACAGTATACAAGTACACAGTATACAAGTACAGAGTATACAAGTACACAGTATACAAGTACACAGTATACAAGTACACAGTATACAAGTACACAGTATACAGGTACAGAGTATACAAGTACAGAGTATACAAGTACACAGTATACAAGCACAGAGTATACAAGTACACAGTATACAAGTACAGGGTATACAAGTACACAGTATACAAGTACACAGTATACAAGTACACAGTATACAAGCACACAGTATACAAGTACACAGTATACAAGTACAGAGTATACAAGTACAGAGTATACAAGTACACAGTATACAAGCACAGAGTATACAAGTACACAGTATACAAGTACGGGGTATACAAGTACACAGTATACAAGTACACAGTATACAAGTACACAGTATACAAGCACACAGTATACAAGTACACAGTATACAAGTACACAGTATACAGGTACAGAGTATACAAGTACAGAGTATACAAGTACAGAGTATACAGGTACACAGTATACAAGTACACAGTATACAAGTACAGAGTATACAAGTACACAGTATACAAGTACACAGTATACAAGTACACAGTATACAAGTACACAGTATACAAGTACAGAGTATACAGGTACAGAGTATACAGGTACACAGTATACAAGTACACAGTATACAAGTACACAGTATACAAGTACAGAGTATACAAGTACAGGGTATACAAGTACAGAGTATACAGGTACACAATACAAAGACCTAATACTACTCACTATTGCGCGGTGGACTTGTTTTGAATGGCATCAGGTGTCTATAAAATGGTAGCTGAAGTTCTTCTTTCACATCCCTGGGAAGCATTTGTAGCTGCTCAGGCGACTGGCCATTTTTGGCGAGTATTCTATTTATCTTGTTGATACAGCATTCCTTCAGAGAATATACTGCAATTACAAGCAACAAAGTGATATGCAAACTGCTTACAAACATGTATGTAGATACTACCGGTAATGCAATGCAATCAGTAACTATATGGACATATGATGTGCACATGATCTGACAAACCAATAATATCCGACAGAATCATGGTATTTTTTGGACTTTCCATTTCATGGCATCAAGTTTTGAATGTAACGAAGCGATAAAAATTTACCAATTTTGAGGCATAGACGAGAACACATCTTTGGGGCACTACAGTATCTCGGAAATCTGAATTCCCCACGAAGGCTCTTTTGTCAAAAAAGCAGTCTAAATATAGTTTTCAAAGAAATTCCCTCGACTGACTGTAATTTTGATCAATTATTGGTCATTGATGATTGATGTAATAAATAGTATGAGGTAGTGGACAACAATGCTGTCTAGTCTGTTATTCATATTGATATAACACAACGCTTAAGACAACACTGCTATACAATTAGAGTATTCTATGTTTGCAAATTGCAATAGAAATAATCAAATCAGTAATAAATTTAATCAATAAATAATCATTTTGTTCGGAACTCGGCAGTCAACAAAAAGTAGCTTATTGAATAAAAAAATAATCAATGAACTTTTTAGTTATATTTTTCATAGGTCGCGAATGAAACTGAACACTAAATAAATTAGAACGAGCGAGTCTATTTTATTCACTTTTAAAGAATTCGGAGAGTTACAATTGTTCAGAATTGACTAAATTAAAACGGCAGTTCTACAAACTACTTTAGTCTATAGCGATCCAAATTTTCTTTTTTTCTTAATAATTTAGCAAATTGGGAGTTATCTTCTTTATGATTCGTTCGGTAATCTATGACAGTTCATTGACTAATTCTGCTCCAAACTATTGCTCCATTCCATTCGCCATGTATTGAATTACTAGCACCTATTGATTTTTGTACTTTGTTCGACAAACACGTCGAGAATAATTATTTTTACTACCCTGTCCACCGTAGATGACTCTATGAATGTCTATGACTGCAGGTTATTACATGCACATGCTAGAGTGGCTTTAGCATAAGATACTGACTTGCTGATTTCAGCGTCGCTACCTGCTTGTCCTTCACACGTACCTGGCAGTTCCAACACAATCAGGCGTCGCCTGGCTTGATTGATGTTAGGCCCACAGTGATTGGTCCATGGCTCAGCAACCCAGATATACTTTTTGTCTACCAACAATCTCTCGTTAGTACCAGTTCTGATACACACCCATTTATGGCCTGCATAGGTGTTAGCATTCAAACCTTCTCTAGGCGGTAGGCCATCTTCGTATATCACACCTTTACCCTACAATGTGACAACTATCTGATGAGCCCTTCCAAGAACAAAACAAGCATTCTAATGCGCACAATAAATATTCAGAAACATCTATCATATGCGGCAGCAATAAATTTTCAGTAATTGCACTATTTTGAACCAAGAAAAATGGTTGATGTAACATACAAGTCCATCTAACCGAAATTTTCTAAAAACCACCAGCATCTACAGGAATTTCAATGGGTTACTAACTACCAATTTATACAAACTCACCTCATAGTCAATCCATATAATAGTAACAGGATGGTTAGTGTTGTTGTAAAACTTTGCAAAAGAAATAGTTCCAGATGGTGATGATCGTAAAACTAGCGAATTTTCCATCCTTTCCATGTAGGCTGGTGGCCTTATAGCATTATGCACCCCGCAGATATAATTAGTTGATGGAGATAAGAATGCAAATCTCTAAAATGTTATGGAGAACTTATAATGCAGGTCCCTCGCTTTTACTCAAAAAGTGCTGCTTAATCAAACGCAAAACCATTGTTAGAACTCTTCATGATATAATCTATAAGGAAACCTCAGTGCTGGTGTTGGGGAATGTTTTGACCAAAGGGTTTCATTCAAATTTTTAATGGTGTGGCAATGTTTAGAATGGATGAACCTTGTTTGTCTATTTTTCGGAATTAGTTGCTGACAGGAAGCTTTGACAATAGATAAGCTTTTAGTAGACACTGAGGTTGGTTCTCATATGGCTGATTTTTTGTAGTCATCCTGCCATGTTCTCTGTTGAAGCCACACCTATCATATGCTTCACAAAGAGCAATGTGTTTTTCTATAATTTGAAGGATTCTTGTTAGTGAGCAGAGACTATGGTTTTTACTCTTTTCTTGCAGGGTTCTGACCCGAGGCCCGTTATGTCTTCTTTTATGCTGCGAATGCAGTTTTTATGTTTATCTCTTTATATAATTCCCATACCATACTATTGTTTTGTTACTGTGATTGATCAAGATATTGTGACTGTAAAGTGTCAGAAAAAAAAGCAAACACAAAAAATATTATTGGTTGGTAGAGTTTTTTATGTCAACGTGTACGTCAGAACATAAATACACTCATGAGCAGCCCTAAAGTGCGGGCCTCGGGAGAAAGTGCCTCACGTTTTATTATATACTAGTTGCAAAGAAGGTAGAAGTAGCAGTTTCAGGTATGTCACACGAGAGAAGTGAATCTCTAATGGTTCTTGGTAAAAAGCTGTCATATAGTAGACAAGAGGAGGCATAGATAGGTGTGGGCTCTTTTTGTGTGGCAGCCCTCATGATGACTTTCAGATTTTTCTGTAATTTGAAAACGTTACATATGCGGATAATAGGCTAGTGTACTGATTTTCATCAGAAAAGATTTTTAAGAGCAGGGAGACACTATGATTCATTTTCCTGCCTTCCAACGCATGAAGGTTGAGCTTGTTTTTAGCATCAGTTACACTTGCCTGCCCTGCTATAAAATGTACAGCTCGGTTTTGAGACATTTAAATTTTGTGTAGCATGCTTTTGTCAGAGGTTTCCCAAACTGTATTGGAATATTCCGATACAGTTTGGGAAACCGATTGGTTGACATAGTGCAGTATAGGCAATCTGTTCGATTTTAGGTAGTGCATTGTGTAAAGCGTATTTTTATACATCCGAGTACCTCGGAAGCTCTGCTTAGGTTCTCAGCAACGTGAGTGTCAAGGTGAAGATTTGCTTGTAGGGTTACGACCAGATACTTCAACTTCCGGACACAGATCAGTGGAGTTGGCCTACAGATTGTTTCGTGGTTCTCGGGTGACTTTTCCAAATACATTTAAAACTCACATATGACAGCGTTAAAGGGCATTTTCCATGTGGACGACCAAGTGCAGAGCGCGCAGTCAGTGCTATTATAAATGATTAATAACAGTTAGTTAGAGATGCTTGTTGTTTTTGTTAATATATATTACTATTATTGTTAATATTGTTTAGCCACTGCAGATCATTAATCAACTTTGATTTTAGTGTTTATCAAATGTGGTATTAACAACTTCAACTTGTAGTAGTAGGGTAAAATTTTGTAGCAGGTAGGTAGGTAGTAATAATAATACTAACTAATAAAATATAACAATTCGATTAACTTATTACGATAGATGGATAGTTAGCTAATTATTAACCATTAGGGGAGAGCGGAGTAAGTTGGCCCCCGGGGCAGGTTGGCTTTTTGTTATTGTGAGAAAACTGCATGAGATATGGGCTGTCTTCCCAGGTCATATGTTACCTAGATAGGTGACATCATACCCTGTTACATTTCTAGCAAAAACTTTCAGGGTGAGTGTGAAACTTTAAATTTCATATTTTTAATAACAAAAGTAAAATTTCCTGCATGAAAATAATGTCTATTTTTACTGTTAAAAAATAAAACCATTATTATGAAAGTTTAAAAGATGAGCGTATGCTATTAAAAACTGAGGTCAAGAAATAAATTTAGTTGGTGTGTTCTTTAGAACTTTAAAAATTGACGTTAGCCTAAAAATGAACTTTTGGGGCAAGTTGGCCCCTTTGAGATGGGGCAACTTATCCCAGTTATAAATCTGTGCTTCAAATTGGCTTGTATGTGCTTCCAAAGGAATATTATAAGATCAGCATCTTGATCTATCATATTCACATGCATGAATCAGACTTGGTGTCAAGAATCTGTATACATGCATGGAGAAACATGACTATATAACTCAGAAGCATTAATTTATATTGACTGGTCTATTGCATCATTTATATTTACCTTATTAAAACTTGTGTTATTGTACAATTGGTTCGTTCATAGCATTTAGCAATTCCATCCCCCATTTTTTATTTTTCCACGGGTACACATGAAGGCCCACTTTTTACATGGAGCTGTAGCAGAGGTAAAAGGTGTTGCAGTGAAGATGGGGTATATGTATAGTGAGTTGTTCACTGGGGAATATCTTAGCTTTCTTATTCAGCATGCCAAACCAAGTGAGTCTTCTCCAGTGCTCTTCATCTTAGATAATCACAGCTCTCATATCTCACTGGCTGTGATTAAATTGCGCCGTGCATCCAATATCATTTTGTTATCTCTACCTCCGCATACATCCCACAAAGTACAACCACTGGCCAAAACTGGCCATGGGCCATTGAAGCGTTACTTGAACATGACCATGGATGACTGGCAGAGAAACAATCCAGGGCGTGCCATCACAACATATGAAATGGCACAGCTCTCAAGTTCTGCTTTCAAAAAAAAGTATGATACACACCAATATTACTACTGAATTCAAGTCAACGAGAATATTCCCTCTTGACCCAAACATTTTCATGGACAATGATTATCTACCTGCTGGTGTCACTGATCAACCGGAGCCAACAGCACCTGACATCCCTGTTGATGCCTCTGATGAGCCAACACCAACATCTATGGATCAAACACAAGCAGCTATATCCACTCCTTCTATAGCATCAGTATCCTCGGTCAACAGTGCAAATCGTGTGATCGCAGATCAGATTATACCTCTACCAAAGTCAGTGTTTAGGAAAGGTCGTTGAGTCAACAGCAGGCGCTAAATACTGTCTGTCAGCTGTATTGACTGACACATCAGTGAAGCTAAACATTTTTGAGGCCACTAAACGACCAGCGTGTGCCACGGCATGCACCAATTATACCTAAATCATCGTCAGAACACAAAGAGTTACCAATAACACTCTCAGACTCTGAGTCAGCAGATGAAGAGGAGCGTACAGCACCCAAATCTTCTGAATCTACAGTTGTGGGAGAGTATGTTTTAGTTAAATATACAACTGCAAGGAAGACGGACATTCATTATGTAGGATGTTTCACAGCTGTAATTGAAGACGCCTACGCATTGATATTTTTCCGCAAAAAGAAAGATACCGATGCCTCTTTCCAGTACCCTGATAATTGGGACATTGACATAGTGGATATGTCATCTATTGTACTGAGGCTGGGGAAGCCTATTAGTGTTGGTGGGACTGAGCGAGCCATTAGAAGACTGATTTTCAATGTTGATTTAAGAAAATTTAATGAGCAGTGACTTTGCTCTTCAAGATGACTGTAATATAATATGCAGTTTTACATTATTTTATGCCTAACTATCATAATTAGTAGTATTCAGCAAAAGTATGTAAATTTTTGGTGGCCAAGTCAAAAAAGTCATGTCCTAAAATTTATTAATATTGCTTTATGTTAATGTTTCGTTGAATATAAGCTTACTATTATTTTTATTTCCGTAGCTTTGAAAGTATCTTCAGAGAGCAAATATTGACTAACATTGCATGTTTTTGTTTCACAGTGGTCTACTTCAAATGCATCTTTGCTTGTCATGTACATCATATATATATATATATTACTACAAAACTTTAAATTTGGAACATATATTTTTTGTATATTTCAGAGGACCAACCTACCCCATCGCAGGGTCCAACCTACCCCGCTTATGGGGCAGGTTGGCTCTTTTGGCATGGCTGATGTTATGCTATCATACATATTTATCACCCATTTCTTTACAGTTTTTTCTGATCAAGATATATTTAATATATCAAACATGTTTGTAATTGTTATAGTGGGAAATACCTTTATAACTATATCTTTACAGTCTATGGACGACTTAGTAACAAGTATGGCCAATTATGAATATGATAATACAAGCGGGTGGGAGAGTTGTGAGTTACTAAGGTGTGTATTTGATTCTGATGTAAAAAAATGTATAATAGATGTTATGCTTACACAGATATTACAACAAGATATAAAGTAAAGATGGAATAAAGTTCTACGACACCTGACCTCGGCTGCAGCTGGCCATTCCAAATCAGCACACGCCTGTGAAGATTTTGGGTAGTGAAAGAGAATGACTGTCTGCCAAACCTCTGTATTTATACTAGAGTAAATGTTGTAGGATCCTTCAAGTACTGGCTAATGGTGTGATCCTGTGATTTGGTATTGCTTATGCAAGCAGCTGTCGCAGATGTTGTTGTTTTTGTTAATGGCTCCAGCTCCAAAGTAATCTGCGGTTAATGTCTTTTAGTGCATTTAATGTTCCAGCGATATGGCAATTCCGGTAGAGAAGATTTATTGTGTCTGGTGTCTTTCCGTTGATGTATTTTGTGATATAATAAAGAGTTAGCAGCCGACCTACTTGTATGCTTATAACAAACCGTTGGATAAAAAGTTAATTTGTCCTCGAATTCATCTATAGGGTGTTGGTAGTAGGCGTAGGTTGAGGTCAGGTATCAAAAAAGCATTACAAGAGTCATAAAATTTTTTTATCTATATAATGAGGCAAAACAGTTTTCTAGTGATACATACTGGAAGTGTTTCTTTTTTTTTGTGTTCTGGTTAATAGCTTCTTTTGTTGGTTGGCGACTTTATTCTAGTAGCAACTTCTATGTTTGTGGGTAACTTCTATTCTGGTAGGTAGGAAGGGATGTTGCTTATCTTATTTTTTGGTTTGGCAATGTAGTGTAAGGAGATCTGCTTATGGATGGTTAGTCATTCTGGTTGTTGGTGGTTAGGTGTGGTGGTATTGTTGGTGTTTTTCTGTGTGTATGGATAACACTTATTATTTGATGCCAATACCTCCTGGTGAAAAAAATCCTAGCGTCCTCGCCATGGTAGTTGGAATGGAATTCTGGTAGAGAAGATTTATTGTGTCTGGTGTCTTTCACTTGATGTATCTTGTGACATAATATAGAGTTAGCAGCTGACCTACTTGTGTGCTTATAACATAATATAATATAACAGACATGATGTTTGAGTATCAGTATCTGCAGAGAAAATTCCTCAAAGATTGGCAGAATATTATAGAAATTATAGCTGTTTCTTAAATGAAAAGCGAGGCAGGATGCTGCCTCGCTCTCCCCTACTGTTACTTACTTAGTAGTAGAAAATTAATTATTACATTCATTAAATAATTAATAGTAATATAGTAGCAAAAAAATAATAATAATTTATTAATAAAAACAATAAATAAATAATAAAAAACAGTAGCAGTAGTACTAGCTAGTAGTATGCAGCAGAGGTGTTGCAAATCACCACTTTCGCAAATCAATTCAAGTACAAATCATTAACCTTGAAGATCAAATCAAATCAAGTCCTAACTGGGTCAGTGGCAAATAAAATCCAAGTCAAATCGCGATGTAAACAATTCAAATCACTTCAATTATTTGAAATGATTTGAAATTGATTTGCAAATCAGGAAAATAAGAGTCACCTAAACAATCTTGGTGGTGCAAACTAATTTGTAGCCTCCGTCATATGTTACCCAAGTACTGTAACACCTCCAGCATTTACTCGAACAGCTCTGGGAGGAGCACTCTACTGGTTGTCACCATAAATCTATGTATTTATTGTAGAAGGCTCGGTCATGACTTACTATCTGATTTCATTTTGAGGAACTAATTTTACCATGATCAGCAATGTTTTTGTTCTACGATGCATCAAAGTGTCAGCTGATATTATAGTTATTACAGTATTGTTCATTTCATTATTATTAGATGTGTGCAACATAACATATATCATGTTGTTAATGCATTATTAGGGTAACATATCAATGGTTTTGGTATTTCTTATTAACATGTCACATGATTATCGTGCGGCATCTCTCTAATCCAGCTGGTGTGGCCGTAATAGCATGGTCTTCCTTGTTACTCTCATACAACTTTTTTACACATAAATTACGCAAATGTTTACGAAAAATTGTTTGCACGCATCACCCACCATCATGGTAAGCTTCTGATTGTTACACACCAGTTTTAGCTTAATGCGATTGTCAAATAAAATTTCTAGTAAAGCCTGAAAATTTAATAAGAAATTGCCACTCAAAGCATACACATGGGACAAAAGTAAATGTAGATGGAAACACAAATGTCCATCAGTGATACTGATTAGAATTCTTTCACCATAAGTATTGGGGCTGCTTGCTAAATAAACTATTGTATCCCGATTGATTGGTACATCATTTATCTTAATAGCCCATTGCAATTAGGGGTAACAAGTGATAAGCTCTTGGTCTCTGAACAAAAAAATTATATTTATAAATTGAACTGGTTTAATAACATGATTAAAAATATCATTTACATTATTGCTATTAATAACTTGTAAATAATAATTAATATGCAAAAAAAATTACCATATTTGAACCTGACTTAAAAAAGAATAGCAACAATTTTTCATCAAAAGGCTTTTCGTTATGAAAAACCTTGTTTGAATTTGTTAAAATCAATATAATGACTAATTCTTCATCTTAACAAAGTTGTCAGATATAGAAATGATTCTCAACTGCTAAAAGTTACATTGGTAAAAACAAACAGCAAATGAAAACAAAGTTAGAAGGATGGATAATGGTTATTAATAATCATAATAGTGTACAGGAAATATATAGCACGGCGCCTGGAAAACAAAACATTATAGCGAGTTAAATTACATCGTGCAAACTTTCACATTTATATACTAATTATTATTTACTTCTACCTTTTGTATTAAGGCATCGACTGTTATATAATGCCTTGACTGCAACAAATGTTATGTAACGGTTTATATAAATAGAGCTGCTATGCCTCACAATAATCAGTGTTCACCGCGAGGCATAGCTAGACAATTCTCTTATGAATAAATACAGCTAAACACTCTCTCAAGCTTTAGACTTGATTACTGCGCAATTCATACCTTACTACTCTACAAGGCAACCAGCTCTGACGACCTACTAGGTCTGGCGGCACCAGTGTTGTACGACGAGTGGTAGGCTCGAGACAGACTTGCCTGACAGACTCTCGCCTATCACGGCCTACCTTTGGCAGCTATGCTGAAGGGCGGACGCTGAGGAGGCCGAGCTGGCAGCAAGCTTGTCTGAAAGGACAAACAACTCTGCTACCTAGAGGGTGCAGGTGTGCTACCAAGGTGACTGGCCACGTCACCACAAAATCCTGCACAATAATAACTAATACTAATAATAACTAATAATGATCAATTGATAATAATAATGATAATTAACAATAGTTGACTAATAATAATAATAATTAATGGTAATTGAATTGACAATAATTAATAATAATTGATAATAATTAAAAATAATAATAAATTATAATAATAAAAAACAATAATAATAACTAATAATAACGATATTTAATGTTCATAAATAACAATAATAATTAATGATAATAGATAATAATAATGTATGGTAATATATAATAAAAATAATAGCACAACAATATAATAATATAAATGACCTAACTGATAATATTTCAGTGATAATAATGATTAAATATTGTTATTATTTTTATTTCTCACTTTGTTTGCAATGACAATTTTTTTTTATGAAATGAAATTGATGACAAAGATTTTACAATAATAATGGTAATAATAATTAAATTAATACCATTATTATGATTATCAACAATAATCATAACATTTTATTCTTACTGCTTCTGATTTATCTATCTATCATCAATCATAATAATAATAATAATATAACTATTATTTATTATTATACCTTTAATTTAAAAAAAACAGTAATAAATTTTAATTAGTGGACAAAAATCAAAAATAATGAGTTACTGGATTGCATTTTTTTCTGTAATAAGTATTCATTTATACAATAAAATTAATTCAGCACAAAAATAGTGCAGAATCGAGTTCTGCAATTAAGATTTGATTGAAATAATAATTATAATGTGTTTACTCCTGATCATTATTATTATTGTGGTAGTTACGGTTTGCTTCTGCTGAGCTGGTTGGATCGTTGTTTTTGTAGACTGTGAATCACAGCATCTTAGCAATGGGGGTGGTATAAAAATTCCCCTTACAACATAAGTCTAAGGGGCCAATTAACAGCTATATTATTAGTGATTTTTTATACTTTTTGTCTGAAGACACCGCTACATCAACGATACTTTATCGTTAGTGCCATTGTTTATCAATATTTTAGTATAAAATGTGAAAACTATAAAAAATTAGTGACTTGATTTGATTTGAAATCCCCATTTTTCAAATCAATTTTGTTTAAGACACAAATCAAATCAATTCAAATCAACTGATGTTCAAGTCAATTATTTGAAATCATTGAATAAGCTGAATAGACTGCAAATCAATTCACAAATCAAATATTTGCAAATCAAAGTATTCGAATCACTAGTGATTTGCAACACCTCTGTTATGCAGTAGTAATAAGTAGTAAGTAGTAGTATTATTAATATTAGTAACAATACTAATAATTATAGTGGTAATAATTAATAGTTATGACAACAAAACTTTTATATATATATTATATATAGGAGCAGCAATTATTATTCGAAGAGGAATGTCCTGTGAAACTCAACTCTGCGCCACATTTCACGAGCTGGCGAAGACTACAGAGGCAACAAAGACAACCCATGATGTGGTACTGGATTTCAAGAAAGCCTTCGACAAGGTGCCCCATGCTCTGCTAATGCAAAAGCTGATAGCTATCCCTGATATGCACCCGGAACTGGTTAACTGGATCAAGGATTTCTTGACACACAGAAGACAAAGAGTAGTTAGTGATCAAGAGAAAGTCTTCCTCTGAACTTGAGGTGAACTCAGGGGTTCCGCAGGGCTCAGTGCTAGGTCCCACACTGTTCCTGATCTACATAAACGACCTTCCACTGAAAGTAGACTGCAGTGTAAGTCTATATGTTGACGATACACTCTTGAATCAGCCTGTTGACGCAAAAGAGGACGCTATAAGATTTCAGAGCAACATAGATGCAATACAAATATGGTCTGTAGATTGGAAGATGCCATTTAACGAGAAGAAATGTAAAGTCATAGCCTTCGGAGATCAGAATATAAGACCATCATACAAGCTTGGAGAAACTATGATGGAGTGGACTGACACGACAACATATCTAGGAATGGTGATGCAATCGAACCTCAAGTTTGACCAACATATGACGCTCAAGAGAGAAAAAGGTTCCAAAACTCTGGGAGCAATCAAGCACATACTGCATGAAGCCCCCAAAGAAGGTCGGTTACTAGCCTACACTAGCCTGTGTCACCCAATACTGGAATATGCGGACACAGTGTGGAACCCATCCCTGACCAAAGACGGTGACTCTCTGGAGATGATACAGCACAGGGCTGTCAGATTCATATCCAGATTGAGAGGACGTGAGAGTGTAACTGAGGGGTGCTCTCAATTCGGTATTCTACCTCTTAAACAGAGACACAAAAATCACAGACTTGCTCTCCTGATGAAAATTCTGCAGGACGAAGAACGACATTCGTCACTCTCAATGGCATATGATGAAATAATCAAAGATTGCCAAAATGTGACAATGACCACTAGATCTGCTACCCGTGGTGAACTGACGTCTGTCTATGCAAACTCACAAGTCTACCACGGTAGGTTTCTACCGCGAACCATTAGAGACATGAAAGTGAACACACATTAACCAACAGAACACAGCATTTATCTGGGAGCAAGATACTGTAGTCCAACCCCCTGAAAAGGAGGACTACCGTTACACCATTATCAACCAATTAACAGCGAATCGCTGTAATCCCTGTAGCCAAAACAAATTGCACACTGTTAGCCAAATGAGGCACTCCTCTATACATCTATCTAGTGTTATTGAGTGTTCGAAACCTTCAAAGGTATTCAAAGGTATTATTTATATGATTATTATCTCTGTATTACCTCTGTGATGATAGGACACTCTAAATCACTAGGTGCAAGTGGAGTGCCTCAGGAGGAAAACAGTGTGCTACAGTGTTATTACATGGTTACAGCATGTAGCTGTCTAACGGTTATACGGTTTCTGGTAACACTCTCATGTCACGTATAGTTCTAGATAAAAAGCTGTTGTGAAGCATACTGGAGGTTGCATATATGGAAGTGAGCACTCCATGGCTAGCATCTCGGGTGACTATCGTTGTTTTAGATCAGTTATTGATTATTTCATCATAACTGGATGAGAGTGCACGGTGTCGTTCCTCGTCTTGGAGAATTTTGGTAAGCAACGCTACCCTATGGTATTGCCTTTGCCTGTTTAACGTTGGGAGACCTAACTGTTCTCTGGCTTCATTGACACTGTCGCGACCTTTCAGACCACTCACAAATCTAACAGCTCTACTCTGAACACCTTCGATTGAGTTTATGATAGCCTTGTTGGTAGGGTTCCACACTGTATCGGCATATTCTAAAATGGGTCTACATAGACTGGTGAATGCAAGCAGTCGGCTGTTTTTGGGCGCAGTACCGAGTGTATATTTGATTGCACCCAAGATTTTACTAGCTTTCCCAGTTTTCAAGGCTATTTGTTGGTTGAAATGTAGATTGTGTTGAAGGATGACCCCTAAATATTTGGTGCTCTCCACCCATGAAATTTTCGAGGAGCCAAGCTTGTAATGTAACTGAGGTTTAGGATTTAGTCCAAAGCACTGGCATGACACTTAGTAGAATTAAAAAGCATTTTCCATCGTTGTGACCACCTTTCTACGGAACTAATGTTCTCTTGGATGGCTACCATTTCATCGTCCGTATTGACTTCTTGGTATAGTAAGGTGCCATCAGCATATAAGCTGACTCTACAGTTGACAGCGGCTGGTAAGTCATTGATGTACAGAAGAAAGAGGGTAGGCCCCAGCAACAAGCTTTGTGGTACACCAGACGATACTGCACATAAAGTTGAGTACTAGCCCTTCAATACAACACGCTGCGTTCGTTCAGCAAGAAAATCTTGTATCCAGTTTGTCAGAACGGGGTTTAAATCGGGGATTTGTCTCCGTTTGTCCAATAGGAGAGCATGTGGTACTTTGTCGAATGCTTTTTTGAAATCTAATATCAGCGCATGAGTAGTTTTGTGTGTTTCTGCTGTCTTAGCAAGGTCATGGTACGTTGCGCAGAGCTGTGTTTCGCATGATAGGCCTTTCCTAAACCCATGTTGTCGGTTGTGGAGGATATTATCAAGTCTTTCGTTGAGGCAGTGAAGCACTATATGTTCTAATATTTTGCATGGTATGGAGGTTAGAGAAATAGGCCTGTAGTTAGATGCACAGGTTGTGTCACCACCCTTATGGATGGGTGTTACATTTGCTGATTTCCATTGTTTCGGTAGGCGTCCGCAAGCAAGTGAGGCACGGAATACGTGGCCTAGGCATGCAGCAGTACTTTGCAAGTCTATCATAAGATCCGGTTTTCTGATGCCGTCGGGACCAGGAGACTTTCCGTTCCCCAGTGAGGTTATCAGCTTCACTATTCCAGTGTCAGATATATTTATCTCTTCAACAGAATGATTGATTTGTGGTATGGTATCTATTTGCTGGTCTCTACAAAATTGCTCCCGGAAGAAGTTGTCGAGCAGCTCAGCACATTGTCTTGGGTCTTCAGTAGTGTGGTTTTTGTTGTCAGTAAGACTGATGAGGGATGGGGCTTGCTTCTTCATTCTTTTCAGGTGTTTATAAAACAGTTTTGAGTTGCCACGAGCTAGGGGACCACATATCTATCAACAAGGTAATCTTTTTTCAATTTTTTGATTTCGGTTTTTGTTTCCTGTCTCTCCATCTTATATTTCGATAGATAGAACGAATCTCCTGTGTGTTTGTACTTATGATATGTTTTACGCTGTCGAGAGGTTAGTTTGCTAGTTTTCTTGCCAAACCAGTCTGGTAGATTTTCGTTTTTTGGTTTAAGGTCTTTTGTTGGCACAAATCTATCAATACCTGCCTTAAGCTTAGTGGAGAAGACATGGCACATATCGTCTGGATCATTCATCAACGCTAATTGTTCACCCAAGTTTTTCATGTGCTCTTGAAAGGGTTCCATTTCTACGTTTTTGTACTGTTTGATACTGAATATAGGACCGTCCGTAGTTCTCGGTTTTACTATATTGAGTTTCGCAGTCAGGAGATAATGATCACTAAGACCAGGCTGCGTAACATCTGTTTCTGTAATACATTCGGGTGAATTGGTACAGATTAAGTCTAACGTGCTACCGTGAACATGGGTAGCACATGAGATGAGTTGTGTGAACATATTTTCATTCAAAGTGTTCAGGAATTGTCGATGTAGAGGTTTGTAACTGGAATGACTTTTTACTACCTGTGTTTTCCAGTCAATACCAGGCAAATTAAAGTCACCTAATAATATGACACGGGAATCTGGGAACCTGCAGTTCACGTCCTGTAAGATCGTTTCGATTTTGCCGATATTCTTCAAATGGACATGCGGTCTGTAGTAACAACAGAGAACGATCTTGGGTTCAAATCTCACAGTAATCATCTCTTCACCTAGTGCATTGATGTTTACGATATGGGGTTTTAATGTGTGATTGATGGCAATGAGCACTCCGCCGCCGTGCGAATCTCTGTGTCTACGAAAAATTGCTTTGTTATCAGTTTTTATCACACACATATCAGGCATTGTTTCATCAAGATGTGTTTCAGTGAGGCGTATAATCTCCACAGTGAGCCATATATGATTGGTAACAAACATGAATTGTATTAAAAATAATTAAAAAAAAAAATTTACAATAAAATAATTAATAATAATATATATATAATACTACTGATTAGTATTAGTACTGATTAGATCAGTATTATTATATATTATTATTGTAAATTTTTTTTAATTATTTTTAATATTGTATGTTTGTTTGTTGTTACCAATCATACATAAATGGCTCACTGTGTGTGTTTCTGAGGTTTCTGATTCTGTAATGAATTGAATTTCACTGTTTTCTTCTTTCAGAAGATCATCATCATTAGAATAATAATAATTATTATCATAATAAGATTATGTAATAATACATAATAATAATATTAAATAAATATTATTATTACTTATTATTATGATTATTATTATCCATCAATCATCATCATCATCATCATCATCATGATCATTATGATTATTTATGATTATTACTATTGTACAGGAAACATATCGCACGATGCCAAGGACATTTATAGCGAGCCAAGCTACGAACTTTTCTACTTTCACATAGCAAATATTTATTCTATTTTCCTGTGCTAGGCATTGACTGTCATTTTAAGCCTTGACTGCATCACATATTATGTAACAGTTTATATAAATAGAGCGGCTATGCCTCACAACTAGCAGTGTTCACCGCGAGGCATAGCTAGACAATTCCTTTGAGAATATATATAGCTAAACACTCTCTCAAGCTTTAGTCTTGATTTCTACACAAATTCTACATTACTACTCTACCAGGCAACCAGCTCTGACGACCTACTAGGTCTGGCAGCACCAGTGTTGAGCGACGAGTAGTAGGCTCGAGGCAGACTTGCCTGACAGACTCTCGCCTACCACGGCCTACCTTTGGCAGTAATGCTGAAGGGCGGACGCTGAGGGGGCCGAGCTGTCAGCAGCTTGCTTGAGAAGGTAACGAGTCTGCTACCTAGAGGGTGCAGGTGTGCTACCGAGGTGACTGGCCACGTCACCATAAAATCCTGCACACTATTATTATTTTATATGATTAATTAATATTATATTATAGGAATTATTATTATTAAATAACAATAACTAATAATATCATTGTCTACACTGTATTACAACAGCAGTGAGCTAACTAGCAAATTAATAATGTTTTCACAACAACAACAAGTGCATAATAAAGTTGCAAATAATAATAACAAAGACACGGGCCTTTGGGGTTCGCCGAAAAAATAATAGAGATGATGCGGCCTGTAATAAAATTATTTCTACTAACCTAGCGTTTTCAATCAATTCCCCCCACACACTGTGTGGGGGAATTGATTGAAAACGCTAGGTTAGTAAATAATTTTATTACAGGCCGCATCGTCTTTATTATTTTTTCGGCTAACCCCGAAGGCCCGTGAACAAAGACCACCAGAACTTGGAAAAAGGTAAGGTCAAGGACTCCTAAATATTATAGTCCAAAACCTCCACACGTCGGCACTCTTTTGCGAATAGTGCTCGATAATAACTAATGCTTGCAATGAATACTGTATTTGGACTTTCCCTAGGCATGGTTGTTGTGTACATGGTTCTGAATAATAATATGTAATTTGTGGTATCCAATACTAAAAAATATGTAGATAGATTAAGACGATGACGATTAATATTTATTATTATTGTTATTTTAGTCCAAATCTCCTAGACCTGTTGGGTATGGACAAGAGAGAAGCGTGAGAAATTTATTTAAAGTGATTCAATAATAATAATAATATATATATATTATATTTATTTATTATTATTATTATTTATTATAATAATAATAATAATAATTATTATTATTATTCTTCGATTTATTTATTATTATTATTATTAATTATAATTATTAATTAATAATTATTAACCAAACGAGTGTTTACTTACTGACCAGTTTCTTATTATTACTGTTGTTGTTTTGTTGACATGATGATGATAAAACATTAATAATAATTATTAATTATAATAATAATTATTATATTATTATTAATTATTATCTATTATTATTTATTTATGACCATTTTTTTTTATAAAAAAATGACTCTTTTCTCTGCTTATCTCATTTGTATATGTGATCATAACTGGCCTCAGTGACCATTTTTGATTATCACAGCTGTTATCAATGCATCATTGGGTGAAAATTGCCCTCCTCAATTCTCCTCCGAGATGACAAAACGTTTTTTTTAGAGGCAAATAATACAGAAGCCTTTCAGGAGAACATGCAATCATTGGAGCAGCAGTTGACTGACTAGCATGGATGATATAAAGGAGATGTGGAAGGCATTCGTAAGCTGCTCATTTAGGCTCTGTTTCCAAACATGTCCCCACCAAGATTTTCTAAGTTACAAGATGCAACCGGCCTAAGTGGATGAATAAACATGTGGATACCTTACTAGCTAAACAAAGACGCACTCGTAGCAAGTATAAAACCACCGGCGACACATTCCTTTTAAATCCCTACAATCAAGAGAGATGAGCACGCGAAAAGTCTTCAAAAAACTTTAGCGAGATTCTCTGATGCAAACCACTTGAGAAGGGTGACAGCGAGCCATTTTACCAGCATGTCAATCAGTCTCAAATGCTAAAAATTCAAAGCTAATGACATTAGCTATGCCCAATGGTGAAGAAGAACAACAAATCTCCTGGCCCAAATCTAATAAAGAAGTGTAAAATGCTAATTAACTCTGCCATTACAGCACGTTGCTTAGTTCAAGTGTTCCAAGCCTCAATTGACAATGGAAAAGTTCCAACAGCTTGGAAAATCTGCACATGTTACACCCATCCATAAAAAAGGTCCCACCAATGAACCCTCCAACTGCGGGTCAATTTCACTCACAAGCATCCCCTGTAAAATGTTAGAACATCTTGTTCTCCGTCATCTTAATATAACCCTGGACAAAGTATTGCAATGGAGTTGCATAGAAATGTTTTAGATGTAGACTTCCTCACTCTTGATCCCAACATTAACATTATGAGATGATAGATAAGTTGAAGGAAAGCCTAAGAGCTCAAAATTAGTGCTGTCAGAAATTAATCATCCTTGAATGGTTGCCTACCAGCGCCCAGTAGCCGAAACGTACTAATACATGGTCAAATAGAAATTCTTACATTCCTTAGTAATAATAACATAGCAATCTGCTAGAAAAAAAATATACTATGACATTGCATTATAAGCAGATGAGAGGCCGTTGTACAATAAATGCTATACTAGAAAACGTACGATTTAATATTATTATATATACTATCATGGAACAATAATTTTGACCTTGAATAATTTCATAGGAAAGGTCATTATCCATTCACCAACATCATGCTATGTTGTTTATACATTTTTGCTTGTCTCCTACACTTATAACATTGTTGTAACTTATCATAATGTTTTAGTGTTACTACATTCTGATTGGTTAAAGTTTTTGAGCTGTTTTGTGTAAAAGCTCTTTGGTTGTTATTGCTCAGTGCAGTTGTCTTACTGAGATGTTTTTAGATAAATTAGTTAAATAGAGGAGAAGAGAAGTTAATACCCTACTTAGTGAGTCTGCCTGACTACGATTGTTTGAGCATTAGTTGCTCAACTTGTTAGAAGGAATAGAAGGTTGTTTTGGAGCCCAAATGCTACTAGATCTTTGTTTCCTTTGCATTGAGAGGAGACAAGGATAATTACAAAGGGCATTGACTATAAATTTTGAACAATTAATACAAACAACTGTTATTAGTATAGTTGTGAAGGACAACGATGTAGGCACACTACCACTCACTTATGATGTTTTTGATATATATTGACCATTTGTTATCATCCATAGTTTGCAACGTCGGTCTATATTTCGATGACACATTACTTTATTCCGAAGTCAGCTCTGAAGAAGAGGTATTGCATTTGGAAAAGTCATTCGAGAACCACGATGCAAGCTTGTTGGCACTTTACTGATTCGTGTCCAGGGAATATAGTCCTACAATCAGATCTTCACTTTGACTCTCACATTACTGAAAAACTTAACGAAGCTTACAAGGTACTTGAAGTTATAAAAAGCACATTACAATAAGGCGACACCCAAAGCCCAGCAGCTTGCCTATACTGCCCTGGAATATGCCAATACAGTCTGGAACACCTGTGACAAAAGCACAATATACAAAATCGAAATGCTCCAAAAACAGCTGTTTGATTTATAGCAAACCTCAAAGGACGGGCTAATGTGACCGACGCTTGCAACAAGCTCAACTTCCATATACTGGAAGGCAGGAGAATAAATCATAGACTCTCCCTGTTGTTAAAATTTTGTCAGCTGCAAACCAGAACAGTGCCCTAGCATCTGCACACGAAGAACTTACTAATGACAGGAAAAACTTGACAGTCATCATTATGGCTATCATACAAAATAAGCCCACATCTACCTATGCCTCCTTCTGCCTATTATATAACAGCTTCTCACCAAGAACCATGCAGCTGCTGAACCTGCTGCTTCTACCCACTTTCCAACAAATACATAATAAACCATGAGTCACTCTTTCCCAAGGCCCGCACCCTAGGGCTAATCATGAATGTACTAACATTTTGAGGTAAAAAATTTGAGGTAAGCATTAATTATTATTTTAATTATTTTATAAACACGAAGCAAAACTATTATTATGATTATTTTATTAATATGATACTAAATAAATTATTTATTAACAAATGAATTGCAAATAAACAAAAAATTATTATTGTTGATCGATTGTTACTAATATTTATTAATAGTTGTTGGTAGTTATTAGTATAATATTTATAATCGATTATTATGAAGACTGAGACTTGTTCGAACTAACAAGCACTAACAACAAGTAAACTAGTAATAAGTTGTGCTACTGTAATAAATATATTACGGTTAATAATAATAAGAGTAGATGACAATAATTATAATTTACTTGCTATGACATGAGATCATCATCTTATTATTTTTTATTATAAGAAAGTAGTAGTAATAAAGAAAGAATAATTATTTTAGGTCTCGATTGAAAACCTCAATTTTTTTGCCATTTATGCGGTTTAGAGGTTCCATTGTTACAATTATTATTTATTCATTATTATTATTTTACTCCAAAAAATAAGTCAATGAAAATATTTATTATTATAATAATAATATTATGTCGTCATCATGATATTGATAACTTGAGATATCCCTATCCTTGACAACTTTTCCTTTACGATTGATTAATTGCCGTTTTAAAAAAGTTGTAAAAGAACTACCGCAGTCGTCATCACTTACTTCTAGGGCTGAATTAGTTGACCTATTTGCTCTTCTTATAAATTATGATAACAAAAGCTTTTGTCCTTTTATATTTAAGCTCATCGAAGACTTGCTATGGGTCTCACGACACAATATCACAAATACAATGCTGCGGGAATTTGCTCTCTTGTTGGAAGCAGCAAATGCAATGTGGTCTGGATTGAATATGGCGGTATAAAAGGGAAATACTGCGCAGTCGGAGCATGCGAGAATATCCTCATATGGGATACAAAAACTGGAGAACAGGTTTGTCATGTTGTGTTTGTATGTTTTTTTATGGTTAAATTAAACTCTCTTTGCTGAATTTTATTCTGTTTTCAGTAATTGTATAGCAATCACTATTAGTTAGACTTGATAGGCGCAAGGCTCAAATGAATCTGGGATTTGTCATTAGGTCGCTACCTTCCCCGGTGATAAGCATGAGGTGGTGAAACTGGCTGCCTCTCCCACCACCAAACATCTGGCTGCAGGTTACCACAATGGTGAAGTCAAACTCTTTGATATAAAGACTGGAGAAGATTTGGTAACATTCAGCGGTCACAAAACTGCCATATCCTCCCTTGCGTTTGATGCTCAAGGAATGCTCCTAGCCTCTGGATCTAGGGTATTGCTTTTACTGTAAATATGTTTTCCGTAGCACTTAACCTGTAATGGCTTTCTTAGGGCACTTTCTGAAATATGTTTTATATTTTATTATAAAGTACAGCTAGCATTTGATCTGCCATTTATCTGTTGTTATACATAAATTTAGACTTTTTGTTTGAGTCATTGGGAAAATCATATCGTTGTTGTTTTTTTGATACCATTTTGTTTTTGTTATTTATTTGAAGAAAATCGTGTTGAAGTGTTGAGTTTGGACAGACTTCTGTGAAAGTATTTGTACCATTTTGTTACTTTCAGTATGTTTAACATGGACTGTGGTATGATGAAGTGTTTAATTTGCAGGACACAGATATTGTGATATGGGACACGGTGAGTCACAGCGGACTGTATCGACTCAAGGGTCACAAAGGGCTCATAACTCAACTAAACTTCATGGCGTCTATGAATATACTCATTTCCTCGTAAGTTTTCTAGCTGTAGTTTTTTTGTAGCTCAGGTTTGTGGGCATCAAGTAGGTCGTGCCTCTGTCATTGACATTAGTCTTATTCAAACGCATGAACACTTCCGCCTAATGCGTAATGTAAGTATGGAAGATCGCATTTATAAATTTAATTAAAAAGTGTAAGACGAACTTTCAACACTGAGGAGAAACGTCTGCACTTCTATTTACAATTTCTTCTCTTTTTCAAGATTAGTTACATCTATGCATTATTACTGCTTGTCTAGTTTGCTTGTACTCTCTTTGTTGGTTGTTAGCTCCAAGGACACATTTGTAAAGTTCTGGGACTTGGATACACAGCACTGCTTTCGTACATTACTTACACATAAAACCGAAGTGTACGGTTTGCAGTTGAATGCTGAGGAAACAAGACTATACACTGGGTCAGCTGATAATGAGATCCGGGTTTTTGATATATCTCCAGTGTCTGCAGGTGAAAAGCAAGTAAGTACATGAGGTGTCGATTATGTTGTAATTGCGTTAAACCTGGTGAGATGGTGATTGTCAGAGACTATCCCGTTGTCAACTTTGTGTATAGATTTGGAGTTTTATCCTTTTTTCTTGAGGAGACAACTCCATTCTTAGAGAATATTGCATCCCAAAATTTGGCTATTTGCTACATATCAGGCCAAAGTGAAAGATTGCCAAACAAGCAGTTGCCTGTGAAGTTGAAATGTATCTCACCTCGCAGTTGTGCTGTGTCATTTATACACTCGTGTCGACTTGACTTTTAATTTTGTTTTTGAGATCAGAGTGGCAGGTCTTGACAGGCTGCACTTTATCACCCACCTAATCATTACCAGTTTCATTTCCCAGAAATCAGACGAGGAAGTATTACAAAAGAAAAAGCAGAAACTAGCAGACAATGCTGAATCTGGAGAAGATAGCGATGAGGAAGAGACTGAAAACGACTTTAGTGTGGAAGAGGTTTGTATTGTATTGTATGTATGTTAGAGCGTACACATTATATGTCTGTATGTATGTTAGAGCGTACACATTATATGTCTATATGTATGTTAGAGCGTACACATTGTATGTCTGTATGTATGTTAGAGCGTACACATTATATGTCTGATTTATGTTAGAGCGTACACATTATATGTCTGATTTATGTTAGAGCGTACACATTATATGTCTATATGTATGTTAGAGCGTACACATTGTATGTCTGTATGTATGTTAGAGCGTACACATTATATGTCTGATTTATGTTAGAGCGTACACATTATATGTCTGATTTATGTTAGAGCGTACACATTATATGTCTGTATGTATGTTAGAGCATACACATTATATGTCTGGTTTATGTTAGAGCATACACATTGTATGTCTGTATGTATGTTTGTTAGAGCATACACATTATATGTCTATATGTATGTTAGAGCATACACATTATATGTCTGATTTATGTTAGAGCATACACATTGTATGTCTGTATGTATGTTTGTTAGAGCATACACATTATATGTCTATATGTATGTTAGAGCATACACATTATATGTCTGATTTATGTTTGAGCATACACATTGTATGTATGTATGTATGTATGTATGTATGTATGTATGTATGTATGTATGTATGTATGTTTGTTAGAGCATAAACATTATATGTCTATATGTATGTTAGGGCATACACATTATATGTCTGATTTATGTTAGAGCATACACATTGTATGTCTGTATGTATGTTTGTTAGAGCATACACATTATATGTCTATATGTATGTCTATGTATTTGTTGGAGTTGAAAGAATTACTTTGAGCTGGTCTGTTTGTTGTAGAGACTGCTCTCTTGTCAGTATCTAGGATCTCTCACCAGACACGGCAAAGGACGTACCGTCTCACTAGAGATTGACAGACTTGGTAGATCGGTGCTATGTCATGTACGTACATATCGTATTACAATATACTAGTATGTATGTCATGTACGTACATATAGTAGTACAATATACTAGTATGTATGTCATGTACGTATATATAGTATTACAATATACTAGTATGTATGTCATGTACGTACATATAGTATTACAATATACTAGTATGTATGTCATGTACGTACATATAGTAGTACAATATACTAGTATGTATGTCATGTACGTACATATAATAGTACAATATACTAGTACAATATACCAGTATTGTGTCTTGTATTCACATGTAGCTGTACAATGTGCTTACTGTACACTTACTGTACACTTACTGTACACCTATGAGCACTCACTCCCGCAGGGTTTAGATAAGACCATTGAGATATTCCTAATACTAACCGATGAGGAAAGAACCCAGTTGCAAAAGAGACGAGCTAGTAAAATGAGAAAGAGGCTCAGAGCCGCAGGAGAAGACGACTCGTTGTCTACTGCGGACAAACAACAACTTAGTGTGGAAGAGCAGCATAGGAGACATGAGCCTCTGCGACTTCCTGCCAGACCTAGCGCCGTGGATGCAATATGTAGCTCCACTGGAGTGTCCAAGGTGCGGTGCATATTGTTGGTTCTGTCTCATGTAACATATCTAGATATATATATTTTATTTACTACTGAACTAATGAATGAGTTACATGCGAAGTAAATGTTTTATGGGTCAAGCAGTCTATTAATAAGAAACAATTAATCCTAAATCGACCGGAAATTGTTAGGAAATGATATTCCATTGATGTCTAACCAAAAGTATATTCTCTGATAAATCTACTTTCTATTGTCTTCTAGACCTGAGCCTGATGTTAGTGCATCTACCTTGTATGCACTGTTTGCTTGTGACGCAGCCCTGGTAGTGCACTGAGTAACATAACCCCGGTAGTGCACTAAGTGACACAGCCCTGGTAGTGCACTAAGTGACACAGCCCTGGTAGTGCACTAAGTGACACAGCCCTGGTAATACACTAATGTGCAATCAACTTGTAGTTTGTGGCATTGCTCTCCAACAACAGTCTCTACTCCGGCTCTGTAGACCTGAGCGAGAAAAAGTCTGAAATAATGAAGGGCCACCACCTGGCTGCACCTGGACACAGGACAGACGTGAGGGCTCTGTCCTTCAGCTCCGATGGGTCGGCGCTGGTCAGTGCCAGTGGGGCGCAGGTCAAAATATGGAACAGGTATGGTTGCCATAATACTGCATGGTAATATGTGTAAAACCAATGGAGCCCAGGCTAACAAAGCTTAGAGGGGCTGGTCAGAATCCAAAGGCCTGATCTCCTGGCTGTTGCGTGTATCGGGACAGCGATGACTTTCTTGATTCTGATTTTGTCAGGGACAGTCTAAAGTGCATCAGAACCATGCGCTGTGGATACGCTCTTTGTTGTGCCTTCTTGCCTGGAGACAGGCATGTGCTTGTGGGAACTAAGGTGTGTACAGTACATAATATATATCATACACATGTGTAGTGTGTTTAATGTAGACAATATAATATACTGGGCACCTTACTGTGGTTTGTGACTATGTGACGACTGGTAGTTGAGAACTGACGCACATAAGGGTCCAAATAATTCCCGAAAACTGCCATCATTCGGCAGTACCATAACATTTCTTTTTCAGGCTCACACTTGCTTTAACTAATACATAAAACTTGTTACCAATCATTTTTTGTTTTCCATGTAAGAGCTGGCGCATGGTGATCAGAAAGATCCGAAACAAATTTTTTTTGGACACGTGTTGCTGTACCGGCTGACATTGTAACATCTGCACACAAAATCTATGTTTTGAAACAGGTTTCTCTGACAGCACGAATTTCTATACAAAAAAGGTTAATTAGCGGACATTGTGTTTTTCTCATACCAGTAGTTGTTGAAGTGAACTCATTTTCCTCCATGCTACATCCAAACTTTTATCGATGTCTCAAGTTGGATGACTTCCTGGAAGGTGACTACTAGCTGCCACCTATAGTGTAGGGTGGGAAGGTAGTCACTCAACAGATTGATACATGTTATTCACCCTGTCATTGTACGCTGTCATTGTACGCTGTCATTGTACGCTGTCATTGTACGCTGTCATTGTACGCTGTCATTGTACGCTGTCATTGTACGCTGTCATTGTACGCTGTCATTGTACGCTGTCATTGTACGCTGTCATTGTACGCTGTCATTGTACGCTGTCATTATATGTCATAGTACGGTACCCAGAGTTTGCTACGCTGTCCATTTGTAATAGAAATCGGACATGGTCTGTGAGGTCACACCTCCTGTGCTGATTGGTGGTAATTGACTGTGTTGTGATCTACAGCTCTCTTTATTCGCAGGCTGGTAAGTTGCAGCTGTTTGATATAGCTAGCAGTACAATGATAGAGGAGATCGAGGCCCACGAGGGGGCGCTGTGGTCTCTCTGCGTGATGCCTGACAAGAGGGGTATCGTTAGTGGTGGTGCCGACCAGAAAGTCAAGTTCTGGCAGTTTGAGTTGATTGAGAATGAAGAAGACAGCGATGAGGAGGCGAAACAGAACACATCAACATCTACTAGGTGGGTACTATATCAACTAGTAATGACTACTAGGTAGGTACTATATCAACTAGTAATGACTACTAGGCAGGTACTATATCTACTAGTAATGACTACCAGGTGGGTACTATATCAACTAGGATTCTAAACCTCAAGAAGCTAAAATATTGTGCAGAAGCGTATGATATTCACTAGGTATAACCAAACACGTCCTCTCACTAGCAGCAGCAGTCGTCAATTAAAAACCAATCGAGAGAATGAGTGTTTTTGTTGCAGCAAACGACTGACCCTTGTCACTACCAGAGTACTGCAGATGTCAGATGATGTACTATGCGTTAAGGTCAGCGCTGACAATAAGTTCATTGCTGTCAGCTTGTTGGACAATACAATAAAAGTATTCTTCTGTGACACTCTCAAGGTTAGTTGAGCAACTATTGCGAGTTCTGTTGACAATCAGAGACAAGTGCTTAGGTGATATAGTTGGTGCTACTGTGTGAGTTGTCTGTCCCTGCTGTCTATATAACATCCAATACACAGTTAGTGAGTTATTGAAATTAATTAATACTGCTACAATCTCCACTTCCTGTACGGCGTACTCTCCATGAAGCTCTGCTACATTTACAGTTCTTCCTTTCATTATATGGGCACAGCCTGCCTGCGCTGTGTCTCGATATCTCTACAGACGGTACATTACTTGTATCTGGCTCAGCAGACAAGAACATCAAGATCTGGGGACTGGATTTTGGTGACTGTCACAAAAGTATATTTGCCCATGATGATAGGTAAGCCCTGTGCAATCTTGTGTCCCTAAAAACCCCCACTCACCCCTTTTGATGAGAATTCTGTTTGTTATTTTTCTTATACCAGTTTTCAACCCAGAAACAGTAGAGCTGTGTATCTTCTCCCTTAAAGCCAGCTGATGTTTGGTTCATTGTGCAGCGGAGCGAGTGTATGACGAGCCATACTGTTGATTGACTAGATACTCTAGTGGCTGTGTGTGCACTTGTAGCATTATGGCTGTTACATTTCTACCCAAGACCCACCTGTTCTTCTCCTGCGGAAAGGATGGAGCCATCAAACAATGGGATGCCGGCACATTTAATCATATCAGCACGCTTAGCCCTGCTCACCATGGAGAGGCATGGGCTGTTGTGGCTAGCCCCAGTGGAATGAGTCTGGCTAGCTCTTCCCACGATAAGAGTATCAGGCTATGGGAGAAGTGTGAGGAAGTGCTGGTGTTGGAGGAGGAGCGGGAGCAGCAGAGAGAGAAAGAGTTTGAAAGGGAGTTAGAGCAGGAAGACAACCCTGTGGTGGGTTTGTTTGGTTTATTTTGCATTTAGTTGTTCTCTCTCTCTCCCTCCCTAACCAGCTAGAGTGCTTCAGTGTGCATACAGCTGTTCGTTGTGGTTTGATGGCACAGTCCTTTGTTACAGCTGCCAGGAGAGACGAGTGAAGAAATAGGCTTTGCTGGCAAGAAAACCGTAGAATCGGTAAAGAGCACAGAACGAATAATGGAGGCTGTGGAGTTGTGGCGAAGTGAAAAAGACAAACAGACTGTGAGTTCAGCATCTGGTGATAGCTCTATGTTACACCCTAATGTATTAATTCCATGTTACTCTGTATTCTGCTAGTTCTATGTTATCGTTATTTTGCTAGTTCTATGTTACCTCTATTGTGTTAGTTCTATGTTATGCTCTATTGTACCAGTTCTATGTTACATGTGTTTTTTTTTTGTAAAAAAGAGCAGTGAAGATGATCTGCATCCTCTACTCAGAGCATTCAACTGTAAGACCCCTGTTGATTACATACTGGAGGTGTTGAAGAAAGTCAAGCCAAGGTTAGTGCGTGGGGGGGGGGGGGGGGGGGGTGTTGAAACAGTAGGGAGACAACTCCGCTTTTAACCTACATTATTGATAGTATAACTGGAATCGAGTGTACGTCAGTTGTCCAACCCAGTGCTGTATTGTGAGATATATGGCCCGCTGTCCAACCAGGGATAGGACCAAACTAAGTGAAGAAATCAAAGTGTGGTCAGCCCTTCCCAGCGCTATTTTATATAAGGACAACTCCACTGGAGCCAAATTTCACAAAAGCTCATATAAGTTATTATTGGCTGAAATAGTTTTTATGCATTTATTCAATATTTGTTGTATTAAATAAATTTTTTGTTTTGCAGTAGTACCTCTGTGAACATCTTTTGTTTCAATCTAGCACAGATTTTTATTTTATTAAGTGGACTTTGGCAGTGAAATTTTGTTTAAGGCTTTTAGCCGTCCCTGGAACCAGGAATAAACAAGGAGTCATCTTCCCTTCGGAGAAATAACTCTGTATTGAGCAGTACGGGACATCGATAAGTTGGCCGATACGTTTACTAAAGATTACGTGCCCTACAATGCAAAAGCGTTCGCTTTCATCCCAGTGAAATCATGTGACCTTTTGTAATTGTATACAGGTATATCAGTCGCGTTAGTTACCATCCATATGGCAGACACCCGAAATACTGAAGTGCCACTTGGTTTTGTGGCAAAAACGAAATAATAATAAAACATCGGTACAAGAAAAAATAATTAGTTGTTTTTTTGGAATATTTAATCTACTTTAAGATTATAATTCTATGAATAAATTTTGGTTATTATTTATGTCTAAAGTTATTAGTTATTTAAAATTTGATATGAAAGTTGAATGGTACAAGAAAAGAAGTTTATCATTCCTATATTTTATCATACAAGTTGTAATATAAGCACTATATTTCGATCCTTATTACTTAGCTTAGATTTAGATGTTTTTGTTTAAAATTCCCAGTGGGCTAGGAGACATCCTGAGCTTTCAGTTGAATGGTTGTTTTAAGTTTTAACTTGTCAATTTGCAGTGTTACGAGCTGTTGAAATTGAGCCTTTTTTCTCGCAGTTATAGTGTTGTCACTCCAGCATTTGGCTCCAGAGGGTCACGTGACAAGGGCAGTTGGCCACACTTTGATTACTTCACTTGGGGACCAAAGGCAATTGAGTTTTTTATTTTAATTTTAAAATGCCGTATATTTTTCTTTTTTAAGTATTTGAATTTGTATTTAAATTTCAAAGTCTAAAATTTAGGGCATTGGCATTTAAATATAAATATTAACAACTCTAGGTACTTAAATTTATATTTGAATTTGTATTTTAGCAACTACAGGTATTTGAAATTATATTGAGTATTTATGACTAAAATATTTGGATTTGTTGACTTTGAATGGTAGCAAGTGTAGGTACTTGGATTTGTATTTAAATTTGTGACTTGCCAATCAAAGATTTGAATTTATTTGAATTTGTTGTTTAGACTTGCTCTTATCCCTGGGTCTAGCCTGCTGGAGCTTTTGATTTGTATGTCTTGTCAACTATCGACCCTTTCTAATGTCTTTTCAACTATTGACCCGTTTTAATGAAAAACTACTCAATATTTTGTGAATTTGAGTTTGAATAGTATTATCAAACTTGTAAATTCTGACTTGAATAGATTTATTTGAAGTTGTGCTCTCTTCTGCTCTTCTATTTCTATGAACAGTTTTTATACGATACTTGATAACGAGAATTCAATGGAGGTCGCCATAAGCAGCAAAAATAATGAAGTATTGTCATTCAAATGTCTATATGACGTGTGTTTATGGCAATTGTTGTATATTTGACTGAATATATAACGTTCACAATGTCTATGACCACGTATGTGTATTATATTGCCAGTGAGCTTGAGGAATCCTTGCTTGTGATGCCCTTTGACTTTGCCACAGACCTTCTTAGAGCTCTCGACATTCTTGTACGACAGAAGAGATCTGTAGAATTAGTCACCAAATGTCTTCTGTTTCTCATGAGGTGAGTGACATCACTCGACCAGCGTGGTTCATCAGGTTCATCGTTCATCCATTTTTGTGTTTATCGTTTCTTGCAGGGATGGTACGATTTGCCGCTGAAGGAGTTGTGTGCTCCTACTTCTCACTTTTATCTACTAAAAACTTTTGTCTGACACGATAATTTGATTCTTTAGAATTCACCATAACCAGATCACATCCAATCAGATGCTATTGCCAGCAGTTGATAGATTGAGGGAATCTGGCACATCTATTGCCGAGGAGTATAAGGTATGGCTCCATATTTGGTTTGCAGCCTTGAGAATATTTAGCTTGGCGACAGTGGCCTTACAAAACACCATGAGATCCAATTAATGTTGCTTGTCCAACCGTTTTTCTCTATTTTGTATCTCTATCAATCTGATATTCAACTTACTTTTATTTGTCGATGCTTTTCCTCTATGCTCCCTCTCTTATAGGATCGCATTGGTTTTAATCTTTGTGCTTTGCAACTGCTTCAACTGAGGCTAGAGAGCAGAAACTCTGAGCAGCTCTTCGCAGACGCTACGGATATGTTCAAGAAAAAAGAGAAGAGAAGAAAACACAAACACAAGGGACCCGAGATACGCTAGTACTAAATACTATTTATACTGTATTATGATCATAGTGCAAGTAATAAATATGTGGCATTTTTTAGCAATTATTTGACTTTTAAATCAAAGCATTTTTCTCACAAATAGAGTTAATGTTTTTTCTTTCTATTTTGGTCATCTATCTATTCAATTAAAAGGAACTTTTAATATAGCCTCACTGCAAGTTTGGAGTTGTGAAACTATGGTACTTCTGAACGCATGAATAAATTGTTAGAGTTACTTTCTCTTGAATACCGATATTTCGAAATCCATCACACCATTTAGCTAGTTTGTTTACAACTGTAAAGTAGCGACAGGTGAGGTACTCTTATGAAACTATATTTAGATTTTTTTACCTGCTAAGTACCAATTTTATGGTATCTTAGTCAGTTGTTTCCATAAGCATGAGAGATAATATTACGTTTGCTAGTGGTAGTGGAAAACTGGATGTTGTTAGGAGAGTCCGAGAGGGAAATGAAGCAGAAAATCTTTTGGAACCAACATCATTGGAAATAATAGTTACAACATCATTCCGTTTAATAACATGAGAACAAAATTAATTTTTAAAGCTTCCAAATCACCACCTTGCTGAAATTTCAATAATAACTTCAAGGTGATGATAATAATAATATAATACTACTACTATTATCTCAATCAGTAGTAGTAGGTAGTAGTAGTAGTTGTTGTATGTATTATTTATTTTATTTAATGATAATAATTATTATTATATAATAATTGATAATTATTTATTTATAATATTTAATTAATAATAATAATCATCATTATAATTATTATAACAATCTTCTAATAAATAAATATAATAATAATGATATATGATGATGATTACTATTATTATTAATAAATTATTTATTTTAAAAACTTATAGCTGTTATTTATTATTATTATATATTTATTATTACTATTATTTATTATAATAATAATAATAATCAATGTAACTTAATAACTTATTTATTGTTTATAATTATTATAAATAATAACAACCGTAATAAATTAAATAATATTATTATAATAATAATAATGAAAAAATTTTACTAAATAATATTATATGAATCAGTGATGATGATTGTTGTTGTTATTTAATTTATTATTATTAATATAAATAATAATAATATTATTAATTAAATTTAATTAATGTTTATTTGAATTGATATTTTTATTATTATTAGTTTTGTATGTTCACCAATTATTAATTTATTACAACAACAACAACTCAATTTTTTTTTATTTGTTTTTGACTGTTTTAATTCATACACATATATAGTATTATATAAATAATAATATATATATTTATATTATATATACTATATAGTATTATTATTATATATATATATTAATTATTGATTATTAATTATATAAGCAATTAATAATATTATTATTTTTTATAATAGTATGTTGATAAGTTTATTGATTTATTTGTGTATTATTAGTGTGTATATTTATGTGTATATTAATGTATATGTGTATATTATTATTATATGTATATATATTAATTTACTTTTTTATGATCGATTGATAGAGTAATTATTGATTACCTTATTAGCACTTATTATTGCTATAATAATTTAATAAATTAATGATGATGACAGAAGCACGTAATGATAATAATTAATAATACTACTTGTGTAATAATTATAATAATCATCATAGTAACGATATTAGTTAATAGTTTTTAAAACTTATTTAGGTAATTATTATTTTTATAATCATTTATTATTATTATGAACTTTAATTTTCTCTTATTTGATTATTTTTTTTGGTACTTTTACTCCATTTATTTAATTCTTACGTATAGTAAAAATAATAAATAAATAATAATTGTTATTATTATGTATAATGTAATAATGATAATGATACACATATATTTACAAAACATTATGTTTGTACGTATCTTACCAGCAACCGCAATGACCGCAGTGAGCCATAATAATAATAATAATAATAATACTAATGCATCCAAGGAATTTGATTAGTCTAATCAAATTCCTTGTTGCATTTTTTTGTGTGATTATTAACAACAAAAATGCAAAAAACAGTGTAAATGAAAGTATATTATTATTGATATTATTAAATTTATTCATAATAATTAGTAAATAATAATAAAAATTGTAAAGTATCGCTAATATGCAATTATTTTCGTTCCCTTTTTGTTTAAAAGTATTTGGTTTGATCATAGTAATAAGTAAATTAAAGTTTTGATTGGTTCATCGTCATTAGTCTTTTAGAGTATTTTTTTTATCATTAGTAATCGGCCGTTATTATTAGCAAAAATAGAATGAGAATAAGGGAATAATGACACACAATAATAGCCTAGATATCATAGAGCATCAAGAAATGACAAAATGTGTTTTATCATTGGAAGATTTATGCTACTGTGCTGCAATTGAATATTGATAGCTATAATGTATTTTCCGTCAACTTCAAAAAGCTCTTTACACACCCAAAAAACCACTATATTACATGCATTTTCGAGTCGCCCAAAAAATTCTCCAATATCATTTTAGTTTATTTTTGTGACTTGCAGGAAACATCGCTTTTGCAATTTATACATGCATGAAAAGACACACATAAAAGCCTTAGCGATTTTTGATTTCATCAGCTGAGTATTGTGTAATTCAATTCGGAAGTTCTAAAACATTCAGTTTCAATCATATGTGAAGCAACATAAAGTTAGATTTGCATATTTGAACACAAAAGTTAATACTGACTGCATTGGAGCGGCGTGTTTGTTTTGGTGTTTACCATCAATCCTTGTTATGGCGTTTATTGATGAGCTCGATGATACTAGATCATCATTCAGTGAAATCTATGCTCCTGGGAGCACTTGTAAAATGAATATTGAGTGTAGATGGCATGGCTGCTGTCATCTCGCAATGTCATGTTTTCTATGGGCAGAGTGCCTGGCAGGCAACGCTAAGTGATGGATATTGTGTTAATCCTCTGCTCCCCATTCATCTAAAAATCATCAGAGACTTAGCGTTGCCAGAATTATTTATTTGTAATCCATTTATCACCTATTTATTATCCACCTTTCTTTGAAAACCTAATATTGCATATTAATGTTTGCTTTGAAATGATTAATTGCTAATTAACTGTTGCACAAGTATGCAGAAATCACATTGAGATATTTATGTCTTTGAATGCTGCATGGGTTTAATTGTCAACTTGACTAACGTTGAGCAAAAAAATATTACTGTGGGACCACAATGCAATGCCTGGGTACTTGTAGAAACTGCATTGCCTGTATTAATCACAAAATAGCTGCAACAAAAATCATACAAATAGCAATGAATTAGAGTTAGTTTGCTGCAATCAGTAGTGTGCCTGCTTGAGAGCTGTATATTTGATACACGTCTAATTATTGTAGTCTAAATGTTTGAGGTGGCATTAATTAGCTGAGGACTTGACCATGACATATGATACATACAGTATACAACCTGATATAGTATACATACAGCATACAACCATTGTATAGTATACATACAGCATACAACCTGATATAGTATACATACAGCATACAACCATTGTATAGTATACATACAGCATACAACCATTGTATAGTATACATACAGTATACAACCATTGTATAGCATACATACAGTATACAACCATTGTATAGCATACATACAGTATACAACCATTGTATAGCATACATACAGTATACAACCATTGTATAGCATACATACAGTATACAACCATTGTATAGCATACATACAGTATACAACCTGATATAGTATACATACAGTATACAACCATTGTATAGTATACATACAGCATACAACCATTGTATAGCATACGTACAGTATACAACCTAAAGGTTAGAATGGGATATTGTATACAAAATTGGATGCATACAGTTTAAACTAACAATCTCTCAAACAAAATAATCTGTGAATGAGATTATTACAACACTAACTAATAGAGCCCAATAGAGATCAATAGAGCCCTGTAGAGCCCTGTAGAGCCAGTCCTATCTCACTGTCGATCAACTGCACCTCTTGATTTACTCCCTTCCTTCCTTGCACAGGCGGAAGGCACTTTACACGTTCTCTCTAATGGCTTGTGATGCCTTGTTACCTTTCAATCTAAGCACTTTCTAATCTATATACCATCACAGAATCAGTGTGTGCATGGCAAACACTGCCCATCCCTGAGTCCATCCCTGAGTCAGCTTACATAATGTACAACTGCTGGAGCTCCTTTGTGTTGGGGTGGAGAACACACTGCTTTCTAATCAGTCATGGACATCTATCAATAGGGTGTGTCATATGACTAGGAATTTAATTCTTGTTGGGAGATGCAAAAATAATATAAATAAAAGTGGTTGTACACTGCAATGGTGTGTTTAAATGTTCTACACTGCAATGGTGTGTTTACTGGGCTAATTGCTGTCCTAAAGCTCCATGTACATCTACCGGATACCTACCGATTTGCCCTTACGGATCAGAAATGACGACAAGGTGTTTCCCCTGTTATTTTTTTCTACTTGCCATTCTCACGCAATGCTGGTTAAACTCGCTGTATTTGATGTCATAGTTGGTCATACAATGCTTTGATACAACAAAAACAGGACGCTTATGAACGACTCTTTTTACATAAGTGATTGTGCTCGAGAAGCTTTTTTATTGGAAATATTAAAATTGCGAGCAGTGATGTGGTTGGTCAAATCACGAAGTGTCTACCAGTTTTTTGATTTGGATCAAAACCTGCCGATTACCTCAAATAACATGCTACCGATAGCTTGGTGATTTATCTGGAAACGAAGGGTGCAAAATCGCGCAATCGGTAACGCAAGTCGGGAGGTAATCGGTAGTTGTACATGGGGGTTTACTCCTTCAATTATACATATATACATATTATACATATATATATGTACGTATATAGCTGTAGTAGGCCAAGAGCTCCCTGATAATCATGAAATATTATAAACAAAGAAACAATAAACCAGACTTCAACTTTAGAATGGCACCACCAGTCTGAGTGATATAGATTGCAGGCATCCAAAGTGTACAATTGTAACAATCTAACCTCTATTCTTATTTAAACTATAAGATGTTTATTGCACTCACTATATGTCACTCTATGTCTATGGCATTGGGGTTAGCCTCAAGTCCTTGGCAATTCAAACAATCGATGAATGGGAAAAAGAAGCCAGCTGTTTGTGATAATTTTGTGGTGTTACTTTGAAACTTCCGTATAATTGGCTTTGTGTTTGCTGCTTTACAAAAAAGCTTTAGTCTACTATTGTTTTTGTCTAGAATAGTAAATAGCCGTGGCTTTACCTCCCTCTGATCAACACTATAATATCAGTGTACTGATTGTCAATGGGGTGTTGTATTCTATTCAGTGTGTTGTACTCTACTCAGTGTGTTGTGTTCTACTCAGTGTGTTGTATTCTACACAGTGTGTTGTACTCTACTCAGTGTGTTGTACTCTACTCAGTGTGTTGTATTCTATTCAGTGTGTTGTACTCTACTCAGTGTGTTGTACTCTACACAGTGTGTTGTATTCTACACAGTGTGTTGTACTCCACTCAGTGTGTTGTACTCTACTCAGTGTGTTGTATTCTACTCAGTGTGTTGTACTCCACTCAGTGTGTTGTACTCTACTCAGTGTGTTGTACTCTACTCAGTGTGTTGTACTCTACTCAGTGTGTTGTATTCTACTCAGTGTGTTGTACTCTACTCAGTGTGTTGTACTCTACTCAGTGTGTTGTACTCCACTCAGTGTGTTGTACTCTACTCAGTGTGTTGTACTCTACTCAGTGTGTTGTATTCTACACAGTGTGTTGTACTCTACACAGTGTGTTGTATTCTACACAGTGTGTTGTACTCCACTCAGTGTGTTGTACTCTACTCAGTGTATTGTACTCTACTCAGTGTGTTGTATTCTACTCAGTGTGTTGTGTTCTACACAGTGTGTTGTATTCTACTCAGTGTGTTGTACTCTACTCAGTGTGTTGTACTCTACACAGTGTGTTGTACTCTACACCATGTTTTGTATTCTACTCAGTGTACATAGCTTATGGGCAGAAGGCATGGCACAATCTACAATTCTAATTACAATGCAGGCTCTGCTGCCTGCCCCAAATGTGGGAACATAATTCCTTGTAATTAAAGGTTGCATAGACTCATTAGAGCAGTGTGTTTGGTGATTAGGGAGAGAAGGTGAGAGAGTATGCTAGGTCATTGACATATCTAGTTAGCTACTGCTAATATTGTCTTGTACCTTACAGCCTCTGGTATATTAATGGTCAATTGGACTTTCATCCCTCTGCGCAGATCACTACTGCTGGCTTTCACATTATATCGGTAAGAGGAACCCTTGTTCTTTCTGTATTTATAAATATCTATGCCAACTGTTTTAGGAATTGTAATGTGTTATGCATGCAATAGTTTGGTATTCACATATTTGCATGCGTGGAATGGAGCAAATTAGCATATTGTAGTCATTCAACACCAATGGATGCTGCTCCTTCCTGCTTTTGTTTGTATACGTGTATTCGCACTGCTTGTTTCCTGCATCACCCAACATGGCTGGACTTTCAAAGATCGGCCGCCACCATTTTATGTTTTTTGTTACATTTACCTGCGGGTATGTCAACTCTTTGGATTTGCACAGCCTTATTTTTAATTTAGAGTTATCTCTCTACAACAACAAGTGGTAGTAACAGCTGCTAGTGACAGCTAGTAGTAGCAATAGCAGTAACGACTAGCAGTAACGACTAGCAGTAATAGCTAGCAGTAACAGCTAGCAGTAACAGCTAGCAGTAACAGCTAGCAGTAACGACTAGCAGTAACAGCTAGCAGTAATAGCTAGCAGTAACAGCTAGCAGTAACAGCTAGCAGGAACAACTAGTAATGTGTGCCATTTTTACAGATCTCAAGATGAGTAGCCAGACTTCTGCGCTGGTAGAGACAGTCAGTATTAATTATGAAGACTTCAATGATAGTTTTTTGACATGCAGCACTTGTCTCAGTCTATACGATGGAGTAGAACATCCCCCAAAGCTTCTACCCTGCTCTCACACGGTAAGTTGGTACTTGTGGCTGCAAGTGCTTTCATCACCAGACATGTCATGGCAGTCAATTTTTGTTGGCCCAATGTACCATCTTGTTGCTTCTTTTGATATACCGCTGAAGTGTGCAGCCTCTACTTGGCCTCCCTGCAGTTTTATTTGAGCAAGGAAAGATCAAGCGACTGTTTTATTGTGTCTATAAAAGAGCTAAAGTGATGGGTGTCTCTCTTTTCTCTTATTTGAGTGGCCCCTCAGCTGCAGGGATATCAGAAGTAAGTGTAGGCTGACATGCATGGCAGGGTTGGGACAAGTCTATGGGTTATGTCTATGGATTACATCTAGGGTTTGATTTTTATTTTCATTAGCAAGAGCCGAGTGTTCATATTCATTTCATCATGTTTGCTTTGGAGTGGATCCCATAGCTTTTGTGTTCTTTGTCTTCTGAGATTGTTTACTTACTCTTTGAGGAATTCTTTTCATGCTCACCACTTGATCTAGCTCTAGCAATGCTAGCTCTATGTCAGTGCTATCTCTATATCAATGCTCGGTCTAGCAATGTTATCTCTATGTCAATGCTATCTCTAGCAATGCTAGCTCTAACATCGATAGAGCTAGCATTGCTAGACATAGAGACATCTGTTGTACTTGTAGTACATAGAGACATCTATAATTGTACTTGTAGTACATAGACATAGAGACATCTGTTGTACTTGTAGTACATAGACATAGAGACATCTGTTGTACTTGTAGTACATAGACATAGAGACATCTGTTATACTTGTAGTACATAGACATAGAGACATATGTTGTACTTATAGTACATAGACATAGAGATATCTGTTGTACTTGTAGTACATAGACATAGAGACATCTGTTGTACTTGTAGTACATAGACATAGAGATATCTATTGTACTGTAGTACATAAACATTAAAATGTTTAGCGATTGTGCCGTGGCTGTATGTGCATTCTGTTATTGATCCCATTACATTCCTGCTTTGTTTTGAGAATGCAAATCCGTAAAGCCAACATGACTGACAGCGACTGGCGAGGTACGCGCTGCGTTTGTCTCGGAGCATCAATATTGACTGCTCAGCACAAAATGTCTTTTGCCAATTGATTTCCATGATTATTTTACACAACACAGTACAAGACAACATATAATTGCTGCTGTACTGATCAATGTCACTCAAACAATTGATTCCTATCTATTCACTGCTATTGTTTAGTCAGTGTATGTAGGGCAGCATTCTTTCTTTAGTGCAGAGTTTGGGAGCAGTTGTCCTCCCTATACTGCTGTCACAGGCTCTAAAGTGTATACACATGCGCACACATAAGTATATATATACTCACGTATGAGTCTGTAGATACATACATGATACTATTTTGTTTCTAGAAAGAAATTAATTAATCTAACTTGTCATGGTCAGGTATTTGTTGTCACATGCCTGGCATGCCTCACATGGATGGTGTGAGCTCGCTCAACCAATGACAAGCACTGCCTATTGTTTACTTCCTATCTCTCTCTTTGTGTGCTTACAGGTTTGCTTCAGCTGCCTGGAGAGCATTGTGGGTAACAACAGCATCGACATCAACTCAATTCGCTGCCCTATATGTCGGGAGTCCATCACACTTCCACAAGGTAATGCTGCTGTTAACACAGCACACAATTATCTAAGCATTGCTCTAGTTGTCATTTACTGCTACCACCACTTATCTGTAATCACTGCGTTTTATCATCTCACTTTTTGTCTCCCTGCCTGTGCAAAAGTTCACACAATAGAAACATACATTATCAACTTATATATTTTCCACTTTCCCAGAATGCCTGTCTGTAAGGCATTGTGGGTAGAGTTGAGAATGGCTCGCTGCACCATTCACCCAACGATCATGTTATATGATCGTTTGACCGATTATAACTTATATAATATTGAGTTGTCTCCCCGCATTGGACTGATATTTATATCGCCATTATACTATATATATAACCGTTATCCATCTTCCCTTATATGATCGTTGATTGATAGCTGCTGCCCCTAGACAACGCATGGGGGGGGGGGGGTGGGCTGTAGCTGTGGCAGTGTCACAGGTGGCTTCCACAGGCTCAGTATTCAATATTCATGAATGAAATGAGCCCATGAGCTGCTTGGCTTGGTGCCAACTACCAGCATAAGCAATATTCATTTTTGCCTACAGTAGCCACGCACTTGTCTTTCATGAGAACTTCCTTACAATATATCATTGATAGGTGCGTAATAAACGATAACCATAAGGCATAGCTCTATTGTGTATAACTCTATTGTGTATTGTGTATAGAGTTATTGCGCCTCACCATTAATTAAATTCGATGAGTCAGCACAGAGCACTAGAAGCTGATGTCTGCTGTTAGTTGATTTATACAGTTGAAAGGAGTGCTTACCCCTCTATACTCATATCGCACCAGTTATCTCTATTGTCCTATTGTGCTATTGTGACTGGTCTTGGTGCACTCCCTGGCACAGCACTAGCCATTCTCCACACAAACCATAAAAGATTGCCTATTGTTATTACTTCTAGGAATTGTCTACTAGTTAGTTACTTGTACATTTTCACTGGCCTTCTCAGCAATATCATCAGTTACCTTCCTCTCACATTGCATGCTTTTACTAAAACATAGCTTTGGTTTCAGGGGGCGTGTCTGCATTCCCGCCCAGCTTTCTTGTCAATCAGTTGTTGGATCTGATGGCTAGGCAGAGAAGAGAGATTGTACCCAAATGCGCTACGCACATGAGCCAGGAGTTGCTCTTCTGTGAGACGTGTGACAGCATATTCTGTATCATGTGTGAGGGTTCTGTACACGGAGGTACCCACACTGTTATACCATTCTCTATAGCCATTAAGAGAATGTCTGAAATTCTTATATACAAGGCACAGAGATGTGTTCAAAATCTGAACTACGCTCAAGGTAAACACTACGGCTTGTTGCTGTGTAACTGTAATAAATTATTTATTAGGGGAGCTTCATTGCAGGCTTGTATTCTCCCAAGTGTTTACACCGCTGACTGCTGACCACTGGTAGGTTCTTTCATCGCAATCCCTTCCTGTTCACAGAAAATGTAACAACAGAGCTGAACAGGCTAGAGTACAACTCTACTGCAGCGGTTCAGGCAGTGAATGAGTCATTCGATGCACTGGAGGCACTGATAAGTGAACGCAAGCAAGCCATACTCTCCAATATAGACAGCATATGCTGCCAGAAGAAGAAGGCATTCAGAGAGCAGCAGCAGCTGATAGAAACTGAGAAGGTGAAGGTGGAGAGAGATTGTGATGGTGAGTGAGTGTATTATATAGTATACTAACAGAGATATGCTTGCTGAGTGTACAACAACTTGTGTGTACTCACCTTTCTCTACCTGTCTCTACCTGCATTACTAGTGTTTGAGAAAGAGTGTAAGTATCTCGATAGATTTGTTTGTTGTGTTAGCTTAAGCTCACCCTAGTTCTAGTGGTTTGTCTTAGCCTTTCCTCTTGGCTAGATCACCTGTTGGCTTATTTCATTGGTTAAATGGTGGAACGCGTACCAGACACGTCGTGCTACTGAACTACAGTTGAGTTCTCCCTATTGCTAGTTTAGTAGCAACTAACTAGTAGTCTCACTCATTGCCTCTTCTCAACGTATGCATTCATTTACTGTGTGTGGGATTGTCTTCTCTCAATTGTTGGCAGTGACAACTCCTGAGAGCATGTTGTGAGCCGCGAGCTGTTGAAAGTTTGGCGCGTCCTTATTTCTTCACTGATATTCTAACTATTTGTGGATACTTGGTTTTATAAGTGAACTCGGGCTGAAGCTGATACAAATGGTTGGTTTATTTACTAGTTGGGTGCCCACACGTCAGTAACAGACAACTTCTTTCATAACCTTCTTTCACATAGTTTATACAGGCTGTCGCACCACAATGTCTGACAAATCGAAGGAATTTTGGGCAGTGAAAGCTTTTTTAAGTGATCGCACTTATTGATATTGGTCGGCGCATTCAAATGTGGTCTAACCCTGTTATCATCCAGTAGCCCGTCCATTTTGTGTCCGGTCCTTAGTTACTGCTCTACTGCGCTGGCATTGGTCCCACCAGCAACTGACTGGTGCACTATTTATTAGGGTGGTTTTTTGCTGGAATTTATAGTTTTTGTGTTTGGCCTGTTTTGTAATTGATCTATAAAATAATGGAGTTGTGCTGCCATTAGCCCATGCTACAATGGCCCCATGCTGTAAATGGCCACATGCTGCAATGGCCCATGCTGTAAATGGCCCCGTGCTGTAAATGGCCACATGCTGCAATGACCCATGATGCAGCTGGCCTAATCAAGATTAAATGCTTGTGGTTGGCGTGTTTGTCGGGCACAACAAGATAAGATGAAATTTAATCGTAATGTTGCTCTTGTCTGATAGAATGTGTCAAGGCTTTTCTGTATGCCTGCCTCCACTGCACCTGCACTCACTCATTTGTTGGTTCAATAGATGTAGAAAGTTTGTTATCTGACTTATGGTTTGGATGAACTGACAGTGTTTAGGTGTAGCAATTGATCTGCATTGGGCAGGCACAACCAGTTATTGATTAGACCTGCAGTGCTTGAGAGCAATCGATTATGTCAGCAAAACACTTTCAGTTGAAGCTTCCTTTTCCCGCACCTGTCTATGTACATGTGTATCTATATCTATGTATGTATATCTATCTATGTATGTGCATGTATGTATGTCTATGTATATCTATGTATGTCTACGTACATGTACATGTGTATAGCTACATCTATGTATGTCTATGTATGTATATCTATGTGTGTATATCTATGTATGTGTATCTATGTATGTCTATGTGTGTATATCTGCGTATATCTATGTATGTCTATGTATATATATCTGTACATAAAATAAAACCAGCATAAGTCGACCCCGTAGAAATCAATAAACCAAACATCAGCTATTGAAAACGGCTTTACTTTCAATATTGTCTTGTTTAATTCGACAGAACAATTTTTAGCTTTTTTATTTTCAAAACCAATTGTCACACAGAATTTGTGAAAAGCCTTAGATAAAAGCATGGTGTTTGTAAACAGACGTTTTCTATTGCACCGAATATCAGAAAATTTGACAGCCCTAGGTCGAAGGTCACTCATAGAATCATCTCCTCCGAAGAGGAGGTAATTCTCTAATGCAGCTGTCTACACTTTTGAAACATACTCACTACGATACTCAATCATGGAACTACTACACAAGGAGTTTTTGATTACCGAAATGGAGTCAATCGGGAATGTAACAAAAATGCAAGGCTTTCTGTAGACCATCAATCTAAACACGTTTTTTTCTGCAACAGAACAAAAATGCAGCTGATATCATTAAATTAATAATTATTGTTGGTAGTTTTTTTGTGCCTATTGCCATTATAAAACATTACACCAATTGATAATAATTTTAGAAAATAAACAAAGCAAGCTTAATTAGTTTTTATTAGTATCGTTTATTATTATGATTAGATCAAAATAAAAATTATTGGAACAATAATTATTATTATTAGTTAACAATAATTCAAGTTGTCATTATTATGAAAACTCATTCACAATGTAAGTCAAGTGAAATAAATGTCTGGAAGTGTTCATATTATTCATAATATTATTATGTTATTAGTTACATTATTATCATTTATTTATTATTTATATTTATAATCTCCTATGGTATGTTTGGGCAGTCCAATACTATCCATAATTAGACGTATTTTTCTTGGCCCTCCAACATTGATTTAAGTGGGTTTGACTGCATCTTTATCCATGTACTATATCCATATCTATCTGTTTGTATATTAGTCATTGATTGTCCATTGTGCTTCTTATCTCTGAGCTATTTATTATGTAATCATTACAATTGTGAGCATTTGTGTAAAATGATTGGGTCATTTGGTATGAGCAATAATCACTTGATCAGCTGTGTATGTTTGGTATGCATTGCATGGTGTGATACTATATGGTACAGGGATGTGATACTATATGATAAAGTGGTGTGATACTATATGGTACAGTGATGTGATACTATATGGTACAGTGATGTGATACTACGTATATAGTACAGTGGTGTGATACTACGTATATAGTACAGTGGTGTGATACTATATAGTACAGTGATGTGATACTGTATGATACAGTGATGTGATACTGTATGATACAGTTGTGTGATACTATATGGTACAGTGGTGTGATACTATATAGTACAGTGGTGTGATACTATATAGTACAGTGGTGTGATACTATATGGTACAGTTGTGTGATACTGTATGGTACAGTGATGTGATACTGTATGATACAGTAACCATATGCTCTCCCTGCTCAGGTTTGGAGTCTGAGATGGAAGTGAGGCATATTACAAAGAAGATAGCTGATCTCAACGAACGCCTGGATGCCACATCTATGTTGGCTGAGCCGAGGGAGAATGCGTTCATCAAGTATCTATGGAGGGAGAAAATGCATGAGTTAGCATCATCCTTCACAACATTTGGCAAGGTACAATGAAGGCATACAGGGTGGGGGACTCAGTTATTCGGCTTGTCCATAGATAGATATGGCATAGTCAGAGAGAGCGGAGCAGTCAATGTGTTATAGTGTCTCTTGCACTCTAGCCGTGGTGGAGGGTTGGTTGCTGTCAGCTGTTCACTGCACTTGTACTTGGTACTCGTGTGTTGTACATCACATCTGTCTATGTACACGTCCATGTATATCTGGTGTCACATTCAACATGCAGGGAGTTGTCATCTTTCTCCAATGGCATCCATAAAAAAATGAAGTTAAATTACTAATTACTGATAATATTTTATTGAAAAAATAAAAACAATTATGGCTCCTGGACCCCGTGTCTGCTTTCAGAAATACAAAACAGTTTAAGTTGTCAGTGTTGGTAGCTTTTGGTCTTTTCTCTCCTGACTTTGATTGGTCCAATGTACAGATAATGGTAAGTAATAGATGATAAAAGTAATAGAAGTTGTTTCCCCCTGCACTCCTCCAACCTCATTACTTTATTGTTTGATTGTCATCACATATAAATTGCTCAATGGTGAACTTGTAGAGTGAATCCGTAGCTGGCCTTCTGCCATTTCACATGCAGACAATTGAATGCATTGCTGCCGCTGTACTTGTAGCTGAAGACAAGCACAACATTCCCTGCTCTGTGTCAGTGTTACATAGAGCCAGCCACGACATTCCTGCAGTGCACGGCGCTGGTCACCACCATTGACTGCAACGGGCAGAAGAGGAGGGATGGGGGTGACCCGTTGGACGTAACATTTACTGACTCCAATGGAGAGAATTGTGATTACAAGCTTACAGACAGGCAAGATGGTACGTATGTAGCATGCTCTTTAGTTAATGTATGGTGTTTTGTATGCTCCTGTCCAGCCGTGCATTGCATCTTCTATAGCGACTATACCTTGTATTAGTAGGTACCTATGCTATGTACTTTTAGGAACCTATGCAATATCCTACATGCCAAAGCTACTTGGTGCTTTTCAACTTAACGTGACAATATTTGACAGACCAATCAAAGGCAGTCCTTTTGAAATACAGGTACGTACACTTCTCTATACCCGAGCCTGCTTATACAAGCAATGTTAGAGTTGTCTCCCTGTTAGTCATCTGTTTACTCTTTGTGACAACCCATTGCGGTGCATTGCAGGTGTCTCCACACATAAATCCTATATCTAAAGTGGGAGGTAAGGGCAATGGATACTTGGACTTCAGCCAACCCACAAGCGTTACCATAGACTGCAATGGTGACCTGTACATACTGGACACTGGCAACAATCGCATCAAGCGCTTGGCATCTGATGGTTCATTCATTGGCCATATTACAACTGATGGCTTGGAGAACCATGGCTGTACAGGTGACACACCTTTCTCTCCCTCTCTCCCTCTAGGCTTTACTGTCAATCTCCATAACTGTGTACACTCCATCGCAGGTATGTCTATAACTGCTCACTCTAATGCAGGTATATCCATGACTCCAGCTGGAACCATAATGGCTATTAACTGGAGGACTAAGCTGATCACAGAACTAGACATGGACGGAAAGGTTGTGAAGCAGTTCACCTCACCAGAGCTGCAACAACCCATGTGTATAGCTGTTAACTCCGTGTCTGATGTGATCATAGCGGATAACACTGCCGAGTGTGTGTTTATTTTTGACAACACTGGCAGGTGGGTTTGCTTGCCATTTCTGCCCTCTTGTTTTTAGTAGACTATGCAAGTTTGCTTTGACTGGGATAAAGAGGTTTAGAAATATTTTGCAGTACGAGATGTTATATTTTAGGTTAAAAAGAAAGATAGAAGAGATAGTCAACGAAAAAGGCGTGCGGTATAAATTCAAGTACATAGCTGGTGTGACAGTCGCACCAAACGATGACATCATAGTGGCAGACAATCATATTATGGCCTTCACCCCTTGCGGTCTCTTTAAAGTATGTCACTGCCAGTTACCCTAACTCCAACACCAAAGTCTCATTTTCTATCTGGCCCCTTACCTTCACCACTAGTGTTAAGTATAGCCTTCCTTTGTTGTAGAAAACGATCACACAACCTGCGCTCAAAGGCAAAGGGGGATCCTTCTACTCTGGTATCACAGTAGACATACATGGTAACATCTTGGCTACAAAGACTGAGAAAGGGCGCTGTTGTGTCGAGATACACAGAATAGAAGACCACATTCGTTTTTACATTGACTCGTTTCTTGACCGGCTAAAGAGGCCGTCTGGTCTTGTGACTACCAACGATTATCGTTTGTATGTCTGCGACCTTGGCAATGATTCGCTCAAGAAGTACAAGTACCGGTAGACTGACACGCGTATGAGCCGGCTTGTGCACTGCTAGTCATCGAACTCCTTATTTGTGAGCGCTCGTACCTGTGTCAGATAATCTCACGACTTGCACCAAACCTGAGCTCTCTACTCGCCATTTGTTTAGTCAATTCACCCTATGTTCATTTTTGTTCCTGTTATTTTTTTATAATTTGGCTGCAGAGTCATATTTGTTCATAAGAATTCCTTTGTTAAATGACCAATTTTTGTAAGCATTGGCCAGCATCACGACAGTATTAGCTATGGACTACGCTCACTGTTACTGCACGATTGTTAGAAACGCACTCATTCGATGTTATTCTCTATTTATTACCTAATATTTACTTTGCTGCAGTCACTGAAATGTGTCACCTTTATTGGATGCCACGTTTGAGTGGTTGCAACAATTCTATCTCAGGCAGATGTTGTGCAAAGGCTTTCTGTAATCTGAAGGTTTTGACTGTTATTTATATATGGGTAGGGAAGGGAGGGGGGAGGGGGTTGGTGGTTTGGGATCGCTAGTTGGCCAAAAGCGGTTGTTATTTGTGATAATTGTAGCAGTTTCGTTTTCATCCATTCGAATGGGAGTGTTATGTTATTATTTGCCATAATCAATACAAAAATCCCTCTTCTCATCCTGTCAGCTTCTCTTACTTTACTCATGTCTAGGTTTGTTTGACAAGTTAGCATCCAGGCTTACATATTATTATTCGGATCCCTGGGAATCTGAGCTGAGCTCCTGCACTCTCTGTATATATATGTAGTTGTAATTGTGTTCTCACTAAAATTGAATCGAACAGAATTTCAAGTGCTAGTATTTCCTATTTCTTTCCAGCTACTAGAAATCTGATCTGTGGAGGATACCAGTTACTTTGTAATGTAATGTGACACACACACACCTTTATGGAATGGATCTGATGTGATTTGCGACAAATTTGGGGGTCTTGTGTTTTTCAGCAGAAGAAGTTGTCATCTCCTTTTTGCGAATCTATTAAATATCCGAAGGCTAAAACCTCCTTGACCTCCATTAAAGTGGTGAATAGAAGGAGACGGCGACTTAGTAGTTGAGTCACAGTGATATAATATATCACTGTAATATAATTATATCACTGTGAGTTGAGTATACCAAGGTTGAAAATCCAAGTGCCGACATTCATCGAAAGCCCATGATATATTAAGTGTGTAATATATGAATGACAGAGCCGGCTATCATGTCTGTGCACTTTTGTTATGCATAAATGTCATCACTTTGAGCAATAATGCTTTTGCAACATTTGCCCCTAAAAGTCGTCAGCCTCTACACCACTTGAATCTCCATATTCCTGTTGTCAACAAAGCCACAATATTATTATTTATTCATTTATTTATTGATAGCAAATTAGACTTGAGACGAGACTCTGAAAGCAAAAGTGAGGTATAAATAAGAGTAAGGTTTCTGCATACTGCTATTAATTAATAAATAATAATTTTCAGTTTTAATTTTTAATTGTTGCATTTAATTTTGTTGATAATAGTTTTTATTGTTTCTCTCAGAGTCAAGTGAACAAAAAAGTGGTGATAATAATAAATGAATAAAAAATAATAATAATAATAATAAAAAAGTATAATTTTTTATATATAATAATAATTATAAATAATAAATAATAATAATTATTAGTTGGTGAATTATTACTGTTATTTATTAAATTAAATTTATTATTTTAATTTAATTAATAATAATTATTATTATTAATAGTAGTAAGTAAGTAGTAGTAATAAGTAGTAGGTAGTAATAATATTTGTATTATTTCTTAATTAATAATTAATAATAATTATTAAACTTAACAAAACTTAGTAATCAATAATAACAACAATGAATAATAGTAATCATCAATAATAATAAATAATAATTAATACTTACTACTACTACGTTCTCTGTCCGCTGGGAAGGTTGTTATATAATAATAAATATGCATATTATATATATATATATATATATATATATATATATATATATATATATATATATATATATATATATATATATATATATATATATATATATATATATATATATGTGTGCTTAATAAATTTAATGTACTAGTAGCTATTGGATTAGTGTAATGTTAAAGAGGGTGGCTAAAAGATTGTGGATAACTAGAGGGGATTATTAAGAAGCTAGGGAACTTTTGGAATGACCATACTTGGTGGTGGTTGTGTTGAGCTGGAGCTTTTATTTATATATACCTAGTGAGTGATGTAGCATAGCGTCGTAGGCAAAAGGAAAGGAGGATTGTTGTCTACTACTATGGTGGCTCAGAACGTTTTGTGTTTTGCGTTTTAAAACGTCTAAACGGTTTCCAAAGCGTATGAACGCTTTTGAAATAGTCTAGACGGTTTGCAAATCTAGCCACCATATACTACCGTGTTTCATCATTTTGTGAAAGATTTATTGAAGAGTTTGTGGTGATAGTGAAGGTTGGTGTTTATTTATTACGTATTAACACCATCGTCCTAGAATTGGTGCCGTTTGGTGGTGAAGGTGAGTGTTTATTATTTGTTAGTGGTTATGCATGACAACTGTTATTGTTAAAGGATACAGTCAAGGCTATTTGTTATTATAATGTTTGTTTAAGGAGTTGGCATTTACTTGCCCCAGTTTTTTAAAGTCGGTGTTGCCCAACACTTCAAGTATGGTCATAGGATTTGATTTTCCTAGGTTGGTTATCAATCCTGATAACACTTTGGTTCATGGAAGACATGGTTAGATGAATTTGAACTTGGTGTTGAAGTGGTTACTTTTTAACTAGGTAAGGAAACAGTAAATAAGAGAAAACAAGATGTTTTCGTGGGGGAATGAAATTGTTGGCTTTATTGCATGCCATTGGTCAAGGGGGTAGAGATTCCCTAGAGTCTTTTGGATTTGATATGAGGAGTGAGCAGGTGAGTTGCAGTGATTAGTTTGATCAGGCGATGGTTCATTTAAAAAACGTTTATGGTTCCGAGGAAACAGTATATGTGAAAACATTGGAGTTTGTCACTGCAAACCAAACTGTGGGGGAAAATGGAAATGATTGTCTTCTACGTGTTGAAAAACTTACAAGGTCATTAAATTTTGGAAATAATGATAATGTTGGGCAAGAATTAACATTAGCTATAGCTGTGAATGGGTTAACAGAATCTTCACTGTGTATTCAGCTGATGCAACAAGGTAATGTAAACTGGGAAGGACTTGCTGACACTCTGAGGGTAAGAAAATTGGCTAGAGATTCATAGAACATCATGGAGCTGGGTAAAGCAAATCAGTTAATCACCAGGCAGGTAACTGTTGTAAAAAAGAACATACATGTGGGGAGTGTAATATGGAGTATGGAGGTACGGATCATTTGCAATGGTCAATCTGGTGTTAAATATGATAGATATGTTGAGAAATGTGCAGGAAAGATAAAATGAGAGGTTAGGTGTAGGTCTGCTTGTGGTAGAAATTATAGGTCTACGAGGGATTTTAACAATGAAAGGTTCATGTCTGAGTGGCGTAGGAGTAGGGTTGAAAGTGATAGATGAAATACTGTGCAGGGTTTTGTAGTGGTGTGTGCGATTCACCAGGTAGCAGGCACCTGCACCTCCCTCAGTACCCGACTAGACTGCAAGCCCCAGTTCAGTAGCCTAGGCAGGCACTACTAGTTAGTAGCACCGGCTGGCATCGCTGGACTGCGTGCTGGACTGCTTGCTGGCCTAAGTGCTGGACTGCGTGCTGGATTGCTTGCTTTTGTACGCTTGTAATTTACTGCAAGACTTCTATTATTGCAATAAGTATTGCTATCTTCATGTAAGCAATAAGAGAGAGCGTGTGTGAGAGTAGTATAGCATGTATTTTTCTGTCTGTGTTCCTCCAACTACTCTGAGTTGTGAGGCAGCAGCAACCAGTATTTATATAAAATATTATATAACATCTTTTGTTTGCATGTAGCCTTTGTACATTGTGTAAAATAAGGGTGGCTCATGCAGGGCAACGTAAATAGGTATCACACTAGTTCGATTACATAAGACGTTGGCTGGTAGAAGAAAGGGTATAATGCAAATGTCATGTACACATATTCTGTATAGCTATTTACAAAGAGTAGTGTTTGTTGCTTTTGTTACTTCTCCTGTAGGCCCGTAGCTGGGAGTTGTCTTCTGAGGATAGAGTTATGCAGTGCCTTGGTTAGATTCGAGCCATTTCCTGTACAATACTAGGATTAAGTCAAGAGGTTATTTGTCTTCCCATGATGCCAATGCGTGGTTTTGCCACCAGGTTAGGTTTTGCCCTGCTGTGCACTGCTGGGTTTGTGGTGGTGCAAGTAATACTTCCCAGGACTGCCCTAATAAAAAGTATAAACATGCTGATAGGTATAGTTATTGAGGTAGTAGTAGTGAAAAGAGGTGTGTGGGGACATTAAGTGAGGGTCTCATTGGTCATTTAGGTTTGTTGATTCTGAGGAGCCATCTTATGAAGCTCAGAATATAGTGACCTGTGCACCTTTATCTGTGAGAGGTTTACCTCTTCCAGAAAACAAAAACTGCCTGTGTAGTAAGGTTGAGGAGCTACTTGTGGCCCAACCTGCAAGTGCTGCCATTGCAGAGGTAAAGGTTAAAAATATTCACTTTGGTGAGTCAGAGGTTAAGGAACCCGACAACAGGGAAGACCAGTCAGGCTCTGGTTCTGAACTTGCATCTGGGATTGGCAATGGGGAAGACTAGTCAGGTTCTGGTTCTAACCCGATGCCCATGGTGATGATTGAGGTAGTGAGAGAGGTGGTGTCGACCGACCTAGGGTCTTGAGTATATGGCATTGGTTCTGAAGAAGGAAGAGAAAGGTAGTTCTGAGAGGTTGAGTAGTAAAGATATGGGCGGCTAGCCAGTCTGTAGAGCAAAGGGGGTGATGTGGTTCAGGATGATGAAAGTTTTAGTTTTGAATGTTTACTTTATGTAATGTTCATGTCAACTATCTATGTTGAGGTTTACATGTTTGTAGTTATGTTAGGATTATGGGCTTAGTATTATGCTATACTAGCTTGAATAAAAGGGGCATGTTATATATGTGCATAGTGTAGCTGTTGGATTAGTGTAAGGTTAAGGGCAGCTAGAGGATTGTGGATAGCTAGAGGGCATTAAGAAGCTAGGGAACTTTTGGAATGACCATACTTGGTGGTGGTTGTGTCGATCTGGAGCTTCTATATATATCTAGTGAGTGATATAACAGAGGTAGCTAGCTACTAGTAGTTGTATTAAGTTGTTTCATAATACAAGTTGTCATTGTTGTTTTATCTGATAAATGACCCTCTGGTTACAACTGTACTTTTGTATGTGTGCAGCAAAACTGTAACTACCCACTACTTGTGGCTATTTACTGCTTAGCTTATTATGCATTTGACAGCACAGTCATGTGTTCAAGCAAGCAATACAAAGTATCAACCAACAACAAACAAACAAAATGACAGCAATGCTGTTATTTATTGGATTACAGAATACACGAGTAGTTATACAAAATGTAAGCAATAAAGTATCTACCTACCAGTATACAAATAGCACTAGCACAAACAACACTACACACTGCAGCTATATTAAAAGTATCACACAAGTGTAGTGAAACCTCTGTTGCTGTACACGCTTACCACTCACTGTCAACCACTACTGTTCCACATTGTCGCTGCTTGAATTACTAGTTTTGTTTTCAACTAACAAAACACAATCACTGACACGCAATATAAAACAATCTACTCTGCCTGGAGTCTGAACCAAAAAAAAGCGTGTTAACTGTCAACTTTCTCTGAAGTCTAATATTTAGACGACACAAAGCTTTCACAGCTAACATAAATTAATTAAAACAGCCATAAGCTATACCTAACTCAGGTTTGCCTCCAATCATCATCGCATCAGCAGAACATAATTCCACAAGATCCATAATACTAATTATTAACATATATATTATTAATAGTTGATGATTAATAAAGTATAGTAATAATTATATGGGGACTGTTAGTTATTAGTTTGAATTATTTTAATTATTCTTGTTAGTTTAATTAGTTATTATTATTTATGTTGTTGTAGCATTTCTTATTATGATGATTTATTAAAGTGTTGAAGTTGTTGCTTATTGATCATTTTTCGGCTTGATTGATGTTGTTCATGACAGTTATTGTTAATTAATATTATTCATTAATGTTTATCAACTAATTACCATAACTATAGCTGCCATTGTAATCTTTATTCATAAGAAGGGCTAAAAAACAAACCAGTAACTATCGACCAATCTGCCTTACTACTGTACCGTGTAAGATGGTGGAATGTGTAGTCCTTCACCACCTCAATAAAGTACTCGACACGCAGCATAACGGACAACATGGATTTAGGGGAGGTCTTTCTTGTGAGACACAGTTATATACTACTTATCATGAGCTAAAAAAGCTACGTAGGACTCTTTATGTGTACACACAGTTCTCGGCTTTCAAAGGATTTGACAAAGTTCCACACAAACTGTTAATGGACACAATAAGACAACTCCCAGATATTGATCCCCGTCTAGTGAACTGGAAACAAGACTCTGTTTCTGATGGATCCCAGAGAGTTTCAGTACACAAAACAAAGTCATCATAGCTGCCTGTTACATCCGGTGTGCCTCAAAGATCTGTGTTGAACCCCACATTATTTCTGTTGTACGTCAATAATCTACCTGATTCCATCACCTGTAATGTTAGTCTTTACGCTATTGATACACTGATCTAAGCTGCCACTAACAATGGCCAGGAAGAGATGGCTTTTAAAGCAAACATAGACTCTCTACAATTGGTCAGTTGCAAACAAGATGCCGTTCAACAAGACGAAATGTAACGTTATTGTATTTGGCAACAACACCAGAAAACAAACGTCACATGCTATTGGAGGTCACCCACTAAAGTGTGTTCAGGAGACCAAGTATCTTGGTGGGATAATGCAGGCAAAACTGAAGTTCAACAACACATATCCAAGAAAATCACATCTTACAGTCCTCCATCCTACAGTTTTACCTCCTACAGTCCTACCTCCTACAGTCCTACATCCTACAGTCTTACCTCCTACAGTCTTACCTCCTACAGTCTTACCTCCTACAGTCCTACCTCCTACAGTCCTACCTCCTACAGTCCTACCTCCTACAGTCCTACCTCATACATCCTACAGTTTCACCCCCTACAGTCTCACCTCATACAGTCTCACCTCCTACAGTCCTACAGTCCTACATTCTACAGTCCTACACCATTGTGGTTAAAATTTGAATAGGGATTAAGGATTGAAAAATAAAATGATCTTTTTCCTGGACTACTACACAATTGCAATGTATAGATTTGACTTGGCTGGAAAGGCTTATGTTGTTACTAATGTTTTGCAATGTAGGGGTAACTGGGGTTATATGGGCCAACGGATAACATGAGACACCTTGATTTATAGAACTCTCTTCATTCTAAGCCAATGAGGACTTGCCACACCAAACGATAAGACATCATCTTTCAATCTTATTGTATTCTGTCCAATGTGAAGAGTTCATTGGCAGAGGCAGGTGCATTATAATTTTTTGTCTTTGCCTTCTAGAGTAATTGTTCCATTTAATACATTATTTTGAATATCTAAATTGCACTTGCAGTGTCATTTTGATTCATTTGTTAGCAAAATATGTCCAGAACATGATTATATCATGCAAGATTACAAAGTTTAGTTGGTGTTCTCTTTGAAGTATTTGTGACACAGTAGAGGAATATGGGCCTGGTTCACATACATATCGTAAATACTCGCAAGTGATTGCAGATCCTCGTACGAGGATCAGCGCTGTATGTGAACCTGGATTTGCAGTGGCTCGTACGACGTCGCACGCTGTCGCAGAGGCTCGTAGAAAAGTTCAGTTGAACACTTTCCTGCGACCGTCGTACGATAGGGCGTATAATTTTCTTACTTTCTTTCTCAAAAACCACAGTTAGGTCAAGGTTACTCATGTAAACATGACTGCCATAAAAAAATTATAATAAATAATAAAATTATTATTGTTTGATTATAAATATTGATTATTATTTATTATTAATTTTCTGAATGAAATATCATGGTAGTCGATTTAAATGTATAAATATATATATTTTCTGTACATTTTTATTTAATAGCATAATTAGTATATTATTATAAATTGAGATTCAAAAATTATATTTAACAGGTGGTAAAAAAATAATAATGCACCATTAAACAACAGTTATAAATTTAAATAAAAAATATGGAATAATATTTAATGATAATATGAGTAACAATGTAATAAAATTTTTAAAACTGTTAAAAATAATAAATATGTTGGTGTAATTGAACAACAATAATTCATTTAGTATATATAGTCGTTGGTCAGTGAAGATGTGCTTTGAGATTTTATTACCTCCCAGTCAAGAGAGTGATTACACCTCTTGCGATCATGAGCTTGACAAGTTTTTGTGAACATGTATCGCAGATCGTCATACGAGGATCTGCGATCACTTACGAGCATCTACGATATGTATGTGAACCAGGCTTTACTGGGGTGAAATAGCCAAGACCAGTGTTACCCCAAAAATTACGTTACGCCAAAATATGATGAAACCTTTGTTGACTAAATAGGAATATGATTTGTCATATTGATGAGAAATATTGAGCCTGTCAATGCTTATTGCCAATGTGCTTTTTATCTCATCTGAGAATGTTATTTAACTTAAAACACGCCAGGAGATTATAAAAAAGAACAATCAGTTTCTCCTGTAGTAGTAATAGAAACAGTTCACTACATGGTGGACAAAAGACTGCTAGTGAGATATAAGATAATTTGGAACATTCCTAAATATATCAATAAAATCGCCAACTGCACTCTATCATGGCCCACATTAGCCTAGATGTGAGGTTACATGAGCCTAAATGTGAGGTTACATGAGCCTATATGTGAGGTTACATGAGCCTAAATGTGAGGTTACATGAGCCTAAATGTGAGGTTACATGAGCTTAGAAAACAAAATTGAAAATTGATAACTTTTTCAATTTTAACAAAAGAATGCTAACTTGCTGATAATTGTGAAGCACGACGGTTTTATATAAATACATATAGCCCGTATAGCTGGAAAACTTTGAAATATTGTCACTTGGAAAAACGTCTCCTCTTACCCCACTTACCCTATTGCAGTGCTAAACAGTTGTGCTGCTCCACTCCTCTGATATGCTGCACCGCTAACTCGCCTGCGAACTGGCAATCTGCTGCTGACCACTTAAAGCTGAAACAAGATGGATTGGAGCTCCAGTGAGGATACAACTAAACTAGAAGTGGTCACTATTTACAGACCGACGAGGGTATGTAGCGCACCTATAGGTATGTAGCGCACCTATAGGTATGTAGCGCACCTGTAGGTATGTAGCGCACCTGTAGGTATGTAGCGCACCTGTAGGTATGTAGCGCACCTGTAGGTATGTAGCGCACCTGTAGGTATGTAGCGCACCTGTAGGTATGTAGCGCACCTGTAGGTATGTAGCGCACCTATAGGTATGTAGCGCACCTATAGGTATGTAGCGCACCTATAGGTATATAGCGCACCTCTAGGTATATAGCGCACCTATAGGTATGTAGCGCACCTATAGCGATGTCGCGCACCTAAGCCACTACATTGGTGTTGTTTGACAGGTTGTTGCAGCCATGTGCTGCTTCATTGTATCACTTATGATGATCATATCCATATGCCCAAATGCATGGGTTGATACACAAGCCGCCCCTGGCTCTCCAGTAATTCACAGAGAAGGCTTGTTTAGAATCTGCACTGAAAGTACCGATGAAGAATACTCTATACCTCCTGAGAAACAGGGCTGTGTCGGTCAGAACAAGTGTAAGTATTTTGTTGTATAGTATAGTACTCTGTCTACATGCTTGTCCATATCACTTACACTCTTAAAGACAACTCTGCACAATTTATTATGCAGCGTTCATGAAAGGAGTAGCAGCGCTGGTTATAATTGGTTGGATACTGATGCTCGCTGCAGGTGCACTTCTAACATACGGGATACTCTCTCATTTAGATGAGTTGAAAGTTATTCTCTACAGGATTGCTCTCATGCTGGCTGCTATCACAGGTAAAGCACTCTTTGTGCATGAGCTTGCTGTCTCATAAACACAAAAGCTAAAACCTTTTGGACTTTAATTGGTGGAAAAAGTGATAGGCCGGATGCTTCAGTCATTTACATTTTTCTATGACAAAATGCGAGAGTATTAACTTCTTTTCTTAATGCTCAAATGATAAAGAAGAAAGGTATACAATTTATCAAAAAATTTAAATTAAGGTGGTTTTTATAGCTCTAGTGCACCACAGTCATCACACGGCTGCGCCACACAAAAACCTGCCCATATTTTAATGCACTCTGGTGGTGATCAACTAAAAGCTGTAGACGAGCTGCTCCGCACAAAATTTTAGTAATGGCACGAAGTGTCCTTGAGAATGAGAAAAATTTGTCGAACTTTTGCAATGTCAATGCCAAAGCTCGTAAAATAAACATCAGTTTTCTGTTTTTCTAAACAATTTGGCTTCTCTTAGACTAAGCCAAACAATCTCCAAATTTAACAACAAAATTTTAAAACTATTTGAACCTAAAAAAGGCCTTAAAATTGTAGTAATATGATGAAATAAATAATTCATAATAATAACAAACAAAAATAATGTTGATATTACAATTGTAACACAATATTGTTTGAGAAAGATGTAGTTTACCTGTAATGATCATTTTATCTCAAAATATTAAAGTGTTGGCATTGGTCTTAATAAGTGTATTCGCCAACTGAATCGGTTAGCAGCTGCTATTATTTATATTTGGGGACCACATCGGTGGTCGGCTAACGCATCGATCCAGGCTTTTACAATTATATAACATTAAAAAACTATATCCTTCGATCAGGATCCATTTGTGAAGACATAAAGTTCCTAGGTGCATAATTATTTTCACATGTGTTAGTTACTGGTACTCATAGCGTGATGCGATGGTGAGTAAAAGATAGTGATAGCGAGTCAAAGAATAAACAACTTTACACTTTTCCGGTTGGTAACATTTATTTTGAAGCAAATTACTCTTGATTAATTCTGACAATAACAATTATTTTAATTGTTTTAACAAAATGGCTCCGATTTTTATTTATCATGATCAATTTATTTATAATATATTATTGTTGTATATAATTATTGTAATAATAAACAAAGTATATAATTTATCTTATTAACAAATAATGATAAAATATTAATACCGGGAACCGAACTGCTTTGTACCAAACGTCGCCCTCAAGGCTATGTATTAATTTTATGTGATGGATCGGTAGCATTCGCGACCTATGATAATGCCTCGCAAATCAATTTCATTTTTTTTCTCGGGGGAATGGTATTTTGCGATCCACTTACAATATTGCTATTGACCCATTTGCATTAAATATATTTAGAGATGCTCCGACTCACTAAATTTTTATCGATCCAATTCGATCCCAATTTTGACATTAAAACTACCATATTTCGATTCAAACGTATCCACTTTACAAAAAAAGTTGAGGGTAAACTTTTAACAATAATCTCCACATACTTATTCACTTGAATGCAACTAAATAATTTTGTAGTTTTCCAGAATTACAACCTAATAACACGCGGATAATGCTTTTCCTCATCCTAATAGGGGTTGAAAGAGCAACCTAGCCACGTTGGGTAATTGAAGCTAATCTGCCTGCTATTCATTGTTGGCGAAAAGATCTGTAAGCAACAATGGAAGCAAACCGATTCCAATTTGTACAGATTATTGTAAATAAACGAGAAATGTTATTAAATCAATTTATTGTATGGATCGATGCTGCCAGCAAATACACCGAATAGTTTTGATTATATAATGCGTTGCACATAAAAAATTTGGTGTGAGGGCCGATCAATCACATTAAAGGCTTGGTGATACATTTTGCCCGTAGCTATAGATTCTGAACTCAGCAATTACGTTACTGTGTTGCAGGTGTTCTGCTGCTCATAGCACTAATAACATTTCCAGTGATGGTTAGCAAAGGGCTGAAGGAAACAATTACAGAAGAGGAATGGAGAGTAGGCTGGGCATACATGCTAGATTGGGCATCTCTACTCATAGTTGTTGGCATCATCCTATTGATAGCCATCGACAGAAGTCCTGATGAAACATCAGTTCGTGAAAAGGTTATTAGATCGTGAGTGGGATCATTTTTTTAGTAGGTTGTTTTCATGCATTTAGTCGTAGACAATCTCACAAATCCCTCCAATTCAAGCAAAAGGTTAGCTTAGATATTGTAAGTTCTCTGTATACAACTTTTTTACTGTTTACACATTCTATGATTCTCATCACTCATTATTCGCCTATAAGTTTGGAATTGGTGGCAAGCTTTTATTTTTTATTTTATGGCATACCAAGTAATCAAGTAGAAAAATCTGATCACAAAAACTAATGATTGTTAACTAACTTTCGTGGTAGAAAAATCTCAAAATGTGAACAACTTGTGAGAAAAAATAGTTGCCTGCTCCTATTATGGATACCAATGTTTTTGTTTGCCTCTGATAACTTTAATTATGCAATCAGCTATGACCTATTTTCCGCTTGTATACAAGCAAAAGTACAACTGTATTTTGTGAAAAAGGTACAATAAAGGAGTAATGCTGTAACCTGTAGCAGATATTTAAAAGAAATAGATGGCGTTACGTATTGATACACACTTCAAAACACGCAATTAAAAGCTGTGAATAATGCATAATATAAATTTAAATGTTATGTTTCAATCCATTCAGTTTCAACATGTTGCAGATACCTGTGACGATTTGAGCATTTTGTCAAAGAGGTCAATGTTTTTGCTTGAGTTCTCGTAGGTTGACGTTCGCAGATTGCTGATACAGCCAGTGAACATGTTAGTGTACAAATCTCTTACCATTGCTGTATTGGGCACTCCACCTGCAGGTATAAAGAAGTAGTTAGGGCTGCCACGGATCAAACCCAGTTCAAATTAGCTTCAACATCAACAGACGACAACACACTACTCACCAATATATATGTCCCCTACAGCACCGAGGTAGGAGCTACGATGAGATCCCTTCACTGACACCCCATCTACTATTAATGTAGCCTGTCCTCTATTCCTTGTAAAGGATACCCTGTGTGTTTTGCCGTCATTTACCTTCACACTGTGTCTAATGCGTGTTGGTTCTAGACTTCTTGACAAGCGGTAGCTGAAACGTACGTAGAATAAGCTATTTCACTTTCTTTCACCATTATTAGTTCGATCAGCATTCAAATTTTGGTGACCCATATATGAAATGTTAGCTAATATTGAAGACGACCTTTAAATGACATACCTCATCTCCATGTAACCAGCCTGCACTGCAAGAGCAATGTACTCCGAGTCCTTAGCTGTGGAGTCCTCTTTTCCACCATAGTAAAGAACAAGACCATTATCCGCTGTAGTTTTCAGTTCTAATGAGGCACCACCGATTCTCAGCCAGTTGGCCAAAGATTTGGGGAGTTGAAGATAGCCTGCTCCATTAAAACCAGCTGCAAATCCAGTTGACTTATCCATTGGTTTAACATTGGTGAGATCTGCATATATAAACTACAGTAAGGATTCCTTGTCAGTATTACCTACATGAATTTTGTGTCAAGAAGGAAGATTTTGTGCACTAGAAATATCCAATTCAACAGCAACATGGTCTATTTAGAAGTATAGGCTGTAAAAAGCATGGCTGCTGCAAGCAATGCGTAGGTGCGTAGGTGCAGCTACTAGCGTAGGTTCACATATTAGTAGCTATTTACCGTGCTGCTCATCATTTTGCATAGAAGAATAAAGGTCACCTCGTCTTGGTCCTCCACTCCCTGGCAATACAGTTTCAACAGTTAGTTGTAAAGGAATAGCTACTACTGGATCTAAGGCTCTAGATGTGCCCACTTACCAAGGTATAATCATGCTCGTTACATGCAGCAAGAATTTTAGGTAACTGGGAGCTACATGTGTGTTTCTAGTTTTTGGCATTTGTTCGTAGATTAGTAGTAATATATGAGCAGATCTCCCTACCAAGTGTTTTTTTGTGGATTAGACCTTGGGGGTTATGCAATGAGTTACGGCGTTGGATGGATTGCCGAGTTTATATTGTATTTTATTTGAGGGGTATTTGAGTGGCATTTGAGTGGCATTTAAGTGGCATTTGAGTTTTGATTATTTTTTTACTTGATTTGAACTTATATGGCATATAGATTTTGAATGTATGGCACTCATATGACAACATTTTTGATGGAGTTGTAATTGCTACTGAATTGTTTTTGTATATGATATAACCATCTACAACGATATAGTTATTGTTATAGTTTTATTATTACATAATAAGTATTACATTAATTGCTTACTGGAGAATGTAATAAAATACATATCATAATAAAGTGTAATAGGTTGAATATATAGTGTTAAAGTCTATAAAAACTTTTTAATTTGTAAAGTATTTGATGACTTTACAAGAAATATCATCACATTCAGGTTCAATGACGATGAGAAGATTTTCTTCAAGTTTAAGTTTACTATCTTCCAATATAGATAGAGAAAGTTTTGAAAAATCCTCCAAGTCATTATAAATAAAAACTCTATAAATCGATGGTGTTGAACTTGTAATTGCAGCTGAATTGTTTTCGCATATGATGTATCTATCACACACACAATCAGTAGTTGTTTCGATTTCTTCTTTGTATATAGTAGAGTTTGTAGGGCTTGACTGTTCCAAAATTAAATCGACTAAACCCAGAGCTTGTGGAAGAGATGGAATTGATGGTGATAAAGCTGGAACTAGTGACTCGTTTGTAATTTTTGTTGTTGTCGTCGTCTGCGGAGTTGTGGTGATTGTTGAAGTTGTTCTTCGAATCGTAGGTAGTAATCCTTCATCGTATAAACGAATGTAATTTAAAGCTTCATCGGTTTTGCAAACAAAGTATTGTTGAGGCCACATATCATAAGTATCACAGGTTCTACGTTGGTGAGAAAACTGCATGAAACATGTGAGTGTATGCATACGATATTTTAAGTTTTTTTCTAAAATATGAGTTACTGAATTAACCGCCTCCATATTAAGAGATCCCGATAAACATCCAGACGCTCTATGAGATAAAGTGAACGGTCAAATCTCTGTTGCAAGACAATAACTGCTTAGGATTGGGAATAATAGAAGATAGATTCGATATTTCATCTTTATTCAGAGAGAGAGAGTTTTAACCTAGTTTATGCTTTCATCATTTAGAGTTAACTGTCTTGCATTTCGGTGGACTTTGGTTAATATGCTCCAACTAAAGTTCTATATATATAACTTTGGGATCGCATTTGTCTTTTTTATCTCCTTGACATGTGATACTGATGATAATCTTGTTTTGAATAGACTTCAAACTTTCAAAACTCGAAAATGACAAATTTACACCTTCAATACCATTGATGTTAGTGATGATAGTACCTATTTTCGGCTTCTCATTGGTCGAATGATTGCATTCCACACATGCAAAGTTGGTTGACTCAAACTCTTCTGTTGGTGGACAAATCAAACGTGAGGTGTTGTATTCAAATACACATAATTTATCATTCCAAAATAGTTTTGTATTTTGAGTAAGACCTTCCGTATTATTTTTAACCCCTATTGCACATTCCTCTGGATTCAGAGTGTATTTTGTTGCCGTATTACAGGTCAGGGTATCTGTAGAAGTTTTGCTTTTGCAGATCCAAGAAGCGTTTTGAGCGATAATAAAACTACAATGTAAATAGTTGGAAGGATAGAGTCTCACACAGTTTGTTTCATTTTCATCTTTATATCGAATACTCTTTTCAAAAGGTGAAAAAAATAACACATCATTTTTTTCCATAACTCCATCTATACATTCATCAATTTCGTCGGCATAAAATACTTCGCTGGCATTGAAACTGTCGAAACTCGAAAATGTTGAATTCACACCTTCGATTTTATTGATTTTAGTGATGTTAGCTGGATTTGATTCCTCATTGAAGGTAGTGATGTTAGCTGGAATTTCGATATCATTGATGGTAGTGATGTTAGCTGAAATTGATTCCTCGGTATCTGTAGAATCTTTACTCTTACAGATCCAAGAAGCGTTTCGAGGGATGAAAAAACCGCAATATATATAGTCAGAAGGGTAGAGTCTCACACAGTTTTCCCCATTTTCATCTTTATATCGTATAGTCCTTTCAAAAGGTGAAAAAACCAAGACATCGTTTTTTTCCATAACTCCAGCTAGACATTTATCAATTTTGTTGCTATAATACACTCCACTAGTTTTGAAACTGTCAAAAGTCGAAAGTGATGAATCTTTGATGTTAGTGATGTTAACTGGTTTTGGTTCCTTGTTGATCGAATGATCGGAATGAACACATGGCATGCATGCAAATTTGTATGTCATAAATTGTCTTCTCATTGGACAGATCACACGTCCGCCAATGTATTGAAATGCACATAAATTCCCATTTCGATATACTTTTGTATTTTGAGTAAGTCCTTCCGTATTATTTGTAATACCTAGTTCACATTCCTCTTGATTCAAAACGTATTTTGTTGAAGTATCACAAGTTGTGCTCTTGCAGATCCAAGAAGCGCTTTGAGGGATGAAAAAACCACAATATAATAAGTCAGGAGGGTAGAGTCGCACACAGTTTGTTCCATTTTCATCTTTATATCGTATAGTCCTTTCGAAAGGTGAAAAAACCAAGACATCATTTTTATCCATAACTCCGGCTATACATTCATCAATTTCATTGGTATAGAATACTCCACTAACATTGGGAAATGTTAGTGCTAATAGCAAGATAAATACGCAGCTCATTTTTTAAAATGTTTTCGCTTTCAGTGTTGAAAGTTGAATACTTTCTTTCTTGATGTTCTTTCTATTTATACGTAAGTGGCTAGTGGTTTGTTCAGCTCTCTGAGCTGATTTTGAAGATGTGAAACAATCTCATCAAAGTGGTTACCAAAATGTAAGTATGGTTCCAATCGAGATTGAGACAAAAGAACATGTGTTCCTGTCCAGCGAAATGAAGTCAAACCTCTTAAAATCGAAATATCTATCAAATCACCTAGTTCAGCATCTTTCAAACATTGCTTAATATCAATCAGTTCGATCGCTCTTTTGAGATCTTCAAAATCTATCAACTTGTCTTGCGGACAGCATACTTTTGGTTCAAAGCTCCTAGAACAGTTTGAGCATTCGAGAGGATTTGCTCTTGAAATACAATTACAGCTCAAAAGCATGCTTTGTATTGATTTACGAACTAGATTGAATCCTAACACAAAATAAAATACTTCTTCGGTGATGAGTTGAACAAAAAGAGGATTCGAACGCTCTAAAGGAATGTGTTCAAAATGAGTCCTTATGAACTTAGGAACAAAATCAGCCAATGTAGCAATTGACTTGAATCCTTCAGTTTTTCCACTCATGTTTCTTCTGTAGTTCAGAGATAAATGAAGCAACATTTTTTGTAGCAGTTCTTTTATGAGTCCTCAGATATACTTGTTGAGTCCTCAGATATACTTGTCGAATCAATAGGTATTATCGGGTTGACTGAGTCTTCTTTTTCATCAGGAGTATAAGCATATGGATATCCTTCTGCTATCGCAAGTAATTTATCCTTTAGACGTTGATAAGACAGCTTGCTCTGACTAGTAGGTAATAGGTAGGGATTTAATCGTGCTCTCAAATTTGTTAACATAAAGGGAGACTTCAAATCATCAGAGGAAAGATCCAAAAAAGCATTAATCCATTCATCATGCACCAAAAATCCCATTTTAGCGTTTTTCAAAACTTGTTTTCTGTCAATCCAGTCGATAGCATCACCCAATTCTTTTTTGGTGGGTGTAGCACCTTCAACCATTTCAGCATATCTTTTACAAGTGATACATTTATCATCAACGTGTGAACAGTAACAGTTTAGTAGTGATAGATTGGTTGCTTGCTTGTAAAAGCTTCCTCCTAGTACACAGTATACACATTCTTCCGTAAAATAAATCCTCAACATTTCATCAGAAACCTCAGCCAAAAAAGTCTTAGGTCCTATAACATCGGAAGCTTCTTGGTGAGCAAAGTCTTCAACGCGTAACATATTTGTTGTTAGCCCGTTAAATTACAAAACGCGAATGATTCGTTTTCAAATTGGAATACCTATTTAATCATTCATTACTTTTTCTTTTTTTTGAGGTTAATTGTTATGCTAGCTCATGTAGATCTTCATAAATGCTTTAATTTCAACCTGACAACCATCGATTGGGCAAGGTTTTACTTCTGATGAGCATTCAGTAAGTGCTTTTTCCTTACACTCACTACAGTAAATGAGATGACCACATGGAAGAGAGATATGATTTGCAATTACTTTTTTTCATGTGACTCAGACACAAATTGAGCGAGTTTGCTTTGCTTAGGCTGATCTTTATCTTTTTTTAACGAATCAATTGATTTAGCATCATTTTTTAACAGTGTTGACGAATTCTCAACAGATGTAAAATCATTTTCAAAAGTATGTAAGGCTTCAATCATAAAACCTATTCGCTCAAAAGGTTTTCCATTTAACACTAAAACTTGTTCGATATTGTTTTGACTGTATCCTAGTTTTTTGCAAATAAGTTTCATTTCTTTGGTGTCATTGTTGTGCGTTATTTGTTTTACTTTTTCTCGATATTTTTCAACCCGTAGCTTACACCTTTTGCCTTTTTCCGTTCGCATGTAAACATCCTCAACATACTCTTCACCTTTACTGCTGAGTAAAAAATTACAGTCTGGGAACCATCGACAGTGTTCCTCCCACGGTAGATCACTCTCTTCCCATTCTTTAAGTTCACCTGAGCAAAAGAAGCATTTTACACTATCTCCGAACTTAGTATAGTAGAAACCTGCATTGGAAAGGAGTTTCATGGAGACTTTACCCTTCCATTGTTTGAAACTGTCTTCTCTAGATGTTTCAGTAGCAAAACGTGGTGTACCAGCACGATCAATTGATATACCTAGAGGTAATACTTCTGCAGTTAAATCTCCTCTTCTAGTTTTTTGTTCTTCCATCGTATAACTTTTGACAATTGAGATGTTTTTCATTTCATCTGCAAGTAGTTTCCTAGGTCTATACACACGATTGTGAGTGTTAAATCCTCTAACAAATCGACAAAACGGAAAACTTTTAGCATGTTCTTTCATCGGATGTTCATCTTCATCCTTCCAGTTTAGTAATACCCCTTGGCAAAAAACACATCGAACAGCGTTGTCTTTTTCAAGGTTATAGAAACCAGCTCCAGCCATGTTTTCACCACAATGTTTACCTACTCGTCTCCAATTTGTAAGAAATGATTTTCTTCGATAACTTTCATCAAGCATTAAAGTCTCTCTTTCATAAAAAGAGAGTTCATTGTAAATGAACTTGAAAAAGTCCGTTGGGGAAAGTTGTGCAATAGTTTTTTGTAATTTTAATGACAAAAGACTACAGTGATTATCCGGATAAGTTGCGACGACATAAGTTATTGCAGTGGTATCAGGAAAAGTTCGTTGTAAAAACAACGACGAAGTAACGAGTAAACTATCATCTATCCATTCAGCGCAGTCTTTAGTATTTTCAAAGCAATTCCGAGTTTTTTGCATTTCTCTTTTTTCATTATAAATAGTGTTTGCTACATATCTGTTGTTTGTTACTCGACACATTATTTATATATAATATAAGTAGTAGCTTCAATTATTACTCAAGTTGAAGTTTTGTTGGAAAGTTTTTTTCCTTTGATCTAGTTCGTTGTTATTCTAAAAAAAAATGATAATGCTTTATAGCAAAAAATAAAAAAAGACGAAGGTTTCAATTTTTTTTCAATATACTTGAATTGATTACTATTGTAATAGAATGTAAATACTTACATCAGAAATGAAGACTTGTCTTTCTTTGAATTAAATGAATGATATTCCTAGTTGGTTGAACTTGAGCTGCTTTCTATAAAATTCGGATGAAGGAGTACTTTTTTCATTTTGAAGTCCTGAAATAATAATAATAAAACATAATTAAAACTTACAACATTTTTTGATATCTTAAATAGTGAATAATCTTGTTTTTTTCAGAAAATGTCTTCACGTTTAAATTGATTACAATTAAAACAATACTTACATCACAAATGAAGACTTGTTTTCTTTGAATTAGATGAATTATACACATAGTTGTTTGAACTTCAGCTGTTTCCTATGTAATTCAAATAATAAAGAAGGAGTGCTGTAGTGGATGATGATGTAGTAGATCTTGTTCCTTCAGTTACTAACGATGAAGTGAATGCTTTCTGTATGAAAACAACGCTTCTTATATAGCTTAAGTTGTACTGCTATGAATCAGCATTATTTTCCCGCGAATGGAACCTGTTGCTTTCGCGGGAATGAACATTTTATTTTCCCGCGAATACAAACCAATGCTTTCGCGGGAATAAATAATTTATTTTCACGCGAATGGAAACTGTTGCTTTCGCGGGAATAAATATTTTATTTTCACGCGAATACAAACCAATGTTTTCGCGGGAATAAAAATGTTATTTTCCCGCGAATACAAACCAATGTTTTCGCGGGAATAAATAACTTATTTTCACGCGAATGGAAACCGTTGCTTTCGCGAGAATAAAGATTTTATTTTCCCGCGAATACAAACCAATGCTTTCGCGGAAATAAATAATTTATTTTCACGCGAATGGAAACTGTTGCTTTCGCGGGAATAAATATTTTATTTTCACGCGAATACAAACCAATGTTTTCGCAGGAATAAAAATTTTATTTTCCCGCGAATACAAACCAATGCTTTCGCGGGAATAAAAAATTTATTTTCCCGCGAATACAAACCAATGCTTTCGCGGGAATAAATAATTTATTTTCCCGCGAATGGAACCTGTTGCTTTCGCGGGAATGAACATTTTATTTTCCCGCGAATACAAACCAATGCTTTCGCGGGAATAAATAATTTATTTTCACGCGAATGGAAACTGTTGCTTTCGCGGGAATAAATATTTTATTTTCACGCGAATACAAACCAATGTTTTCGCGGGAATAAAAATGTTATTTTCCCGCGAATACAAACCAATGTTTTCGCGGGAATAAATAACTTATTTTCACGCGAATGGAAACCGTTGCTTTCGCGGGAATAAAGATTTTATTTTCCCGCGAATACAAACCAATGCTTTCGCGGGAATAAATACTTTATTTTCACGCGAATGGAAACCGTTGCTTTCGCGGGAGTGAAAATTTTATTTTCACGCGAATAAAAACCAATGCTTTCGCGGGAATATCGCGTGAAAAACTGCTGAGTCATAGATATATTATAAAGAAGGTTTCACGAGATGTTTTTTCATAGGGTTAATTAGTACAGCTTTAGCTATTTAAGAACCACTGTTTTCACACAGAAAGCATCCAGTTCTACAATAGCTAGCAAAGAAGCAACATCTACACAGCAACTACTACATTTACTTGAAACTATAGAAAGACTTTCATTCAATAAGGTGAGAATCACTAAATAATTCTTTAACATATATTGATAAAAAACTTCAACTAGATTTGCTATAATACTTCAGAAAGTTAATTTTATGTTTTAATATTTTGTTCTTATTAATAAAAGATCAAATAGTTTCACCATAATGCATCAGAAAAATTATTATGGTTTTGATTATGTGTTTATTTTATAAATATCTAGTTAGTTTATTCTTTTCAAAATATTTTTCAAATTCCAGTCATCTGTTACATAATTTTTACTCTCTTTTCAGTTCCAACTTCTGACTGAACGCTCTGAATATGAATGAAGACCGTAATACCTCATTTCTCTCAACATTCGAACCATACTCTGATGATAAAGAAAATATACCTCCTGATTCACATATAATAAGAAGGAAACTGAATACAATTCGACCAAAGCCATGGGATTCGGATAAAAATAAAACGATTGACTATACTTGGACTTTGAAAGCACCATCTCATTCTCATCTTTCCTGCTTGTCAAAAAATGCTGCTAGTTTGCTCAATTCTTGCGATACCAATGACAGAGTAATGATTGGAAGGTTTCAACCACTTCACTTAAATCAAACACCATCACTTCTCGAGATAATCTCCATCGAAAGACCAACTGAGGATGTATATAAAAACTTATGCATTATCCGCTACAATGTCGAAACATTTGGCAACAGACGACAAGTGAGGTCTATGGTGAGAAATGAGGATTACAACAAATTAGCTCCAACACAACCAGATGTTCCAAAACTGGCGGTTTTTATGGGATTCGATTCAGACAAGCATCCAATCTTTCACCCTATCAACTTCCCATCCAATATTTCCCTTGAGGAAGCTAAACAGCTAAGTAGATTAAAAAAAAAAAAACACCTACTCAGTTGATCAGTATGGTTCGTATCGCAACACTCTCTCAATTTGCTGTTGGAAGTGTAATCAGTTTTGAATCTCCTCAAATATCAACTCAGTTAACATTACCTAATGGAGAAGTGGTGATGGATGCGCTACTGGTAAACTACAGATGTTTGCAATACGATGGTTTGATGATGGGGGTTCTATATATACCTGAAAAACATGCTAGCGACATCAAAAGAATTGGAACAGGAGTCATACTTGTAAGAAATCGTGAAGTTAGTAGATTTGGTTATCATCGACATGATATAATCACATTCACAGCATTACAAGCGATAGAAACGGCTCAAAACCTATCCAACAAACTTGATGATTCCAACCAGATGAAGTACTTTACTACAGATGAAGTTGTTGAGAACAAGGTCTTAGTGCTTTCAATGGGAGTGGGAAACACATCTTCTACATCTTTGAGAGAACCAACACCCCCTGGTGAAAACTATATTCAAAAAGAGCATGTCAGACAAGACAACATAGTGAGTATTTTTTATTTAATGTAAACTAACTGATATAAGTAATACTTCCAATTAGATAATATTTATTTATAAAGCAATTATTTTTTGTTTTGCTTTAGATAGAAGAGAGAGAATCAAAAACACTTGATGAAAATTATGCTCAAGAAAAAACAAACCGAACAATATAACTTGGTGAGTTACTTCCCTTTACTATATAATGTTAACTAACCAATGTAAAAAGAACTATAATTCAAATTCATGTAATTATTTTACATTTTTGTTTAATCATTCTATACTAATACATAACTTTTTATTTTAGTTCATTATGGAATCAAAAGTACATAGAACAGAAGTCTTCCTTCCTAAGTTATAACATCAGTACAACAATGACGACATTGTAAAGAAAAAGACTATCATCCATTGATTGTCATTACAAGTTGTAGTGCTTTGTATTACTTAGCATTTACTAACTCTAGCTATATTATACAAGAATATTTTGCTACTTATTATGTAATAAATGTATATAATCATATATTGATTCAATGTAGTTATATCTCCTCATTCTTCTCTCCTCTCTCTCAAAAATATCATATGAGTTCGAGTTATGTAAAAAAATTATCAAAACTTGAATGTCATGCCTTCGAAATCTATATGCTATAAGTTCAAATTAAGTAAAAAAATAATCAAAACTCAAATGCCACTTAAATGCCACTCAAATGCCACTCAAGTACCCCTCAAATAAAATACAATATAAACTCGGCGAATTCATCCAACGTCGTAACCCATTGCCTAAACTCCAAGATCAAATCCACAAAAAAACACTTGGTAGGGAGATCTGCTCATATATTACTACTTAGATTAATGTAATAGTGTTGTCTGTTTTGATTTTGCGTCGAATTCGCAGACAACACTTCCATCATTTAATTGATGTGGAACTGGAGACACACATCAGTAAGTAACTGTGTATTGTATGCAGGGAAGAGCAGCGTGGGGAAAGGAACATGCATAGATGACCAAAAACTTTTTATGGCTAGCAAGTAGAGTGACAGCTATTAGTGATACCTTGGTAGGAATTGCTGGCAGCAACATAACTACTGGACGAGTCTTGGGATACACCAACTTGCCCACTTTGAACAGAATAGCCAGTTCTAACATTGACAACTCTTCGATATCCTTCTGATTGACCACTTAATAGTTCACTGGCACCACGCGATTGGCTATTCAATTGATTGTTACCAAGATTTGATTGGCCGTTGGTTTGAAAATCTGATCCATATACACTTGCCGGTCTGACAATTCCACTTGATTGACTGTTGGATAAATAGCTATCTCCTGATTGGCTACCTCCTGTCTGTGTGCGTCTCAGTTCAGAGGTGAGCACTGTGCCGGTGAAGCTGCCGCCACCACCACCACCACCATATTGCATGGGGTTATAGCTGGTTCTATTACCTGATTGGGCTCTCACAGGGTTATACACACGGAGAGAGGAAGTATCTGTGACATCTGCATATAACAAGCACACACACATGCAGGAAGTGTAAAGGAGCATGGGACATGCACACCCGATAAATTTGTAGAAACTGTTGGATGACACACACGAAGAGAAACCAGAGACGAGATAATTTTAAGCTAGAATCACCTAACAGCAATAAGCAGTGCAGTGCAAGGTGTGTGAGCAAACAGATCACATGAGAGTAAAACCAAATGGCGGAACTGTACTTGTCACTTGAGGTGGCAAAGAGTCTAGCTGCGAGGACTATTCGCTAATAGAAGGTGAAGATAGAAATCTTCGTCATAAAACAAATAGAGTGACAACTTACCAGAATACCCAGAGTCACCTAGAAGTGCCAAAAGCCAACGTAAAGAAATTAGATAAACGCTTCTAAATGTGCGAACAATCGATTTTGTCCATAGTGTGGTTAGGTAAATACATATCAATACTTACCAACATTATCGGACACTGAGCCAGCATTGCTGCCACCAATGTAACCACCAGCACTGCTGCCACCAATGTAACCACCAGCACTGCTGCCACCAATGTAACCACCAGCACTGCTGCCACCAATGTTTCCACCAGCATTGCTTCCACCAATGTAACCACCAGCATTGCTGCCACCAATGTAACCACCAGCACTGCTGCCACCAATGTTTCCACCAGCATTGCTGCCACCAATGTAACCACCAGCACTGCTGCCACCAATGTAACCACCAGCACTGCTGCCACCAATGTTTCCACCAGCACTGCTGCCACCAATTAGTGAAGATACTGCAATATATGAAACACCATATGCTGAGAGATGAAATAAACTCAATCCCATTGCTGGGTTCTACAGCCACTGCAGCATTTTTACAACGGCACCTGGCATACCTAATCACACAGATGCAGACCCAAATGTGACGCTAGATAACGTGTAAACAGTGATTAGACTGCCATGTGGAAGCAACTATCACTGTCACTTCTCTGACATTGACATCAGAATGATTTAGTTATTTCTCTGGCTCATTTAAAAAAAACAATAAAACTTAGTCAATTGTGTTTAACAACTTTATAATTTGCAATGAGCAGCAGCAACTACCAAACGCGGAGAGAGCAAAGAGTGTAGAGAACCAAGGTCATCTACATACAGAGTAACCAACAGGAGCACCGTAGATGCAATAGCGTAGAGACAACTTTCAGGATGTTCAAAAATCAATCCTTGTTGTCTTGGGCCCAAGCTTTGTTCCCTCAGCTGGATACTCTGTATGTAAATGACTCTGTAGAGAAATAATAATATAGATGCACTTTCAGCGAGATAAGTGCACAGAATAAGTGATGTACATTCGCAGTACCAGCTGTGCCAAAGTGTGGTGTGTAGGCTAACAGTGAGTGAGTGCAAGTAAGTTATCTGCCTATTCAACGTGCCATACAAACGCAAGCATATGAAATTATTCACTATGGAAGTTGTTTCTCGTAAAGTATGATAAATCCTGATAGGATGGGCTTGGTATAATGACTCTAATTGCTAAACATTGCAATTTTTAGCAGGCCAATTTCTGTAGAGCAGACAATATCCAAAACAAATTATAAACAATGCTAGTGTGCAATGAATGACTAACCTGTTCCAAGGGAGCGATAGCTCCTCCATCGACGTGCTAAGTGTATAACAAGGCAATGACAATATTACTGATGTTCTCACAACACGGACTGAACTAGCCAACAAGTATACAAAACCAACCACCATACATAGTTGGGCCGCCTACCTGAACCCCCGCTAGTTAGACCATAGTAAGTGACAGATCCCACACGGTGCTCTCCTCCACCGACACTAAATATCTGTGGGAAGTCCACAAAGTAGTCGTCTCTACCAAATATGGCTCTGAAGTGTTGCATGATGAACTTATCACTGGTTATGGACTGCACATCTGCAGTGCCATCACCTGCAGCATACCACCCATAGATGTTAGACAAAAGCACAATTGTGGTTCAGCAGAGTATGTGCAGTTTAGACCTCATGGAAACCATTGACCATTCTCTGTGTTGCCACTTCACAACATGTAGTCATTTTTAGGTTGTTTTATATCGTAATGTAATATAATAACAATGTCCACTATGCATTTATTGCTGCAAGAGAAACACCAACAAGTTATGAACTGTACACACCATTACACCGCATGGCTGGTCGTCCATCACTGTTACAGAAGCAGTAATATCCCTGTAGAGTGGGGGCGGGCACACATTTTCCACCAGCACACATGTTTAGGTCGCACGGGTTATAATTGGTCTTTATTTTGTCCTTGGAGTCACAGTTGGCAATCTTCTCAATAGCTCCACTCACTTCTAGTACAGTAATGATACCTGCATCAAATAGAAGTATACATGTACATACGTCCAATGGAGTGTGCATCTAATAGCCATGCACATGTAGATACGTACAATGGAGTGTGCATCTAATAGCCATGCACATGTACATACGTACAATGGAGTGTGCATCTAATAGCCATGCACATGTACATACGTACAATGGAGTGTGCATCTAATAGCCATGCACATGTACATACGTACAATGGAGTGTCTATCTAATAGCCATGCACATGTACATACGTACAATGGAGTGTGCATCTAATAGCCATGCACATGTACATACGTACAATGGAGTGTGCATCTAATAGCCATGCACATGTACATACGTACAATGGAGTGTGCATCTAATAGCCATGCACATGTACATATGTACAATGGAGTGTGCATCTAATAGCCTTGCACATGTACATACGTACAATGGAGTGTGCATCTAATAGCCATGCACATGTACAATAGACATATACAATAGACATGTACAATAGACATATACAATAGATATGTACAATAGACATGTACACCCACACACCTGTGAGGCCAGATCTTTCATCAGTACTTTCACCCATAAGAGACAATGCTCCATCTGCAGGAATACTGTAACCTCTGCCACTTAGACTTCTCCACTCCGACTGTATCTGGGCTGTAGACAACAGTGAGGTACATACAGTAAAGTACGTACAGTAAGGTACATGCAGTAAGGTACTTACAGTAAAGTACATACAATAAAGTACGTACAGTAAATATAACACATGGAGGAAAGAGGAGCTGTGAATATCGTACACCATTGTGGCTCATAATTAGACGCTACCGTTTTCAAAAAACTTGTTAACGTATAAATTTTGCAAAGCCCATGGCTTTCGAATCAAAAACAGTCGCCATAGTTTTCTTAATAACTTTCATGCAGAATATTTATCACAGACATAATCAATCGACAAATCATTCAACCATATAAATGATTGCTGGATATAGTCTCAAAAACTAATTTTTAAGACCATGAATATTTTTTTTTGATCACAAATGATCAAAGAATTTGTAATAATAATTGAACAATAAAAACAACATATTTTCATTCATTTTATTAAAAGTTCGATGTTCAGTGCTTGCTAAAAATGTATCAGTAATAAGTGGACTTAATAAATAACAGCAAATCAGCTTAAATTTTCAGAGCGTATGGAAGATCTTACAAAAATTTTGACACTTTATACAGCGCTCAGACGTTTTAAAATACAAAACATTGTGAGCCACCATTACCTAGCAGTTGTTAGGAGTTTATTGCAGCTTCTGGTTTATTTATAACTAACAGACATAAGATGTACACACCCAACTCTGAACAGTTACCTGTACATCCAATCAGACTTCAGTGATATTGAATAGTTTCAATAGCTTCGCAGTAAATAATTTTCTGACGCTCAGAATTTAAACTTAAATAAGATTTAATCAATCCAAACAATTAATTAACAAATGCTCCTTGGTAGCATTATTGGATCAATATGTAATACTTGCACATAAATCGCATTTCTATATACAAGGAATTGGTATTATAAGCACATTTCTTAAATCAGGAATTGACCCAAACGGTGAAGTTTAGGAATTAATACAAGCGGTGAAAATTTGCCACAAGTAATTAACTCAATCAATGCAGGAATAGCAATGGTATTTAAAAGACAAGCAGCAGTAGAGTTGGGGTGAATGCCACACCCAGCTCCTCTATCCACACCTCTATGATATGCACCTCATGAATAACTAACCCATATACATATTAACTATGTAAACCATGTAAAGTAACTGGTCGCGCATACATTCCATCAGCAAAACATTAAGGAGGTTTATAACATTAAACAAAAATATTAAAAAGTTAACATCCCATAACTTGTTCAGCAAACCCTCTGTGGATGTAGAGTGCCATTATCACTAAGTGTAGGACAAAAATGGATTCTGCAGATGCCTTAGAAACGGCCATTGATTAAGTTGCTGCAACATCGCATTTTTATGAAGAGTTCTTGATGTCCTTTAAACAAAGTGTGTAAAAGAGAAATGTTCTATAATTCGACTATCATAAAAATAGAGAGAGCACAACTCCAAAACACTAAAACTTTAGCGTAACTGCCTGCATTGAAATCTCATTTTCACCTACTAAAAAGCACATTGAGCAGACAACTCCAAATAGAAATACTGTAAATTTTAGCAAAACTGCCCCTTGTGGAGTCTCATTCTCACCTACTAAGAAACGTCTTGGCGCTGGTGCTCTGCTCTGAGACTCCAGACAGAAACCCCAAGTGGCTCATGAACCACAGAGGTTTTTTACCACCTCATTGCCTCACGGCACAAGCTGGAAAGCTGCACAGCACATCAGACTTGTGAAAAGAGAACAATAAAGCGGGCAGGTGAGAATCAAACCCAAGTTCGTAAGATAGCGAGCAAAGTGCTTACCCATTACACTACAGACGTCTCTGTGCTAGCTAGGTGTTATTTGATTCATTTACTTATAAATTTGTTGTGATTTTAACAGCTAATGAGTGCAAATGAAAGCACAATGGTTACACTCTGTGGTTACAAACCCCATATGATAGCATTACCAAATTTTGCGTGCTGTTCCCAGGACTAAATGATGTTTGAGAAAGATCATTGCAGTCCCCAACCAGACTCAAGAAAAAACTGCCTTTTGAGGAGTCTCATTAGCTGGCTAGGAATACACATAAGTGGTGACCGGCCGCCACAAGTAATTCAATCAATGCAGGAATAGTAATGGTATTTAAAAGACAAGCAGCAGTAGAGTTGCGGTGAATGCCACACCCAGCTCCTCTATCCACACCTCTATGATATGCATCTCATGTATAACTAACACTTATATATTACACCATGTCAAGCGTAACTAGTGGCTCACACATTCCATCAATAAAAATTACCATCCCTTAACCTGTTTAGTGAAAACTCTCTGTGGATTGTCATTCTCATCCACTGCACAACAGATTTCGATATTGCAGACACCTTGAAACCATCATTTAATTGCCGCGTCACTGCATTTTGATGGATTTTTCATGCCTTATGAACCAGTGAAAGAAGCAGAAAAGAGAGAGAAAAGAAAAGAAAAAAAGAGGTCCAACTCTGAAACTACAAAACAAGACACTTTTGTAAAAATGGAGAGCATAAATTCAAAATTATAAAATTTCAGTGAAACTGAACACTGTAGGGTCTCACTTTCACCTACAAAGACACATTTCCGTATTAATGCTCTGCTCTGAGACTCCAGAGAGAAACCTCATAAACCACAGAGCTTATCACCTCATTGTATCATGACAGAAGATGGAAAGCTGTACAGCACATCAGACTTGTGATATAAGAGCAATAAAGCGGGCAGGTGAGAATCAAACCCACGTTTGTGGGATTGCGAGCCGAGGATTTACCTATTACACTACGGACGTCTCTTTGAATGGTAGTATCATTTGCAAAAAAAGTACTTGACAAAACACAGCGCAATTTTATAAGAATAGACAATGCTAGAGTTGATCACTCTCATACTGACCAGATCGACTGTCAACTGTAACTCTTATTGGTGTGTATTTATCCATGGATAGAGTCTGGCCAGATGGAACCTCCATAACGCTGCGATCTTGTTTTAGAACAAGCAAAGGTTGAAGGCCACGCAACTCAAGTCTCACCTCTAGCCCTTCTGTGCCACGATACGAGTACACCAAACCTGAACATTTAGTCAGATGATTAAGTGAACGTCAATCGTTATGTACTGATATAGAGAACACTCGTACATGTACAAAAAGCATGTACATCAATAAACGGTTATACATTTACCTTGTCTACTGCTTGGTTTTAGAGATACTGTGATGTTTACTAGGCCACCAGGGGTCTCCACTTGACAAACCGAGTGAGCACGCACAATATTATATTGTACAGGATGAGCTGCAGGTGGGAATATACAAATAATAATAGAAACACTTACAATTTTGGTTTATAAAAGTATAGCTGTCTCTTGATTATTTATTCTTGAAAAGTAAAGTATTGTAATGAATATTTCCAGCCATAATTATGATGATAACCAATAGCAACTTAATCTAGTTTAACCTGTGTTTCATTTACTTTGATAGTATTTGTACTATCAATTGCATGGATATTTTTGTTTGCTAAGTTATCATTTTTTAAGTTTAAGCTATCATTGTTGATCATTTACCGATAACTATTGTAGAGCATTTGTTATGATTTATTGTTAAGGCAAAGCTGCGTTGCTGCCGGCTAAGTGGAAACCAACCTAAAGTCATAATTGTGTAGCAGCATTAGCTGTGTTCATATAGCTGTATTACCAAGTAAAAACACATGCAGAACCTGATCAACAAAATTTATGCCATGATATTGTTTGAGACACAACATTGTCTGAGCAGAATATCATTCCACATGGTATTCAAAACACTGCGGCAAGAAAGATAATATATGTAAAGCATACAGCGGTAAATGGGCTAAGGTATTGGCAGCTGTTTTACAGAGGCAGTAATATCTATAATATAGATGAATGTGATGAGCCAAGGGTGAGATGGAACTCCAGAGGTTCCAGAGGCACATGCCAGAAAGTAACATAATATACGGAGACTTACTAGTAACAAAAACCCTGTAGAGCCCACGGTCAGTTGAGATACCATCATTGCCTTGTACAGTACACATGTAATCATCACTGTCATCCACCTCAGCAAACTCCTTTGTATATTGCTGCCGATTGGTGCTGCAATACACAACGACCATACAGCATATGACTCTACCTATAAAACTTGGTGAGAAAATGACGGCACTACAGACACTGAGTAGATTGTACTTACAGCATATTACTCTTCGAGTCAGTCCACCTGTACCTCATTACAGGTTTACCGAGGGCTGCACACTCCAGCTTGAGATCGTCTCCGGCAGTGATGGCTTGCAGACAGATCACATGGTCAAATGTGTTACAAGCAAACGCTACCTTGGGCTTCACTGCAATCAGATCCACACACAGTAATATAATGTATAATACATACCACACACAGTAATATAATATATAATGCATACCCACACACAGTAATATAATGTATAATACATACCCACACACAGTAATACAATATATAATACATACCACACACAGTAATATAATATATAATACATACCCACACACAGTAATATAATATATAATACATACCACACGCAGTAATATAATGTATAATACATACCACACACAGTAATATAATGTATAATACATACCACACACAGTAATATAATGTATAATACATACCACACACTGTAATATAATGTATAATACATACCACACACTGTAATATAATGTATAATACATACCCACACACAGTAATATAATGTATAATACATACCACACACAGTAATATAATGTATAATACATACCACACACAGTAATATAATGTATAATACATACCACACACAGTAATATAATATATAATACATACCACACACAGTAATATAATACATAATGCATACCCACACACTGTAATATAATATATAATACATACCCACACATAGTAATATAATGTATAATACATACCACACACTGTAATACAATGTACAATACATACCACACACTGTAATACAATGTACAATACATACCAGACACTGTGATGCTCACTACATTGGACAGCGTGGAGTTGGCATCATTGGAAACTTGACATTGGTAGAGCCCGTTGTGTTTGCTGTCATCCAAGGAGGTGAAGTTGAGTTTGCTGCTACCAGCTCCAATACGAATAGCTCTAGCACCGTCCAGCCTGGAGGCGTCCTGCCATAAATAGCCATTTGACTGACGATACTTCCAACTAAAGGTCAGTTCCTCTCCATCTGAAACGGTGCAAGAGTATCAACCACAGGCTTCCAGTCTCCAGTCAGTGCAAGGCAATGTTTGTTCACCAGGCTGAGCCAATGAAAGCCAAGTGCTAATGCAGGCGTATTAAAGAAAAGCCAAACAATTGTATAAAACTGCTTGCAAGCTGGCTGGCTTTTATTAAAAACAAATTGCACAAACATTCACTGAAAGATTTCATTTCCCTTCAAACACCATATCACAAAACAGTAGCAGAAGCAATACATGTGTAGCATGTGGCCAGGAGAACAGACCTGCTGTGCACACCAGGTTAAAGCCTTGTCGATAGTAGAGGGTGTTGGGCTGACGAGGCTCTATGACAGCATTGGTAGGTGCTTGCAGATTGCTGGTTATAATACTCCACACCCACTGGGCAGTGGGCGGGCTGAACCTGTGTGTGGCTATGCAAGCGTATTGTCCGTCATACTGACTGTTCATCCTCGGTATACTGCAGTACAACAGAGCCAACAGTATATATATCTATATGTTCTGCACAAAAGTACAAGAATATGAGGTCTACAGCAATACGTGTTGTATATGATGTACAACCAAGAGTAGACCTGCATGTTGTGTACAACAATACCACAGGTATATATAAATACAAAAAAAAGAAAACTTACTAGAGAGAGTTGCCCTCATTGATAACCTGGGCTACAGCAGGTACAGCTCCTCCATTCCATGTCCAAGTGATGGTAGGAGTGGGACTACCCGTAGCTCTACATGTCATTGTAAGCGATGAGTCTTTCTTAGGAGTCACTTCTCTCGGCTGGGGTGTGTGATCAGTGATACGAGGAGGATCTACAGTAAAATATTTTATCATACCTGTATATATATATGTACTTGTATGTATGGCCAAGCATGTATGACATACAAGGTAAGATAAACCTCAAGTAAACCACAATATTGTACGACAAAACACTTACCCACTAGTCTGTATTACATAGCGCTCACCTACTAGTCTGTATTACATAACACTCACCTACTAGTCTGTATTACATAACACTTACCTCTAGTCTGTATTACATAACACGTACCTACTAGTCTGTATTACATAACACTTACCTGCTAGTCTGTATTACATAACACTCACCTACTAGTCTGTATTACATAGCGCTCACCTACTAGTCTGTATTACATAACACTCACCTACTAGTCTGTATTACAAAACACTTACCCACTAGTCTGTATTACATAGCGCTCACCTACTAGTCTGTATTACATAACATTTACCTGCTAGTCTGTATTACATAGCGCTCACCTACTAGTCTGTATTACATAACACTCACCTACTAGTCTGTATTACATAACACTTACCCACTAGTCTGTATTACATAACGCTCACCTACTAGTCTATATTACATAACACTTACCAGCTAGTCTGTATTACATAACACTTACCTACTAGTCTGTATTACATAACACTTACCTGCTAGTCTGTGTTACATAACACTTACCTACTAGTCTGTGTTACATAACACTTACCTACTAGTCTGTATTACATGACACTTAACTGCTAGTCTGTAATACATAACACTTACCTACTAGTCTGTATTACATAACACTTACCTGCTAGTCTGTATTACATAACACTTACCTGCTAGTCTGTATTACATAACACTTACCTGCTAGTCTGTATTACAAAACATTTAGTATTAACTTTCAATGCAAGACACTTACCTACTAGCCTGAGTACCAATTTTGCTATACCATCTTCACACAGGTCCACAGACACTCTACAGCTATATTCACCGCCATCTCGACTAGAGAGAGAGCTGATACGCAGCACTTGGCCAACAGACAGAGGGGTTGCACCCTTGTACCACTGGAAGGTGGGGCTAGGGAAGGCGTCAGCCTGACACCTCAGTTGCACTGAAGAGCCCTGCTTCACATAGTTCTCGGCATCAACCACTCCTACAACACACGCACACATATTGATGCCAAGTGGTACACTGTTGATGTGAGCCACTACGCCAGCAAGCGCTCTCAACTTGCAACACACGAGTACTTGAGACCTACCGGTGATAGACACTTGCTTGGGACACCTTCTACTGGCCATTGCTATTAGCACAGAATCCTGGTCGATCACATCTCTATTCAGGTATCGCACGGTGCACTGGTATGTTCCAACATTTCTCTGTATGGCACGCAGTCTGCAATAGGACATTTTCACGGCTAATTCACATCAACTACTTCCTAACCATTACTTCATAGTTGGCACACCAGTATATGGCTAACCATTACTTCATAGTTGGCACACCAGTATATGGCTAGCCATTACTTCATAGTTGGCACACCAGTATATGGCTAGCCATTACTTCATAGTTGGTACACAAGCATATGGGTAGCCATTACTTCATAGTTGGTACACTAGTATATGGCTAGCCATTACTTCATAGTTGGTACACCAGTATATGGGTAGCCATTACTTCATAGTTGGTACACCAGTATATGGGTAGCCATTACTTCATAGTTGGTACACTAGTATATGGGTAGCCATTACTTCATAGTTGGCACACCAGTATATGGCTAGCCATTACTTCATAGTTGGTACACAAGCATATGGGTAGCCATTACTTCATAGTTGGTACACTAGTATATGGCTAGCCATTACTTCATAGTTGGTACACTAGTATATATGGGTAGCCATTACTTCATAGTTGGTACACTAGTATATATGGGTAGCCATTACTTCATAGTTGGTACACTAGTATATGGCTAACCATTACTTCATAGTTGGTACACTAGTATATATGGGTAGCCATTACTTCATAGTTGGTACACTAGTATATGGCTAACCATTACTTCATAGTTGGTACACTAGTATATATGGGTAGCCATTACTTCATAGTTGGTACACTAGTATATGGGTAGCCATTGCTTCATAGTTGGTACACCAGTATATATGGGTAGCCATTACTTCATAGTTGGCACACCAGTATATGGGTAGCCAGTACTTCATAGTTGGTACACTAGTATATATGGGTAGCCATTACTTCATAGTTGGTACACTAGTATATGGGTAGCCAGTACTTCATAGTTGGTACACTAGTATATATGGGTAGCCATTACTTCATAGTTGGTACACTAGTATATGGCTAGCCATTACTTCATAGTTGGTACACTAGTATATGGGTAGCCATTGCTTCATAGTTGGTACACTAGTATATATGGGTAGCCATTACTTCATAGTTGGCACACCAGTATATGGGTAGCCAGTACTTCATAGTTGGTACACTAGTATATATGGGTAGCCATTACTTCATAGTTGGTACACTAGTATATGGCTAGCCATTACTTCATAGTTGGTACACTAGTATATGGGTAGCCATTACTTCATAGTTGGTACACTAGTATATGGCTAGCCATTACTTCATAGTTGGTACACTAGTATATGGCTAGCCATTACTTCATAGTTGGTACACTAGTATATATGGGTAGCCATTACTTCATAGTTGGTACACTAGTATATGGGTAGCCATTACTTCATAGTTGGTACACTAGTATATATGGGTAGCCATTACTTCATAGTTGGTACACTAGTATATGGGTAGCCATTGCTTCATAGTTGGTACACTAGTATATGGGTAGCCATTGCTTCATAGTTGGTACACTAGTATATGGCTAACCATTACTTCATAGTTGGTACACTAGTATATGGGTAGCCATTGCTTCATAGTTGGTACACCAGTATATGGCTAGCCATTACTTCATAGTTGGTACACTAGTATATGGGTAGCCATTACTTCATAGTTGGTACACCAGTATATGGGTAGATGGTATGTTATCACCAAATAACTCCACGCTAACATTTTGGTTCCAATAAAAATAAATAAATAAAACAGAATGATTTTTTGTCTGTTAACAAATCAAGTTCCAAGTGTTTTTCATAATTATAGCAATATGGAAAATGCTGAGTATTTTTATGATGTAACCTCTCAATTGGGCACAACAATTGTTCATTGTATGGCAGGGTTTGAAACATAAAAACTTTGTATGTTTGTAGCTCATTTATACAGTTTTGTGCAAGTCTACATGATGAAGATATGGTGACATATTGATTTGTCACGGATAAAACTAGCCAGTTAAACATTAGACCAGCATTAAAATTGAATGACACATTTTCCTCAGGGTATGAAGTTTTACATGTTTTCTCCACTATGCTATCAGTACTTGTCGAGTGACAGTAGAAGTAAGTTGACACTTACTGCAGGTACTCTCCAGTCATAATGATGGCAGAGGATCCTTGCTTGCTCCATTCAATGATACGGCCAGTAGAGGAAGGTAGACCTTGGATTGTGCACCGAAGGGAGATATCTGTACCTTCTATATACCTGCCACCACTGGCATTCGGTAGAGGAGATGACACAATTTTTACCTCGCCTACAAACACACAGCACGGAGAGCTGTTCTGTTTGACCAACATATGCACAAACTGTCATAGAGCATGCTACATAGCTGCTAGTTATGTACACACACATATATACATACCTGTCTTTCGAGCAACTGTAATGTTGATGTTACGGCTGGGAGAGGACTCGCCGGCATCATTAGTAGCTATGCAGTAGTACAGGTCTGTGTCTGAGAGGAGAGCATCGATCACCCTACAGGTATACACAGTGAGAAGGATATATATAGAATGAGAGGCAATGCATGTACATGTATATATATTATGTAGATTGAAAGACTATATAAATACACATTATAGACTGAGACAAAGTACCTGAATTCAATGTGTGGATAGGGTGAGAAACTGGGTTGAACAAACTCATTTGGAGTTCTTCTCTTCCACGTAATACTTGCGCCAGCTTCCGCTTGACATTGCCAGGTGTTTTTACTTGATTCTGAAAATGTCATCAAACATTAACATCAAAGTTTGATACAACAGATTTTAGTGTTATGCACAATTCTTACTGACATACATGTATCAGCAATGTACACATGCATGTCAACTGAAGGTCTGCTGAAAATATATCCAAAAATTCTTGAAAATAATTCTTTTCTTTAGGGTATTGCGGAATGTTAATTTATTTCCTAAATACATAAAGTTAGCGATCTAACATTGTCCATGCAAGGAACTAGTTTAAGCTGTGACTGAATGCATTCACAGCATTTATTGCAAAAGTCACTTCATCCCCTCAGTACATTCATCTTTTCTCAGTGCATTTTATTCAGCTGTGAGTAAAACAGCCACGGGAGTGTTTATGATACTGTTCAGTTCTACTATCTCACCAACCATCAACAGTACAGGCTAAGAGACAGCAATGTCCTCTACCTACCTCCCTCATAGACCAGCTCGGCAGAAGGCCCAATAATGACAGGAGGTGCTGGCTTATTCTCGTTCATTCGTACTTGCACCATCTTGGACATATCATAGTTTCCATTGTACGCCCTGCATGTGTATGTTCCCTCCATGTTGTCAGCCATCCTTCGCCTATACAACGCAGATAGGAAGTGCCAGAGATGGATGGTTTTATGAAGTATGTGATGTGATAGTTAAGGGTGGTTCACATTGTCACCGATTGCTACGGCGATAGTGGGAATTGTCTTATCGCCGACAATGTGAACATGCAATACCGTTGTCGCCGCTATAACGCTGCTCCATCGGGAAAGTTTGGCAGTGTCAAACTTTTCCGACATCGGTGACATTACCGCGATGCATTATTGCAATGTGAACCAATGAACGCCGTTTGTCAGCGATAGGTCTGAGTTGACCTATAAAAAGTTAACCGCTCTGATTGTCATAACCTTCCACTCGTCACCCAACGACGGATAATAATAAATAAAATAATAATCTGTCATTGACTTTTTATTGGTTTGTTTTCATAAATTATAATATTTAAACAGAAAATTAGTTGAGACTCTAAATAAAGATAATATCTACACACCATTGCCAGGTAAGAGATGTCAGATTAGATTGATCTTAATTAAAAAAAATAATAAACATAAATAAAGAAAGTAATAATAATTTATTTATTATTATTGATAATTATTACTTGTTGTTGTTAGTTTGCCACTTTTTATTCTTTTTGCTGCCGATATATTTATTGATTGAATTGACTGTAACTGTTATCTGTTTTTATTATCATCATCATTATTGTTAATTGTTACTAATTATTATTATAACTACTAATAAATAATAAAATGAATGATGTAACAATTAATAATAATATAATTATTATAATTAATTATCATGATAAATAATAATTGATAATAATTGCTATCAACTGAGTGCAATAATGATGATGACACCCAATTTACACCCAATTTTAAATTTTTTAAAATTTAAAATATTGAAATTCATTATCTTTGAAACTTGAAAATAATAAAAAATAAATACAAACAACATTATTATTATTGTAATAATAAATATTTATTATTAATAAGTTTAACACTCATTTCAGTCAATGTTATTGAGCTTAAATTGTACTATAGTTTTTTTATTATTTATAAATATACTAGTTGAAATCGAAATTGCTGCTATATCACGGCTAATCACTGACTGCTAGTCGCTACCACTCAACTACGTTCTATTGGTTGTTGTGGTTTATAGGTCAAGCTTATTGTGAATGCGGTGTTGTCAGTGATAGCATCACTGACTGCTCCCGATTGTGAGTGGGCTGCATTCGGCGTTGAATTAGGATAATGTGAACATCATTTCTGTGATGCATCAGTGATGATCAGTGACACTGGTCACTGACAGTCCCTGATGCATCACTGACAATGTGAACCACCCTAGAGTACAATGTGTTATGTAATAGCTGTCACCAGCTAGAACACAACTGGTCATTTATTGCTCACCGGTGCTGACACAATAATTATTCTAAAAAAGTTCAATCTCATAAGTAAATCTAATAGATATTTAATATTCAGTGCATTTTAAACCTAAATTTATAAACTTTACTATAAAAAATTCCATCAGAGAAATAAAAGTTGATTTTAGCATGGGTGATTTTGTTCTGAATTTGATAGGTTAATCTAACAAATTAATCTAATCAATTGATTCAATTAATAAATAAATCAAAGCCGGTAATCAAATGCGACGTGTGATACTGTTTAGCCAACACAACAGATGGAGACCAATATGAGGTGCTATAAAAGCTCTGTATAAGCAGACCTAAACAGTATTGTCCTCTGTCCCGTGGACCTCTCCTCTGTCCTTCCATTCACCACCCACTCTAGCACACCAGGAGGCTGAGGCATGGGCCCCATTAGCCTGCACTCCAAGTTTATCATATTTCCCTCATCATATGTCAGGTTTCCAATAATTTGCACATCATCTAAACCGAAAGAATTCATTGTTGTGGAGTGACATATAATGCTTTCCATTGGTGTGAAATGCTTTCAATAACTAAATGGATTCGTCTTAGTCAAGGTACAGAACAACAGATGCCAATCAAGTACCTGGGGAGCGCTCAGTCACCTCTATTACTATGATACTGTCGTCAGAACCATGCCTGTTTCTGCCTCGACAGGTATATTGACCGTTGTTTCGCCTGCTAATGTCATCCAATCTGTAGAAATAAATAAATAGCATACACGCCTGTTGCGGACAGGTGCTGTGACCTGGGTAAGTAGAGAGAGGTATGAAGGTAAGTGACATACTTACAACAATACCAGGGTGTTTCTTTGCCCACTTACTGTACTCACTCTCTGTCCATTATACAACCACTCTAAGGTAGGAGCGGGGTCACCACCAGTAGCCTGGCACGTGTAGCGAGCATCACTGCCTGCCAGAGGGTTGATAGAGCTGGGCAGTACTGTAATATACAATGAACAAGGCAACTATAGCGCACTGTTGGGTCTGCATAGGGACTGCTTATACTACTGTTGGTAGAAGTGAGCCAATACCACTGAGAGCTTTTACTAACTTTTAACTACTGGCAGCTTTCCACTGACTCGAAGTGTGGCAGTCGTGGAATCTGACTGACCACAGAGGGTGTTGCTGACTTCACATGAGTACTGCATACCATTTAGATAGGAGTCTACCATGTCTATCCTGTAATAATGAGGCTTGTTATATGCAGAGTGAGATATGAAGATATGGATACGTTTGTGATATACACACATATATGATGTAAACAAACATGTGTGAGATATACAATATGTAATAAATATACAGTCATGTGCAGGATGTACAAAAATGTATGCGATATACAAACTTGTATGAGGTATATGGACTTGTATGAGGTATATAGACTTGTATGAGGTATATAGACTTGTATGAGATATATAGACTTGTATGAGATATACAACCATGTATGAAATATACAACCATGTATGAGATATAAAAACTAGTAGGAGATATGCAAACATGTATGAGAACCATAGACTTGTATGATATATACAAAAGGATGAGATACACAGACTTGTATGAGATATACAAACAAGATGTTAATGTACATAAGTTGGGTTGTGCTCACCTCAAACTTTGCATGTTAGCTAGTGCTTGACCTCTCCTCCTCCACAGATAGTCTGGTTCAGGGTACGAGTCTCCAGCTGAACAGGTCAAGGTAACATTGTCACCTATACTTATGGTTGGAGGCATAGATATCCTAGGCTTATTCAGCTCTACAACAACATACATAGAAGGTAGTGCAAATGTCTGAGAAACCTCAAACACACACAGAGATATACACAGAGATGTATATTTACTCACTGCACAGGGTCTGTAGAGTGATGTAATCCGAGGAAGAGCCATCAGTGTTGTTAGCTCTGCATTCATACCTACCAGCGTGCACCTGATCAAATCTGTCAAAGCTGCAAAGTATTATACATGTACTGTAAGAGTTTTATTTGTTATAGTTCAAAGTTGTATCAACCTACTGCAAGATAAACTTGGAATAGTGCCAAGTTCAAACAGAATGAACGAATATTGTAGTAGTTTGTGCGGCTGCAAATAGGATTAGTTCCATGGAAAATAGTGTGCCACTCCGAAGGCCATTGATAAAACATGAGTAACCGATAAAACCATAGAAAGCATGTACACCAAAATTTAACAACATGGAATACTACATCAAAACCAACAAAACTATTACCTGCAGCAATTATTCAAAGTTACTGTGAAAATACAAATTGCCATTAGATTGGTGATTGGATGATAGAAGTACAATTTATTGATTAATGACCACGTTTTTCTCAACGTCAACGAAGTACAAATATACTACAAAGCATTATTTTATATAATCTACTGCTTTTGATTAGACTATTTATGCACATATAGTACATATACATACATATATATATATATACAATGCATCTGCATACATTCATATACGCATTTATGTACTGCTAGATGTAAGCTAGCGGACACATACTTCAGCTCTACTCTATCTTCTCTGGAAAAGGCGACAATGCTGTTGCCCTTGTACCAAGTCAGCGTTGGTTTGGGAAAACCTCCAGTGGACTCACACGTAATGCTCACATCAATACCTGGTTGGTACTTCTCATCTTTGGGATAGATCTATAACGATATATAGCACACAATTAACTTAACATAGAGGGAAGGATGCACACAGTCAGGGCTACAGATTAAAGAAACGTGTGATGGAATATGCACCATCTATGATAGAAGCAAGACTGCCCAAAGGCTCAATAAAGTATACGTACAGGTAACAGGGACATGTACACACAGAGGCATGATGTATCTAACACTTTTTACCATCACTCTTATAGCCTTCATTAATAATGAGGTTATAGGGATATAAATAGGAGGTGACACAAGCAGTCAGCAATAATCCAGCTCTAGCGCTCATGTCTATATAGATGCAGATTAATAGCCACTAATCTGCACCACCTGTTGCACTTACATTGGGCTTTCCTGGTTTTTTATTCCTAATTCTAAGGACTTCTGATGCCTCAGATTCTCCGCATTGGTTAGAGGCACGACATGTGTACCTACCCGCTGCACTTCTGCTTACTGGAACCCTGTACAACAGAAATAAGGCAATGCCAAGCGATGGCCACGCTTTACACTGAACATCTTACAACATTAAAGATATTTGCTCTTTCAAACAAGTTTATGGTTATTGTAGACAATGGCTCTTACTACTGTACACTTCAGGATTTTTTATTAACAGCAACTTAAATTACTAGACTGTAAAATGTGCAGTGAAATGAAGTCAGGATGTGGCTGATTGACAAAAATAATTAATGAAGTAGAAGGAAATTTATCTCACAATTATTCAGCTAGTTTAATATACATTACCACCTCCAACAAAGTTTTTATAACAAACCAGCTAAATGTGAGATAAATTTGCTACTACTTCATTAATTATTTTTGTCAATCAGCCACACCCTGACTTCATTTCATTGCACATTCTCATTGCAAATTTTCACTTAAAAATGAATCAAACAACAAAACTAACACAGCAGTTAGAAACACTTACGATAAGCTCGACTGTCTGCTGACAACATTGCGCATGTTATTATCCTTGTACCACATGTAGGTGGGGTCAGGGCTGCCATCAGCCTCACACGTCCACAGTGCAGTGCTCCCCAGCAGATATCCCAACTGGTGGGTGTCTCCCACACTGATTCTTACATGCGAAGGCTTAACACAGCCAAACTTCACCTCAGTCTCATCCTCATCGAACAGACCGTCGCTATTGGCAGCCCTACACTTGTATATGCCCTGGTCGCGATCTGCCATCGATGATATCCTATCAATACAGGCAACACAGTACAGTATACTAGAATACAATGTGACAATACCGCTCTCACTGAGCATTGCAAATTTATTAATAATAAGTCTTTTCGTTGCCTGGAATTCCCACGATGGATTTTATGGAATTCTCATCAACAAGAGGTCACAGTTGCGCAGAACAAGGTGTAATTCCACATAATAGAGAGCAACTTACCTTATACTATTGCCTTGAGCGCTGTAATATGGTCGGCTGTCCTTCTCCCATGTAATGGATCTGGCTACTGGCCAGCCAGATAGTACAACAACACACTCCAGGTGTAGCAGTCCTCCCTCCAGATATCTTGGGGGTCTACCAGTTGGTGCACGCACCATTATTTGTACTCTAGGTGGAGCTACAAGAGTGGCAATATGTTTCAGTTCCAGATGGACAAGTGTTACCTCTTTATAGGGGGCAGAGCAGGTAGACTTATTTCCCCTCACAAAACGCTTCTAGTTCTACATACAGTAGGTTTCCTCACACAAACATCACTTCATTAAACTATTGGTGTGACACGTCAACTTTTTCTAAAACCAACCATCTATTTTACAATAAAAATTATCTCCAAACATGAAAAAATTTGGATTCAAACTTTCATCTTCTGCGTCTAACGATTATTTTGTGTTAATAGAGCCCTGCTTCAGCTAACCTACGAGCCATTCCTTAAATAACATCAATGCATTCGTAGCACACTTAATGTGTGTATGTGTGTTTATTTCATCACAAAAAAACAAAACAAATGGAATGCAAAAAACAACAAATCAGAAAGTGAAACATTTTTAAGACAGAAATGAATAATGAATAAAGCTTGATGAGGCCCACGTGCGCAGTAGCACTGCAGCTAGTCAAGGCGCTGGGCCTGGATAATCCATTTACTGTAAAATCATCTTTTATCAAAAGAAGCTCGATCTGGAGAGCGACAATTCTCGGTTGGAATATTGCTTTAATATAGAACAGCGAAGATCGACAGCAAAGATTGTCTTACCCTTTGGTTGGCCAGTGTTGGAGCATCCTTCTTTAGACTTCCTGCTGTTGGTAGCACAGCAGATGTACTCGTCAGCATCCTGGGCATACACTGGGCTAATCCTACAACAGGCAATGCTACAACATTCACCCATTGGCAGCGACAACCCAACAACCAATGTCAGCTTATTGCACTGCAAACTACAGCGTAACATTGTAACTGGTTTAACGTGATTATGATTTTGCATCGAGAGAAATGATGCTGACATTTCTGAAGTGGGTATCACAAATTCTGTTGGATTTAACTGCGCGTCCCATCGCTATGTGAATAGCCTGAATATTGTGCCTTCCACAGATGGCTAACGGAACTCAACTTACACAAGCTTCTGGCCATGGCTGCCCTCCTGCACGGCCTGTGGAGGCAGAGCCTTACCAGAGGCTCTCTCCCACCGGATGTAGTCTGCACCGAGAGGCACTGAACAGTGTAGAACACCTATCACATCTGGCGGCGGTATTGTGGCTACAAACAGCAAATGAACATATTTGTGTCTGCTTAAAAACATGGTAAGTTTTTTTGCAAAATCTACACGCAATTAAAAATAATCGAGTTCATATGAGAAAGTTTAATTGCCAGAATTGTGTTCTCTTACAATTGTACCATGTAAGCACTTTATCTGTTTGTATTATAGTATTGAGTGATTAACCTTTAATCATAAATGCAGTTGGACTTACCGTTTATAATAGACAGGATCGCGGATTTCCTTGTGGATTGTTGCTGATATCTGTCCGTCACCTGACATGTATACTGCCCTTCATGGTTAAAGTCCATCCGCTGAATTCTTCAACGGAACCCAAGCACTAATTTACGTATATACTGATATGGCTGTTGGAATGAGATAGGATACACAATAACTCAAATAGCTAGATTAACTATTTTTTTTGTAAAAACTTTCAATTCTCTGTGATTAGTAACACAATAAATTCCATTAATCAATGGTATGCATTGAGTTTTTCTCAGATTTCATTCCCATTTCCCAATTTTTAATAGCTCAAATGGCAAACACCCACCACCATGAGAAAACCATCCGACCAACCTCAGAGTGGAGCCCTGATCCATGACACCAGAGGGCATTCGAGAGCTTTGGTTGTTCTGGTTACGAGGCACAAAACTCCACTGGTATCTCATGGGGCCGTACTGCGGCTGTGAAGTGACAATGCATTGAAGCACGGCTGTATTACCTTGAGGAACGCTGCCACCACCTCTAACCTCAATAGCTGGTGGATCTACGCATATTGTAAAATGAAGATTATACAATGTCTATGAGACAGTTCAATAATTCTTAGGTTTTGTGGCACTAAAACTCTGTAATAAACGTGAAAAGTCACTTGTCATGGAGATAACTGACAACACTGATAAAATTATGTCACTAACACTTGGTAGAAAGTATAAAACCAGATGGCATGGACAGTTGGTAGCAGATGCCTCTGACACTTAGTAGCAGGTATAAAACAATTGATCACTATATATTTCTATACAAAGATATCAAAAAAGCTCACGCTTGACTTTTACTTTAGCAGAAGGGCAACATTTGAACAGAGACAAACGACTAACAAACAAGCGATAAACGCATTTTAATAGGATTTGTCTACCCCAAAGTTGGTAGGACAAATCCCAAATGTTCATAAAGTGTCTATACAGCGTTAATAGAAATCACAAGTGAAAAAATGTTGAAGTATTAGATAGATCATGTAGCTTGGAGAGCCCAAAGCAGCGAACTCATGCACACCATGATGCTGAGCACCATCACAGACATGGGGATGTCAAGCTAAAGCAAGCAGCGTTTTATATACAAGCTTAGCGACGCTATGTTGTTACACAAGTGCCGAATTTATTAGCAGTTGAGATTTGACATTTCCCTATCGCAAAAAGAAAAAATAATGTAAGGCTGATAGTTTTACTTTCTCACGAGATACGCGCCACAGCGTTGGGAATACGTTATCATAATTTGCAGTCAGTAAAAGTTGGTGAAACAATGCACTCTCTGCCAAATTATCCCAGACAAGAGATATGAAATGCGAGACTGAGAGCATAAACTAATAACAAAAGGCTAAAGGCTTGGCTACACTGCACCGATGTTTCGATACCGATGTGCCTATGCGATGATTCGTGGCTATGTGCAGGTGGCTACACAGGCCGAAGTAGCATGACGATGTACTCAAGCACATCGGTGAGCTGCCACTGAACTAGCCAATCATACGGCACAAAGTGCGGGTTTTTGCCCGTTTCATTTCCGACAACGAATTATTTGTTTCCCCGATATAATAATGCAATAATAACAACAATAATTAAAGAACAATTTCATTGTGATGTATGGCTGGTCTTGTTCACCATGAAAACATTGCTTTCAATATTTTTATTTTGGTTCTGTTTATTATTAAATTTTCCAGATACTATTGTGATTATTCATTAGTTATAATAATAAAAATAATAAATAAATAAATGATATAGGCTAATAATGAATTTTATTTCATTGTACTTGTTATTAATTTTACTTATTAATATATTTATACTCAGTAATTTTGAAATTGTCAATTACCACTGTTCTATGAGCCTTGTAAAATTAATTCACTCTTCAAATTTTATTATTATAACATAATAGTTCCTTCGGAGTTTGCAGTGGATGCTCGTTGTTGACAAAAATTCTAACGGAAATGCGTTGTAAATGGTTAAACTTGATGAGCTTGACAAAATATTTTGTTTCAACCAATCAGAGAACGCCGATGTTTGTTCGGCATCGGGCATAGACCAACATGCTGGTTATGCTCACGAACAGGCCACACGATGTGCCGAAGTGGACACGCCCATCGAAAACGCCCATTGCAAGGCCTTCCGATGCAAAACATCGGCCTGTGTAGCCACACCTTAATACAGTTGTATAAAGACCTGGTATCACATCAAATCGAACAGTTTCAACACTTGACAAAGTCTGGTTGACAGAGTTGGTTGCTCTACACTCGTAAGTGCCACCATCATCCACCTTTAGGCCTCGAATGACATGTGTTAAACTTGCGACCTCGTTGCCTTTTCTACAAAATGTATATATTCTAGGATTGACAAGTCATTTTGGCAGAGGCATTGGTGTTGAACTGTAACAAATATTGTGAAATTAAAAATAAGACACAGTTAAAAAACAGAAAATCACAAAATTAAAAATAACTACCCATCTGGTCTAGCATTCCTCTGTGTGGCTATCCTAACATTAGAACGTCCGTCACGTCTACGCCAATACACTTCAGTAATGTCAGGGCGACCAGTGACATTACAAGACAACATTGCTGTTTGGCCTACCAAGAATCTGCGATTTGTTTTGTCATCTTCTTTACCGACTACCCATACACCAGCAGTAATATTAGGAGGACAAACAACGAGCAGCCTGAGATAAGTGCTTGTGCGGGTGTGGGCAGTGGTGCCATCACAAGCATATATTCCTTCATCTTCTGCCTGAACATTGGGTATAACCAGTTGGTCCCCATCACCTCTTATTGTAATACGAGGGTTGGCTATGTCTTTGCCATTGATCTTCCATGAGACACTCTGAATCTGTGCGCCTTACAAATACAGCAGATGATATAGATGGTACTTGAATGCAACTTGTGATGTGTTGAGCAAATAAGGTGCACTGTAACTCGTAGCTTTTTTAACAAAATAAACATGTTTTATTCTTTTAAAAAGAAGTAGCATAAAACCGGTGAACATAATCAATTGCTGGTATTCCAATAAACTATACACACACATACGTAAGAGTTCTAGAGTACTAACACAAGAATATACATACAACATACCGTATAGTACCAGTACAGCAATATAAGTTTGTTTACTACATAATAGGCAGAGCTGTATGTACTCACCACCTCGTGTGTAACAAGAGAGGGTTACAGTACTTTCACAAACGACTGTCACATTGTCTGGCGTGGGATCAACTACAAGAGATTCTCACACTGGTCAGCAATGGTTAATGTTGAACGGCCATTCCAACCCTGAGGAGGTTGGTAACGATGTAGAGGTAATGGCTTTAAGTCTCAGGTGGAAGAAGACATACATATAACATAACTATGAAAATATATTCAAATGTAACCCATAATTTGATATTACAAGATACGCTGCAAGCAAATAACAGCCTGCTCATCATATGGTAAATCAACCAATTCGTCCGTATAACTGAAAGGAAATAAAATGCTATACCCACCTTTACTAAGTGATGTACAATGCAACCAGCCAAGTGTGTAATAAATAAATAGTAAAACAAAAGAAAATAATAAAGAAAGACAGGAAGCAGTATATAACAGGGATAAACTGGAGAGAAAAAGAGGGTGAAGGTCTTCGATCAACTGCTGTACGTTTCTCACTCAATCAGGCAAGGCTTCATTCAAGAGTCGACGTAAAAAGCTCCTTTCTCATTAGATTAATGCGAGACATTGTGTATATTCCACGTTGGTATTAGATATACTGTGGAGGCGGCGAACGGTAGGTGTATGAAAAGAGAATAAAATCTGACATTTCAACCTCTCTATATATATATGAAAGCTGCCTCTACCAGCCAAACTAGAAGCTCAGGCAGCCATTAAAAGATATGCAACAGTCCAGTTAGCAGTAGAAATGGCTACATTACTAGGTGTTAGTAGCGAACAAGGAAAGCTATAAAGGTGCAGTAAATAGAAGCACAGTGCATGAAGGCATAAATAGCAGCGAAGCTAGATGGTTAGTGGTGAGAGACAGAGCACTGACTATTTCTCTACTACTGCCACAGTTACCCACTTCACTTACACTCTAAAATGTAGCAACAGATCACAATAGATACAACCATAACTAAACTTGCTCATACACAGCATGTTTTAAAATGAACTGAAACAAAACTTGGTAATAATTAAGTTTTAATTGAACTATCACATTTGAAATACAGAGAGTGGGTTATATATCATACAGTACTGTCCAAGATTGTAACAAGGCATTTGAATCTGTTGGCCATGACACTTCCAGCAGGTAGTGTTACAGCAGCTGATGTTTATTTTTTTGGTTTGTCAACTTTTGACATTTTTAAACTTGTATAGATGAAAAGCTTCAAAATCTAACATTTGCTTTTTCATATTATTAAAAAGAGAACGAGAACACTTTCCCATCACAACACAACAATGAACATCAAAATTGATAGGGTTACCTCCTTCAATGGCCACCAATACACAGTGCCAGTAAGGAGAGGAACATCTATCATCACTAACTGTTTATTATTGCTGACAACCAATCGACCAATGTCTAAAATAAACACTCACTTTCAACCATAACTCTCGCTGTGTCTTGTAGCTGAATGTTACCATCAATGTACCGACAGACATACTCTCCGGAGTTTTCTGCTCGGGCATTTCCTATATCAAGACTCTTAACGGTTGCAGAAACATCTCGAGCCTAAAGCAACACCCAAACGATATCTTTCAGCAAGTGGAACATCAATTCACAATCATATATTAAAATAAATAATCATCATGGACTGATGAATGTTTTAATTGATAGTAAATGAAGGTTGGAATCTAACAAAGAAAGTAGTTATCAAACCCATTAGATAAGATTCAAAATTCGCTGAAGAATATGCAGGTAAAATATCATCCACAGCCAGTTGCATACATTTCCAGTGGGTTGAAACCAAAAGAGAAGTATTTAGAGTTTATAAAAAGGCAAAGACAACTTTGCTGACCATTTGAGCAACTTTTTGCCCCAAACATTGTGTTCTAGAATTTGTTTTTTTTTTATTAAGGTGGACATAAGCATTGAATATTACAACAAAAAGAAGTAATGGGCAGCATAATTAGAGATATATTCAGTCAAGAATGAGCATGTGTACAAGCGATCTCAGTAAAAGAACTGCAATACTTGACAAGTTTGATGCATGCACATGTGTAGGCAGAACACTCGACTTTCCACCAGTAACAAATAATGATATAAACTATTACATCATTACAAAAATTTAACCTATTACCTGAATGTTGAAACCTAGTGGTTGCCCATCCACTCTGCTCCAGCTAAGGTAGCGAGAGTTGCCTCCTCCCTGAACAGTGCACGCGATGGATTCTGATTTACCAGCGTCTACTGATATGAACTTGGGAGCGACAGTGACATACAGAGGATCTGCATAGAATGTTACAAAACATATGAATGACTCAAACATATGTTTACCCAAACATAAGAGTGGCAATAACGAGATAATCTTAGAACGAAATGTAGAAATCTATCAGTCAAACCCAGAAAAAGTTAATACAAAATCTAAAATTTGATTGATTGACTTTCTTTGGGATATTCTAGCCCCATTCTAGCCCCATTCTAGCGGAGTATAAAGTATACTCCGATAGCGGATTTATTATAATATTACATAAATGTTGAGAGAGAGTTAGAGTTAGATGTTTACATTAGTTTTATAGAAATATTGTTAATGCTACGACCTACTAGCAGTAAGATATAACCTGAGGAACATACATTTGGGGTCACAAACTACATTTTGGTGCTACAAAGCAGGTACTCCGAATGCATGCAATGAACCAAAGGATATGTATATCTTATATGAAGTGTTAGTGAGTTGGATTAGAAGAAGTCCCAGACCTACCTGCTGGTGCCACTATGTTAAAATATATAACAGAACGTGTGATGCACATCAACTTTTCAGGTATAGCTCAGTAAGCCTTAACAAATTTTGACTTCAACTCTATGAGAAAACCAAATATCACAGCTCACTCTGTCAGAATTCACAGTCCGTTTCAGTGACTGCAATTAATTAAAGTGTACCAACTGCACAAGCTCTGAGATTCGGGTGTGAAAATTTTTACCTTTGATGTAGACATTGGCTGTTTTTCTTCTAACAGTGCCAGCTTCATCAGTCACAGTACAAGTGTACTCTCTCTCGTGCAGGGACTGCGCTGCGTTGGTGACAGTAAACACTGAGCCGTCAAACCTGGTGTTTGTCACCTAGTCAAAACAAATACACAATAAGTGCACTTGTTTAAAGCTTGGAATAACCAGACAGAGAGTATAACTCTCTGGCCAAGACGAAAAACAATTTTGAGTGAAAACCCTTTTGGGTGTCTCATAGATCTATACATATAGTAAGAGCATTATAGGTATATTCCCGGGCTGAATCGATCCATGCAATAAATTTAATAAATAATATTTTTCGCAATTTACTTAATGCGAATGGGTTGGTAGCTATATTTTTATTGGATCACAAAATATGACTAATAGCAGATGTTCATCGAACCAGCACGTGAATACGCCTTAGATCACTCATCCGTACCAATTTCCATGCAACCAAGCAAACTAAAAAGCAAGTAAATTTTACATTTTATAAGCTATAATAACATGCTTGCAGCAGAGTGAAAAAGATAGCGTTACTTTCTTATAAACAGTCCTCTATCTTTTTATGAAAAATTGAAGTTCAACAAATATTCTATTAACTGGTAAATGTTATACGCAGTATACAAAAAGCCAGTTAAGTAAATCGCTTTTCAGTCGTGGCAACAGAAACCTACAAATCGTTGAAAATGTTGAAAAAATAGGCATTGTATGGGAGAAAGTTATTTGGCAATGGCAGTGTTGCCTACAAACAATAAGTAGTTAGTAAACGGTTAGTTTTTACTTCAGCTCAATTCTACATATAAACTAAGAGAAAAATTGATCATACCGTACAGTTTAATATAAAACAGCAGAGAGAGAAAAAATTAATTGATGATTTGCAAAAGAAGTGGCTGTTAGTTTTCAAAACAATGAATGACATAACTCGATGCTTGGCTGGCATAGCCATGACTTTAGAGAGTGCCTTCCTCATAAAACACTAATGGAAGTAGACACTTACGATAGGGCTCCACACACGACTGTGCCTTCCAACGCCACCACTTGATGTACAGGAGATACTACCAGAGCCTCCAGCATCAATGCGTGTTACCAGAGGATCAACACGAACTTCCAGTGGATCTGCCTCTACAAAACAGGCACCAGAACGGCTAAAATATGCCTCATAACACGTGAGCGCAGTCAGAACAGACACTAAGTATCACAGCGTACTTGGTAAGCAAGTCTTTCTGTCTCCCTGAAGCACATATCCAGGGTTACATGAGCATACATATCCTCCATCCACATTATTGCAGATCTGGTTACATGGTCTAAACACAGCGCAGATGTCTATGCTTACTTCTACAATATGAGAAGAGATCATATTAACGAGGGAGGTATGATGGCTAACATTTCTGGTTTCTTGCGCATATCATAAACATTCCTACAATTGTCATCGTCACCAAACAAACTTACAGCTGATGCCGACACCAGGGGTCAACAGATAGTGACATACTAACCAGGATTACATTCTGTCCGATGGTGACAATAGCATACAATTTTGTTTCCAACTGTGACACACCTGTGAGCACAATCCTTTCTGCAATCTACAAAAATAGAATGCCTCTTCCTTGTCGTATATATTTTATATAATGTTTTGTTCGTGTATATCATGCATGTAGCAATGAATTTTTTGGAATAAAGCAGGTGACATCTGCACCTGCAACATGAAAGGAAATAATATATTTAAATGATATCAGCGGATCAATAATGGATGAATTTTAATATAAAATGCTACATATAAAAGAGAGGTACAAAATATAGATCGAGTAGATCACCTGTGCAGGTACGACCATCACGACTCAAGTACCGGCCAGTGCGGCATGTACAAACATATCCACGAGCATTCTTTGGGTCTACTGTACAAATATCTGAGCACGGGTTGCTCCTCGTACAGATATTGTCATCTACAAGGCAATGATGGTATTTGCATGTCCAAGAATGCATAAGACAGTGCAGGCAAAAGCTAAATAAGGTAATACTAGATGCATACCTCTGCAAGTTCTACCATCTGGGTTTAACACATAACCAGTCCTGCAACGACATTCATAGCCTTCTGCTCTTCTAGGATTGTTTACACACACATGGGCACATCGATTGCCTCTTGAACATACATCATCCACTAAAATGAGGGCGAGGGAAACATTTAGAAAGACTGAAATTTGCGGCATGTGAATTTAGACAAACAGAATATGTGGTTGACTACGCCTTTTTGCTGAAATAATAATACACGCAAGTTACACACCAACTATCAAACACTCTTTTCCTACATCAAAACGTGAAGTCAGAAGTATGATATACGTTTGGTATGGTGGAAAAGAACGTATACATATGAATGTATACATTAAATCTTGCTAGATATCATTGACATCTCGCGTAGGCATACTCTCTAGTATTAGTGTAAGTGATACACACAATATTCACTACATTTTATTTACCATCGACTGATGGAACAATCCATCTAAACTAAAATAAAAACTGTGGTTAATTAAACAGGAAAAATAGAGGACTGTGTTATAATGTAAAAGGGAGTGAGCCAAGGCTAGTTATGGTTGAAATACAACCCTGACAACATCTCACAGGCCAGTTTCCACTCAGCCGTTTGTGATTGGTCTAGTGTTATTAAAAGAGATTGTGTTTATTTTGTCTTGCACCTACGATTGGCTAGGCACTGAAAATATGATCCATATGTTGTTTGTTAGCAAGTTTTCAATTTCTCTCTGTGGAGTGTACACTGTAACTTGGCTTTCTGGTCTGAGCCAACGTCTTGACAGCTTCAAGGAGCTGCTTGAGTACTGGAAATCGACAGGAACTTGAAAATTGCCTGGTTACAGAAAAATTTTGATGAGATTCTTTGATGATAGTTGGATGAAACATTGCAGTAAGGAATAAATCACCAGCAGTTAACGATTTCAGTTTAGACCAACTATCAATGATGACAAAAATATTTTAACACAATTTACAGCTACAAATTATTAATAAAAACTCACTGTCATGAGCAATGTCTAATTCACAAGATTAAAACACACCAAAAGAAGATTATGTAATAATATAGAATTTACTACCAATATTAAATGACTATTTCCACTGCTGTGATATTCACCACCATCATTCTGAATTATTTTGCTGCCAAAATAATTTGTTATCATGTATTATTTAACTATAGGTGAATGGTAAAAATTAAACTGATGGCAAGAAGTGCTTAAGACATCAACGATGTTAGCAGAGGATGATAAATAACAACAAACGTAATAATGCTAATAATTATAATAAATATTTAAATTAACTCTTAAAAAATAGATACAACTGCCTGTATAACAGTAAAGTATAGAAACCTATGAGGTGAGTTGCTCTATACAACACATGACATGCTTGAACAGCAAAATACTGGCGACACAGCAAGCACATGCGTGAATCTGTAGCCGTTGCTATTTTCGTTGAGCAACTGATAGTTGAAGCAAACCTGTGTGATACTTGTGTGGTTCCATTACAATGGTTCATTGTTGCTCGCTATATGCTTTAGTGACAAAACGGATGCACGAAAATTTTCTATTTAATAGGACATTCGTGGATAAAAAAAACATAATGCTGACGAGAGATGATACTTATTGCACAAGCAAATACAGTCTTGGCTAATGGCGAAAGGAAAGGCATGTATTTGGTCAAGTGATTGGCTTGTGATTGACTGATTGCTGCAGTTCCGTACCAGCTGTCACTGCTGATCAATATATACATACCTGCGCAGGTGCGCCTGTCTCTCTGTAAGACCATGCCAGACGGGCAGCTACACCGGTACAGATTGGGGTTTAGACGATCATTAGTACAGTTGTGAGAGCAAGGTGTAAGCCTGTCACAAGCTGCCACTACAAGTATGCGGGTGCACAAGCTAAATGCACACAAGCATTGACCAAAGATCCCAACAGTACAAAAGATAGCAAATGATTTTGTATAGAAGCGGTGTAATAAATAGCAGTGTGTATCTAGAGTAACTCAAAAATCTGTGAACACTAAAACATGCCAAAATAAGAGCAAAAAGCACATCTAGACACACAACTCATGGTGCATGCATTCACCTAAAGTTTCAAATATTTATAGTTTTTGGGTAACGGGGTTAAAATTTACCTGTGCAGGTTCGTCGATCTCTATTTAAAAGCATTCCATCGGGACAGATACAAGAATATCTATTAGGGTCTCTGGGGTCATCTACACATTGGTGTGAGCAGGGAGACAGCCTCTCACAGGCGCCAACTATAGATCATACAAATCTTGCAGGTATGTCGAGTCAAAGAACTGGTTAATGAAATTTGGGAATAGAAGAGCGGACAAGAAGTTCATTCAAATCTATGCATATAGAACCAGCTGATATAAGGTGTTAGTAAACAACTAATGTCATTTCAACATTACATGCATAACTGGAGAGCAACAAAAACTGTAAAAAGAAGCAAGTACATTACACAAGTACAATACACGCTCCTCACAGAACAATGCACAATTTCATCACGTGGTAGTACATAAATGTTTGGTGACAGAGGACCATTTAGAAGTTATCCTCTCATGGGATACTGGAGGCGTGTAAAATGTCCCTTTTAAAAAATCAGTTGATTGAGAGACACTTTTAGATGATTAAAATGTCATCTTTCAACATGATTGTGTCACTTGGGAGTGGTCTTTTTTGTGGAGATGGAACCCCAGATGGAAACTTGGCCTGGCCAGACTATTACAACAGCACAAAGAGGTTTATGCAGCTAACACCTTAATGGGTACAAACTTTCATGTCTTACGAATGACAAAGATATGTGACAATCTCTCATAGGTAGCTTGCCCAAGGAGTTGCCCCAACCTACCTGTACAGGTGCGCTGATTTGGTTGAAGCATCATGCCATCTGGACAGAGACAAATGTAGCCTCTGGAGCTGGTGGGGTCAGCCACGCAGGTGTGAGAGCAGGGTGTGCCCAGCCTCTTGCATATATCAATTTCTACAACGCATAACCAAATGGAAGGTAGAAAGCTTTCTCTAAACCATCAGAATTAAATGATGTGTCTATAACTGACAGTGATATTTAGTCAGTGGTAACTCTTGCTTTACAAGCAAACAACAGATACAATACATCAGGACACTTGGCGGTGGATAAGAACCTCTACATCAGCACCTCCCAAGACCAAATCAACTTGCATGTATGTACAAATTAAAAAACAACAATATATAATACAGGGAGGGCAGCATGCAATTGACAAGCAATACTATATAAAAGAGAACCAAACAGTTGATGCTGACAATAAAAAAAACATATCTCACATGAGGGACAGTTACCTGAGCATGTGCGCTGGTCAGGGTTCAGCTGTCTACCACTGCGACATGAACATATGTATCTGGAGGGATTTCTAGGGTCGGCGGTGCATATATCAGAGCATGGCCTGAGCCTATCACATATGCCTATTGTATAAGAAAAATGTGAGCTCATCTGTGATATACAAATAACTATTCAAGTTTAATACACTAGAAAACAGCGGAAATGTATATTACATTACATTGCCGCTGTTTAGTTTAAACAACTAATAAAATATAGAAACCAGTGTTATTAGTACCATTACCAATATTATATTTGCTGAAAATCAATTAATGTTCATCAATTTATTTATAAAAAACAACCCTTTGAAGTTTTTATAACTACAATAATGAAACTTATCAATCAGAAGCAGTTGCATAGATGCAATACCAATATTTACATACCTTATGAGCTACTATTTCGAAATATGTCCTGAATGTTGATTACAAAAACTATGGGCAGTAACTTAATTTATTTAAATAACAACAAAAAGGTTTAAACAGGTTCCCTAACATGGTAAAAAATCACTGTATAACTTTTTATATTCTGATGCAGGAAAGACTTTCCAGTGATATAGATCAGGTAGACATGATTGGTTGATAAACCCAACTAGACTCAGATGCAATCCCAGCTGAACTGCAAGCTGCATAATTTTCACAAAAAGCAGTGTCAAGTGAGGGGTGTGGTTGCTGGTACAAGAACACCTAGTAGAATGTCACAAGATGCTAAATAAACATTGAATACAGACTAATAGTGCAAAATCAATTTTGAAATGTCCATAATATTAGCTTAAAAAAGCAGTGACAAAAACCGGATCGATAACAAAATTTCAATATTTTCTCACATAGATCAGAAATATATTTGCTTGTTTGGCTATCATATTTAATGTATTCCCAGATAAACCACCTGCATCAACTGACAGTTACATTTTCTTTTTATGTGCTGGGAACTGCTCATTGCACTCCAACAAAACCATTATTAAACTTATTCAACCAGGTAGAGAGATAGACAGATACACACCCTCCTTAGCCTTCACATAGAGCCTCACAGTCTGAGAGGAGCTAGCACTCATTGCGTTGTAGGCAACACATCTGTACACTCCGGCATCAGAGAGCCTGCAAGGTGTGACATATTATTATTTCAAGTATCAGTTACTTTTCAACAGCCAAAAATATTGGGTGAATGTGAAAAAGGTGACCGCCAGAAAGATTTACCGGCAAAAACTGACCCGAGTTTACTAATTGTAATTAGGAAGTAGTCAAGTGTATAACAAAACATACTGGGTGAGTTCTGGCACATGTTACGCTTTTTTCCTTCAACTTTACATTGCATTGAATGGCAATGGATAGCTTCCAATCATTCAGTACCATATTAATTCTATTGCACAGATTAATTCATTAAATAGGCAGATGCTTTTGTCAATTGTCGGTTTGTATTAGTGGGCTGTTAAACAAACGCAACAAAAACTGCTGGGTTATTTACTGAACCTAAATAATGAGGACTGCGACGGTCTTTCTCAAATGCCATTTGGTCTAAGAAACAGCGACGAGACCACCCTATCGCTATTAAATATGGTATCTAAAACGGTAATTTCGTTTATTAAAAAAAAAACTGGAATAACTGTAAGTCAGCCAGTTTGATAAATAATTTAAACTCAAGTTAAATTATTCACCTCAAAACACTAATATCAAAGTTTGGCTTTCAGAAAAAAAATCATACTTTTACGGTCCTAGAAGGCTTTAATAACTATTCTGATTGAGCTATCTGTTTTTGAGGAAACAACTTTTCAAGTTCATTGCTTTGGTCATGGAAATACTAGCGACTTGTGTTGTATGTACTCTTACGATCACTGACCCTATTGGGTTTTAACATTTGCATTATTTATTAACTGTCTATGAACTGGTAGCTTAGGCCTAGGAGAAGATAACTCTAACATACCAAAACTTGTCTACATTTGGACCAAGAGTTGAGGTGAATGACTTAGTCATAATTTATTGCAACTATTACCGCCTAAATGCTGTTGGCAATAAAGAAAAAGGGAAACAAGAAAATTTCACTTTTGTATAAGCTGACTAGACAGACAGCCAGTTCAAGAAAAGCCAGTGTTCGTCAGTTCCAGAAACTAGGATGCTAGACATGTTTAGCAAGAATAGGACAAGGATTATATAACTATGATGATGTGAAATGGGATACAAAAGAGCAGTCAACTAACAGGCTCAGTCAGTAAGTGCATAGATAATACAACACATCTGCCTACAGCGCGGAGTATTGAAGACTATTGAGTAATCACGACTTAGCAATGCGGTATGAGTAGAATAACTGTTTATAAGTCAACCTGAACCCAATATGTATGAAAGCACGTAAAAAAACTCAAACATGCCACATGAGCATGAGGGAATAGGAATCTGTGAGACTGGCTACTCCGGCACACCCGATGCTAACGAATGTAAACACTGCCAAAAGCTAACCTGGCATTGCTTATAGTGAGCAAGCCTCCACGAGTATCCAATCTTCGACCAGTGCTGTCCTCCCATTCTATTCCAACCAACAAATCACCACTAGCTCTACATGTAAATGTGGCACTTCCACCGACATCAATTGTGTGATTAAATGGTCTTGCTTGTATTCGAGGTCTTTGAACTATAAAAGATAAAGGCAAAGAGCCGAATACAGTAGACATGGAAAAAAAGTGAAACTTGTAGCAGTTAATAGTCCACATCGATGTTCCACCATCTCAGCTCTCTACATGAAAGCACTGTTGCGAGCAGCTGACCAAGCACAACCAGTATAACTACAATTTACTCGCTAGATATAACGGCTAAAACAATAGTGCGACAGTTGAATTCAAGCAGCTGTTAGGTCAGAAGAGAAACATTTTGGAGTTATCCTATGCTGACATTAGTATTGTTTGTCCTTCACTTATATGTACAACTAACTTTCTATAGATGATTATTTTTATTTATAACTTTTTGACTATGTGGCGTCGCTGATTTGTAACAATAACATGAGTTATCTGATACAGTTATTACGGGTTGACTGCTGTCAACAAGTGTAACAACTAAAACAACGATAAATTTTGTAATTTTCACCTAAATACTACATACATGTGTGTATGATGGTTAAAATAAATATGTACTTGTCATGTATAAAAATTATAACCAGCAAAATCCAAGACCCTTCATTTTCTTATCCAGTCACTACTTGTGTATAATTCTAGCGGCAACTGAAGTAAATAGGGTACAGAAACTGATGTAGAAGGCAGTATGTAGAGAACGTAAGAATTCATTCAATAAAGCTCACGCAAAAATTTGTTGTCTGTCAATCTGCTCATTTGTTAGTTTAATAAGCGACAGGGAAGACAAAACTGTAAGAAACAAACCATGTTATTCATGATGAATTGAATACATTAATGTAAAATAATTTCAAGAAGATTGTTTCACATTTTATAACTGCGCCACTTTTTAAGCCAATGGAACCTCACCCAAAAATCTAATAAATTTCAAAGAAATGATTGGCAATTTAGTGATTGGAGGCTTATAGAAAGCTTATAGCTTGCCATGTAGACACTGCATTTTCTGATCTGCAAACTGTGACGATTCAGCAGTGACCAAGAGTTTCCTATCACACTCCTAATTGGCAGCGTTATTGGCAGCGGGGTTGGACACAATCACATAGTCAGCTTATCTGATGATTGACAGTTCTCAAGCAAAATTAACATTAAGATGACAAATTGTGTTATATTTTCACAAGATATCGCTCTGTAACCATAAAGAAGTAACTTATGGAACAAAATGGCTCGAACATCCAACAAGTTGTACCATTTGTAGTCGTCAAGTTTTGGATAGACAGGTTACTTGGGCATGGACTGTTAAAGAGGAGCTATAGAGCAGCTAAGGAAAGCCACCTGCTGTTGAAAAGGCGTCTTATAGTAAGAGTATATACAGTGTATACTATAATTTGTATACTATGTAATATATACACTAGCTAGCACACACTTGATTCAACTTAGCACTAATTATAGATGCCTACTACTAGAGGTTATAACTCCCTAATTACTTGCCCAGTGATGAGGTAAGTCCTAATTTATTACCAGTTAAGCTAATTACCCCAGCCATTTCATAGAAGATGCAAGCTTGCTCTGCAGCTAAAGTTAGGCTTGGAAGCTGAAAATGTCAAGTCGGTTGTTATCAAGTATCAGTATTATAAATAGATAACTCTATGAATGCCAAATTAGTCATCACCGACAATGTTATCTCTATTGCATCGAGTTACGCCAAGCATCGCAACAACCAATTTCTAGCACCGTGTGAGAGAATTGGTGTGTGATGTTTGGTTTACATTAAATTGGGGGTAGCGGGTTCAATGGGATTTTTTTTGTAACTTCACATGATAGAAAACATGGGACTCATATGTTCTATTGATAAATTAACTGCCAAGCTGAACACAGGTCAAATGACAGTAGCAAATTTAAAAAACTGACAGTTCAAATAGTTTCACTATAAGGTTAAACTAACAAATGTGGAGCTCATTGGAACTGTCTTGGCTAGTTATTGTGTTGATATGATTACATAAGCACTATTTAGTAGCCATGCCTGCTCTGAAAATGCTGGGCAGCTAGTGCTCAGTCTTCAGTCAATAAGCACTATTTCAATAGCTGATGGTGATAAACAGCTAAAGTTTTCCTTATTTATATGATATTTTGAAACAATATAGTCTCAGTCATAGTTTTTTTGCAATAACAAGTTTTTACAAAAGCTATAACCTAAATTGGGAGAGCGGCCGACAATTAAAAAAAAAACTTCATATAAGATGTGCTGCGCAGAAGGAAAATAAATACTGTAATGTGAACAGGAAATGTGTATTATGGCTGAAATGCCTTACGGGAGGTACATTTAGTGAATGCTTCATCACAAAGCTGAATGATTCAGTATGCTGATTAGCAGAGCCGGACTGAATGTAGCAGTTTATGATTATATGGGACTGCTTCGGATGTTAAATGCTAATCATTTTCTGATCTTTTTATTGTTTGTTAATGTTCTTAGAATACTGCTAAGATATCTATTTAGGTGTTGCAATCAAAAGGTGATATTTTCTTTCTATGTGGCATCAGGGTGACTAACCACACAGAAACTTCCTCAGGCTGTCAAATAAATAAACAGACAGCGCTGACTTCATCTTTTTGTACGTAACACCGTTGTTGGCGTCTTACTCATTTACACAGATAAACCAACTGGCTGACAAATCAACGATGTGTAGAATATCATCCAACCATATCAAAATCAAGCTTTAGACAATATGTAAAAAGTTCTCAATGTATCGCAGGCAAGTTGTCACAACAGTGTTTCATTGAAAAACAGAAAACAAGACAGGCAGCACATGATCAGAAACACATACTGTCTCATAACACTTACAGAATTATATGACTATATTATAAATTTCAATAACTCTCACTTGACATAGAGATAAATTTTATTATAGAACTAACATTTGCTATTTTTTGTATTGAAGAAGAAACAGTAAGGAGATTTGTCTTAGTATATTCTAGCTAGCGATAAGTCACAGGTACAGCACGTCCCATATTTGGGAGCCAATGCTGACCAGCTAACTGTCGGTAGCTTTGCTTGTGGAATTTCTCAATAATTTACTTACTTGCACAAGGTATTGTTTGCTATGCTTAAGGTATGCTAGGTTGTGAGTGTGTTTTACTGATTGTTACTATTTAATTGAACATTATTACATATAGATTGCCATCATAATGATTAATTTTGGTGATTTTTTGTCCAATGTTTTGTCGACATTTTTATTGAGTTTTTGTTATTGTTGATTTTTTATCGACTATTTAATTGTGAGCCTGTAATAGACCTGTAGGAGACCTGTAGGAGACCTGTGGGAGACCTGTGGAAGACCTGTGGGAGACCTGTAGAAGACCTGTAGGAGACCTGTGGTTTGGAAACAGATTCATGGACTGTAGGTAGTCTTGAGGCATCCTCTATGTGATTAAAACTAATATGTAATTCCTTGGACCTGAGCAGCCCGCAGGACTTGCTTGAGTGCTGTTCGTTAAGTGACCAAAATTAAGTAAAAAGATACAGTCACTTAGACAGCTAGCCGGTAACAGCACTTTTACACAACAGCCCACCGGGGTTAATAATTACCAGATTAGAAAAGTTCAATGATCGTAATACTAAAAATATGTTGTCCAGTAATTCTTGTCACGTGTAAAGAGAAAGATGTGATCTGTGTGGTGAGCAAGTTAGAAAGAATTTCAAGATGCTATCATATAAACGCCCACACGCATACAAGTAATGCATCAGTCTTGAAATAATCATAGAAAATGCAACTGACTACTAGATGACAGGTATCATACAAACCAACAATGATCAAGTAACTTGAAAATATAAAAACAACCTACATCACTAGAAGATTTTACATGCGCAAGGGTAGAAAAACCCCAGATATCTTTGCAGATAAATTTATCTGATTTACTAACCAAGAAAATTTTTAGGCGACAAATTTGGACTTCCACATTTACAAAACAGAATTATGTTCAGCCTAGAAGATATATATATATAATACTTTATTGGCATCAATATCATTTTATAAAAATGTTTTTCATAAAGTGCCATAGCTAGAAGAAGATGGACTGTATAGCCTACTCTACTGTTATATAAATTCTCATGCCCCATTCTTTTTACAGACTACAAATTTCATATAGCATTAAATTTTTGCACATGGTTTTGGCGTAGCTCAGCTTCTACCACCAAATGTTGACATCAGCCATTAAACTCTATAATCAAACCTTTTTAATATATAATGATGAAAAATATAGTCAGACATAACTGAGTTAGTGATGGTACTATAATATTTGATTTGGACCAAAATAAATATCCAAAAGAGTTACAATGGGTCTGATCAAAGCCATTCTCTTTATATGAATCGAGCGAGAGAATCTCAATTTTGCTTATGTTGTTACAAAATAACATTTTCAAAAGATAAATATCCCAACTCTCTAAATTTCATATAATCGCAATTTTTTTGGGAGGTGTGCAAAATGTATTGATGAGCTGATGGAAGTCTGTAACAAACTTTGCAAACTGCTGATTTCTAATTCGTTAAAATTTTACGAATAATAATTTCATGAACCAAAGTTAAATTGACAATGGATAGGTGTGTTTTTGACCAATGAACAAAGTCCTTATGACAGGTAAGTACACAACGATACTTAATCGAGCGCTACTATTATTTTCCAGGTGCAGGGGACAGCAAACTCTGATAAGGTTGTAAACTATTATGCCGTGTCATAACTAGCCACTAGCAGTTCAGAAGCATAATTTGCATTACCAAGATAGGCTGTGCTATTAGGCTTCATATGAAATTCACTCATACGAAATGCGCTTGGTATGGGAAACAGAAAAGCCAAAGACAGGCAAATATATATTTGCTTGAGTAACAAATTCACATAACTCAATGTAAGGACAGTAAATCAGCATCAGGGTTTCAACCAATTGATATTTGGTGGGTGCCAATTTATGTGTGTGTTTTGTGGGTATCATACGGAGCATTTCACAAATACATTGAAAATAGCATAACATTTTTGAATACCATGTTGGATGACAGCACCTTACAAGTGAAGCTGTTACAATACAATCACTGCATAACAGTTAGGAAATAGTATTGCTGACTACTGATGTCATTGCTCCTATTGATAAAGAGAGTGGGTGTGAGACCCTGTGTCAGACTAGTAACAGATTTATTTCACTATCTTCGATGTATTTGATATACTGTAATCATTTGTTTAGATATTGCTGTAACATAGGCTCGAAACTGACTAGAGCTGCTGTATATGGTAGTAGAGAGCAGACCTATGCATATCAACTGCACATCAACTAATGGGCTAGAACCTGTTGCGAACACTCGTTTGGTGGCATTTAGCAACATGTGAATTTATATAAAGCACTGGACATATGCTGGGTACATTCACCGACGCCTGCATTCTCTAACTAGTCTAGAAATTGCTCGCATGAAAATTAAATATTTTGTTAGAAGTTATCACTCATTATATAAATTTGCCACAATGAAGTTAGATCAATATGAAATAAAAACTACACTTTAAATTCACACGCTGTCAACTTACAGAGCTTCCCTGTCAGAAAATCTATTCAAAGCTTGACACTTTATGAATTACCTTGCCAGCTCCTCAAAAAGATAAGTTCATCAATGCAAGCGCCAAGCGTTTCATGTCCATAATACATATCACTTACTCTCTGTGTTGTTAGAGCACCCAGAGTTCAGTAGAGATCTATCGGAGCCACAGGTACAGCCACAGAAGACATTATTTGTCAGGCTTAGCAAGTTGAGGCAATACTGTGCATACAGCATCTTTCTGTCTACGCAGAGCGCTGCCCCTTGCTACGTTGGCAGCTTTAAATCTGCTACGGCTACAGAGAACAATAAAAGACAAACCAATCTTTTTAGTCATCTTACGCTATTTACACATATATATCTATATATCGCAAGGCTTGCATCTTTTTGTTTCGTATTTGGAAAGAAATGAAATACGTCCTTTTGAACTAAACTCCATTATTCAATGCCAACAAGAAACAATATGCATTTATAGCAATCTTGAAGTCTGTTCATGTTAGTTGTAATGCCCAAGTGTATATTCTTTGACTCTAAGAGACTCAAATACGCTCAAGCAACTGTGCAACACTCATTGTAAAAGGAAAAAACACAAGTTCAAACAATGTACTGCTCAAAAAGAAGAAAAACGATAAAAGAAATTAGTTATATCATTAATGAATGCACGGATCGGGTAAAAATAAATGCAAGGAGAAGGATTGCAGCAAGCGACATTCATCTGCAATACAGTAAACTTACCCGCAGGTGATGTAGAAGGAAACAATTCACAGCCAAAGAGTTGCTGCCTTTCCGCTGTACCAGCTAACCACCACCGTTTCCTCCTCAAGCCTTCAATAACATACACACACAATCAACTATCTTCAGCAAGCAGTACAACGTACAATGAATCTATTGATAATGCAGAGCAAGAGATTCATCAATTGACCTTTGACCCACAGGCTGCTGCTGCCTAATTAGTGTTATCTATAGTAATGCAAGATCGCCAAAATTAGTAAGCAAGCAGATGTTGAGGACTACTACACCAATAATTGATGCTCAATGATTTTATCTCCTTATGTTGCTTAAATTGCTGACACTAATTACTTATTTCTAAAATCAGTTAGACCGGCCTTATTGCTTGTTTTAACAACAAGCAGACGAATTATGTTTCACCCGACTTTGATTTTCTCTGAATTTTTATACATATTCCACAGAAAACTCGCTGGCAGCAAAATCTTTTGTCACTCAGATATTACTGCGCATTAAAAATATAGCTTACATTAACATTTATGAACTTATGAAGAATATTGTTAAGCAGTGACTGTATGCAACCCGATTAGATACAGGATGCTTACAGGCACCAGCAAACAAACTTCGAAGATAAACAATGGATCTCCATTACTTACCTGTGACAATGGGCCAAAAGGAGATGGTGAGCCCCAGGTAGAAAGCAGACGACTTCATGAAACCAGTAATCAGCATAAACAGGTGGATGTAAAATTTGATTATCCTAGAACAATTCGGTCAGAATAACACATTGGAAATATTAAGAACTGAGAACTGATAACGCTTTAAGCATTACCACCAAATACAATTAGGTAAAAAAACATGTAAATGAAAGCATTTTTATTAAATTTTGAGGCACGATGTTTGGTATAAAGCTACCAGTATACTTACAGGTAAAGAACAGTACAAATATAATTATCTTCATACAGCGTTTCATTCTCTAGCCAAAAAGTACAAGAAAGTTTTTGTGAATGAAGGTGTGCAGTGTTCAGTTCAAACAAATTACCGCATTTCATATTACCGCTATATGTAACATATATAGCAGAAATATAACATATTAACATGCCTCTGATCTGATGCAGCGTAAAAATTCTCCAAACCTATTGCTTTTGATAATTGAAGAGATTACAACTTCTGAGCAAACAAAATGATCATTAGAAGTTTCTAAAAATACTCCTCGGTTATTTGACAAGAAACTAAATAGAAATTATAAATATAAAGTTATGCAATAGCAATAATGAGCCTATGCAGATGGATGTACACCCATAAGAAATCGCATGCGATTCCAGGACCAAAAGGATGAGAAAATGATTTTCACAAAAAAAACTAACTACGCTGCAAACATTATTTTGGAGCAGTTATCGTAATATAGAACTGTTGCTGATAATAAAAAAATAGAAAAGTTAGTAATAACTGACAGAAATGCAGAGGAGATATATTTATTTCCTATAAAAGCTAATTTGGTGCTATCATTTTGAGCAAAGTATATCAACTGCTGCTTAACTGTTTTATCTAACAAATACTGTTATTTATTATAATAAAACTTATTCAAGACTTTATATGTAGTTCATAGAACTGTAACCTGTGAGCTCTTTTTGCACTAATCCTTGTAAAATACGGTCATTGATACATATTCAAACCGAAACTTGTTATTCGGCAAAGTTTTTTGCAAATACCCCATGATATTTCAGGCATAATAACTCATTTCTACACAAATATATGTCTGATATATATATTTATAAGACTATAATGTGATGTACTTGGTGATTAATTGAGAAAAAATCACTATTACATTATGACTTGCATTTGGTTGATAAGCTAAGGCCATAAAGCTGATGCCTGTCAAGAGTTGGCAACTCTTATAATTCTTAGCACTGACAGACCATTTTATTATAAGCTTACAGGTCAAACCAACTGAACACAAACATTATGTTGCAGCACCCAAATCTTATATCGAGTCCATTGTGATAGCGGTCCCAACTCAAGCTATAGAAGTTAAACTGGAACTGGAGAGATTACAATGTGGCTGCAGTTGGCATTTCTTCTGATGTCTGTCTTTTACGGGGTAAAGACCTAGCTTTTGGTTTATTATAAATATTTGTAACTCTGACAAACCACTCCTGGTAGTATAGCTACGGAAAATCAAACTGCAATACTGATGTTACTTTATTCTATACTTGAGTTTGACTGTCGATAGATAAACAACGTTGTCTTTTTCTCACAACACATCACTTATATCACTGTCTGTAAACATTTGCTGTATGAGCAGGTAAAGTTGATGATTAGAAAAAATTCTATGAAGCTTCCACCGGTAAAAACTGAAAATGCAAGTCCCAATTTGCTCATCAACGATGTAGACGAAAGCTTCATTAATGCTGGTATGGCTTCATTATCTAGACTTCATAATGTGGTATGGTGCATTTTATATGTTAGCTTGCAATATACAGGAATATGTAATTAACTGATAAAAATACATTGAACAATTGAATTATCACTTCTAAAGCTGAAGAAACAAGGTATTGTACTGTAGAAATGCAAAAACCTCTGTTGGTTGATGATATACAAATGTCTTTTATTTCAAATTTTTGCCAAGTTTTTATTTTTCTAGCGATCCCCAGACAAGTATGAAAAAAAAGTGTTAACTTTAACATCCATAAAGAGGTAAATGAGAACAAACCTAATCAAACACCACAGCACACAATAATGACATTGGTGACAATGTAAAGATTCAACACTGAAATAACAACTTGGTACTGTAAAGTTTAGTAAAAGTACATACCTTTTCTTGCCTCTTTATGGCTGCCAAGTTGATACTCTACCTATACTATTCTACATTCAATTCAGCGCTTTGCATAGACCAGTTCATTTAACAAACTAACGGTAAAAGATATTAACATGAAGTAGATGCTGTTCCTCCAATTGCAATGTGAAGATCAATTTAGTGTGTAAAATGTGTTGTGAGAAAACTCAAAAATTTGGAATGGAGTGCTCAAGACACTACACTTGGCAATGTGGAAACAACTCCCATACTAAATTATTGAAGTGCAAGATTATAAACAAGTAGTAGAGTAATAGCAGAGAAGCCAAGCTGCATGTAATGACAGGCTTTTGACTTGAATCACTAAAAAATCAGATATGCTTACCTGTTATAAATATATTGTTAGTGTTCAATCGATCAAAAAACAATTACTATATTACTATATGAACTTGAATTATTTTTATTTGTGCCAGAGTTGGCAGTGAATAAAGTTGTGCGCATACTTTAAAGAACTCCGCATCTCTCAAATCTAACTGTAAGCCTCTGCACCCACTCTACTAAGTGGCAGTTATAGAACCTACGTCTTATAGTAGTAACTGCATAAACACTAGTTTAGCCGGGCAAGTTTATAAGTTAGTAGTTGTGCTGAAGTTAATCAGAGATAGAGCGTGTAGCTAAATAGGCCTCTGCACCCACTCTACTAAGTGGCAGCTCGGCCAACACAAGTCACACTTTAGGTTTGTGTCACACCAGAGCCTGCATTATGATGAGGGAGGGAGGCATTTTATTTTATAATTTTATTACAAAATATAAAACTGATGAGGGAGGCTACATTTTAAATTTTATTTTTTAATTTTCATAACAGTGATAAAAGAGAAAGAAGGTTTGAGTTCATCATGACTCTGAAGCCAGTTATCATAATGAGAAGTCAAAAATTTCAGAATTTGTACACTTGGTTCTAAAAAAAAATCAGAGAATGATGAATTATTAAGAAAATTTTAGTTGGATGGTAAAGTTATGATACATTTCAAGTTTTATAAGAAATGGAAACAAAATGAGGGAGGTAACATTTTATAGTTTACTTTTAAGATTGTACAAAAAACTGGATTAGTGTTTGTAGGAGTTGTCAAACCCCATGCAGGAGGGGACAAAATCCTAAAGTGTGACTTGTGTTGGCTTTATAAAAATCTACATCTCACAGTAGTCACTGCACTAACACTGGTTTAGCCGGGCAAGTCTATCGATACTGCAAGTTAACAGTGACTATTGGTCAGTTGTTCAGCAAACCTCTGCCTATATTATTACTATTAAGGGTGGTGATTAATTACACGGCAAGTTAAATCATAATAAAAGTTTAGTCTATCAACTGGGCCTATTGTCAGTCCCTCAACTATCAACCGGGCCTGTTTTTGATTTCTCAACTATCTACCAGCCTGTCTTCGGTCCAGCCACAAGCTACCAACTGGGCCGGTTTTCGATTCCCCGACTATCAACCGGGCCTGTTTTCAGTTCATTCGCAGATCATTAACTGGGCCTCTGAATGGTCCATTCACAGACTACCAACTGGGCCCGATTTCAGTCCTGTTAGAGAGTTGGGATAACTTTACTTCAGTGGTGGCAGCAGTGGAATACTTCTAGAAGTGATTCTAGGCCAATCCTACCAAAAATTATGCCAAGAAAAAGTGCCAGACAAAACCGAGAAGACAAAGATGTCAGTTTCATAAAAGACATGTATGATTCACACAGCTCTCGCACCAAGTCTCCTACTGCTACTAGACAAAGACCATAACATAGAGTTATTCCTGCCCCCCCCCCCCTTTGAGGGAACCGCTGACGTGGATGAGTTCCTATGACAATTTGATACAACAGCTTCTTTGAATCAATGGAATGGAAATGAGTGCAGCCTGAGAGTCGAATTAGCAATAAAGGGAACCGCCTCACAGCAAGATACAAACTCAGCGAAAGTGGTGAAACAGCCATACTAAAGTCCCTAAGATGGAGGCCAAGTGAAAACATTTACGAATTCGCTGCTCATGTACGCAAATTAGTGGAAGCTGCCTACCCCAGCATGAACAATGGACAGAAAGAATTACAGGCAATCAAAGAGCTGGTAAACCGCCTCCCTGCTACTTCTCAGGCATTGGTGTGGGAGCTTGACAGTCAGCTTCCAAGCACCTTCACCGAAGCTGTTGAAACTATACAATGTTATAGTGAAATCAATCAGAGCAATTACAAGATCAATCGAGTAAAAGGGGATCCACTTCAAAAAGTGGTTGAGAAACAAGCCGAGATGTTGGAGAAATTTATTGCCTCTCAGGCTGAGCTACAACAACAGAGCTGATGAGACGCTCCAACCGTTTAATTAGTGGAACAATCCAGGGGTGCTTCAAATGCCAGGAATAAGGGCATTTTGCCAGGGCCTGTCCTTAAAGACAGGGAAACGAGGTTTGGCAGGAGTAAGCCCTGTCACTGCCGAACACAATGTCAACAAGGGTGATATACAGCTAGGAGCTGTACTGGAAGCCGAAGTTTCAGCATTCTTTGCGACAGCTAAAATAGGTCGGAAAATTGTCATGCTGTTGGACAGCGGCTGCTCTCAGTCCATATTGTCTACTAACACACTACAAGCATTACTACCCCTAGCACACACCAACCCCACATCGGTCTCAGTTCAAGGAATCCTTGCCGACGGGCAAAAGATAGAGATTAAGGGTGAAACTGTTCTCACCTTTTGGTTCGGGCCATTGAAGTTCGCCAGTAGATTCCAAATTACTGACCTCAACAACCATGTTTTGCTTGGGTTCGAGTTTTTCAAAACACAGCAGTGTAGCATAGACTTCAGCACTAATGAACTGATCATCAGTCAACAACAAGTCCAATGCTGTGATAGTGATGGTGGTATGCTGGCAGCGAAGGTGCAAATCAAACATGAGACAGCGATACCAGCCCATTCAGAATGCATTATCCCTAGCCAAATGAACCAAACACTCTCTCTCTGGGAATGATATGTGTTGACGGTCTGGATTGTAACTGTGGGGTGGGAGTAGCAACCGTCTTTACACCAACAGTAGGGTCAAGACATCCACATAAGAGCGCTAAACTACACTGGTGTCCTGGTGGTTTTGAAGGCAGCCACTACCATTGCTAAGTGTGCATCTGTTAAAAAGGTAGGTGAATATCAGAAACAGATGGAACAGATACTTCCAGAAGCATTGCAAAAGCCAGCGACACATGGTGTTCAAAGTTATTAACACCACATAAGAAAAGAGCACAACAGCTGTTGAAAGACTTTCAAAATGTGTTCAATTTGGACAAATATGACCTGGGCAAACCACAGTGGTTAAGCATGAAGTTCCTATGTTACCTGGCTCTGAAACAGAGGCCTTATCGCCATGGACCTGCCTGCACAAGAGCAAGAAATAGAAAAGCAGGTTCAAGAGTTGTAAGAGAATGGGCTAATCAAAGAAGGACATGGCGCTTGGAGATCGCCGGTGGTGCTCGTTAAGAAGAAAGATGGCAGTTGGTTGGCGCTTCTGTGTTGACTACAGGAAAGTCAATGACCTCACCGTAAAACACACATCCTCTACCAAGGATTGATGATAGCCTAGATACGCTAAGGGGCAGCAAACTGTTTAGCACGCTCGACCTAACAAGTGGCTATTGGCAAGTAGAGTTGCAAAACTCAGCAGAGGAGAAGTCAGCCTTTGTGACGAGTTTGGGTCTTTGGGAATGGCAGGTGCTACTGTTTGGTCTTACTTCCGCTCCTTCGATATTTGAACAGCTGATGGAAATTGGATTGAGGGGTTTACATTGGCGAACGCTCCTCATCTATCTGGATGACATCATTGTGTTCTCACCAGACTTAGATACTCATCTGGAGAGACTAAAAGAAGTTCTCACCTGACTCCAGGTAGCTGGGTTGAAGTTGAAACCATCCAAGTGTAACCTGTTTGAGGATCGAGTGCAGTACCTTGGCCATGTTGTCAATGCACAAGAGGTGGAAACCGATGAGGAGAAGATCACTGCGGTAAAAGAGTGGCCAGTACCGCAGCACAAGACTGATATCCAAGCCATCATGGGAACATACGGCTACTACAGGAGGTTCATTGCCAACTATTCTGGGTTTGCAAAACCTCTTTCTCAGATGTGTTCACCCCAGCACCAGTTCACTTGGACATTGGAATGTCAAGAAGCCTTAGAACGTCTAGTGACTGCCCCAGTTTTGGCTTACTCTGATTATGCTCAATCTTTTATCTTAGACACTGATGCTAGCCAAGTAGATATGGGGGCAGTACTGTCACAAGCACAAGAAGGTGCAGAGCGGGTGGTGGTCTACTTCTCGAAAACCTACTGACCTCTAGAGAAAAATTATTGCGTAACTCGGAAGGAGTTGCTGGCAATTGTGAAGGCGGTCAAGCATTTTTGACCACACCTTTATGGACACGAGTTCATTGTCCAAACTGATCGAGCTTCCTTGTCACGGTTGCTAAAAATGTCCACCCCCACCGGGCAGCTGGCTAGGTGGATGGAAGTGCTCTCGGAGTTTCAATTCCGACTAGAGTTCCGCAAGGGACTTCAACACAATAAGGCTGATGGACTCAGCAGACCCTTTTTTGTGTATATTGCAAGCAATGTGGCCAAATGACACCAACTGCAACTCAAGTGGCTCAGATTGGCTTCGCTGAGAGCAGATGCTCTGTTGCAAAGGAGCAGCGTAGATGTCCCAAATTGGAGCCTATGTTCTGTGTCCTAGGGGCCATTCCACCACATACTGTGAGCAAAAACTCATCAGCTCTGCTGAATAGAAGAAACCAGTTGAGTATTGCAGATGATACCATCCTACACATCACCCTGGATGTCAACAATTGAATACATGTTGTGCCGGTCTGTCTAAAGGTTTGGAAACAACAGCTTATTGAAGACCTGCATCAACAGGCACATCTAGGCTTCAATAAGACACTGAAATTGGTGTGTCAATGGTGGTATTGGTCAGGCATGACCAGTGAGATTAGACGACAAGTAGCAGTGTGTCAACAATGCCAGCAAGCTAAGGCAGCAAGCCACCAACACTCAAGAGATGACAACCATCTCCGGGCTGGTCGCCCATGGCAGGTGGTAGCCGTAGATCTGTGTGGTTCGTTTCCTAAAACCACCCGTGGAAACTCTCAGATTCTTGCTCTAGCAGACCATTTTACACGCTGATATGATGCCATACCAATCCGAGACGGTCAAGCCAACACAGTGGCACAGGTGTTAGAAGAAACAGTCTTCGCCTATTTTGGTGTACCAGAAGTCCTCCACTCAGATCAAGGATGCCAAATTCAATCTGAGCTATTTCAGGCCTGTAGTGAGCTATGGGGCTGTGCCAAGACCAGAGCTGCATCATATCATCCAAAGGGGAACTTAGTCGTGGAGAGACTGAACCGAACTCTCTGAAATTCCCTATGTGCGCTGCTAGTAGGAATAGAGCACAGAGAACGGGATACCTAACAGCCACAGATCATGAGGACCATACGGGCCACCTCTTATCGGATAACAGGAGAGACACCAAATCACCTTATGCTGGGTAGGGAGACTGCCTTCCCAAAGATCTGTTGCTACCCCAACCAAATAAGTTCGATGTACCCGTGAATGAGTACACCCGGCAAATGCAAAACAAAGGCCATTGGCGTTCCCCGAAGCCTGAGCTTTGCAAGCAGTCTCTTCCCTTAGTTTAGGGCAGTCTCTGCGTAAATGAGGCCCCCACATCCATAGCATGTATGAGGTTTTCTGAATGTAGCTGCAGGCTTACTTTGTAGCTGCTTAATGATCTCTGACTGAGACATCAAGGTTTCTTGCATAACTTTTAAAGTTTGCAATATACTTTGGGTAGTCTCTTTAGAGTTGGTGTCTTCCGAGTCTTGAATAGCCGAGACTCGAGATGTTTTAGTCTCACAACCCACCTGTAGATATTTCTCGGTTGTACTGATGGCCTCAGTAATATTTTGAGGGGGTCTAGCAAGCAGGTGACGCTGTAGAGATTTGTTGTCCATGGCTTTTGAGAACGTATCAATAGCCATTTCGTTTCTGTCACTTTGATCCATGTTTGGGTACGCAAGGTCGACTAGATTGGTAATTTCTAGTCCCAGCTCATGAATACTTTCCTTGTGAGTTTTGTGTATATACTTCAGCCTTTCCCTGGCTTTCTTGATTGAGATCCCAAACCTTGCTTTAAGGTTACCTAGGATGTGTTCAATCGTTTTTCCTCTTCCACAGTCGGCAGCTTTGCCTGTCAAGGCCAATCTTAAGTGTAGTAAACTCTCCTTGTCGTTCCAGTTATTTGCTTCGCAAATATCATGGAATTTAACGACAAATAAGTTAATGTCTCCTTCCCCATTGTAAGAGGGTAGCTTAAAAGTCAATTTGTGTTGTAGTTGGGTAGTCTGTAGGGTTTTAATCAGCTCATGTACATCTACTTGATGTGCTGTATGTTGAGTCCGTGTGGATGTGCTAGCAGCCATGATTGTGTCATGTAGCTGATGTAGTTCTTGATCTTGGCGTTCTCTACGCCTAGATCCACGCCTTGGCATTATGATCTGAATAGGAGTTATCCCACTGCTGCCACCAAAATGTACTGGACGACCTGGATGTCGTCTTACGCTAGTACTGTACTGGGGACTTGGCCCAATCAGAATTGTAATGCCCTGCTGGAGCTCTATGTCAGAGAAGCCAAAAACGCTAGAGTAGTTTTGCTACAGATCAAGCTTCCACCCAGAAGTCTTGAGCAACCTGGTACATACACTGAAATGTAATCCTTGATTCTATTGTTTCTTGATGCTTGGTATGTTAACTTATTAGTTTCCTTGATGCTTGATAAAATCTTGCTGCTTAATTACTTTAACTCAGCGCAATCTATACTTTATTAGCTATAGAGACTTGTGAACTGGTCTACAGTAATCAAGATGAATGGTAGAGTCGATTAGATGTGTATTGTATACAAGCATAAAACAGAATGAATAACAAATTGCTTGTGTTCACTTATATGCCCTAGGCCACACCCCTTTACAGTGGGTGGGCCTTTACATGGAATAAAAAAGAGGGCAACTCCAAATAACTGTCATGGGCACATAATCCTATGATTAATAAGTTTGTCCAGTTTTGCAGTCCATATCACACCGCTGTTGGGCGGTGACTTCTTTTGTGTGCTTTCATATCTATTGTTCTGTCTATGCGTAAATACTCGTGTAATCAATAACAAAGTCAGAGTTAATCACCACAGTCTCAGAGCTCTATTGTCCTCATACAATAATCTCACTTGCGCAGCTTTTACACAAAGTACCAATTATAGCTAACTATAAATGTACTAGGTGAAACAATTCAGACAAAGCATATGCAAAACATAACAGCCACTAACTGTTCGACCTGCTGAACAGTTGTTCGGTATCCATTGCCGACAGTACAGGCACAAGCTGACAGTTTGGCCCACGCAGTAATGATCTTCGATAATTAACGGTGGAACTCGCCGAACACAAGTCAGCAGTGACTTGCAGTCGACTGGGCAAAGTCGACTGTCGAAGGGCATGCAGGTGGCCAAGTACTGGCACGCACACAGAAATCCTGTACAGTTATTTATTTATGGACTAATAATAAATAAATAATAATAATAATGGTTATAAATAATAACTACTATTAATAATAATAATAATTATTATTATCATTAATAGAAAATAATAACCATCATTATTAATTATTATTATTATAAATTATTTTGGATATATATTATTTTATATTACTAATATTATTATAATTATTACCTCATTTATTACCTCGTAGAAATAGAACATTCAACATCACTTCTGGTTTAATAAAAAGTCTCGCAAACTAGAAAATAAACAGCAACTGTTATACAGTAAATATAAAAGAAGTAAATCACCTGAACGTGAACACATTGAAAAATACAACAAAATTAGAAGATCCAATAAAAAGGTTTTTAGGGAAATGGAACAGGAATACTGTACAGGAAATATGCAGCACGGCGCTTGTAAATAGACATGACAGCAAGCCAGTTTATACCATGTGTGCTATCAGCATTATTATTCACTTGTACCTTTGTGATAGCATGTTTAAGGCGATGACTGTTTTATGCCATGACTGTATTATTATTATTACATAACACTTTACATAAATACAGCTGCTACGCCTCTCACTAATCAGTGTACACCGCGAGGCATAGCTGGACAATTCTTTCTGAATAAAGATAGCTAACACTCACACAAGCTCTTATACTTGAATACTGCGCAATTTAAACCTTACTGCTCTATAAGGCAACCAGCTCTGACGACCTACTAGGTCTGGCAGCACCAGTGTTGTACAACGAGTAGTAGGCTAGAGACAGACTTACCTGACAGACTCCCGCCTATCACGGCCTACCTTCTAGCAGTTATGCAGAAGGGCGGACGCTGAGACGGCCGAGCTGGCAGCAAGCTGGTCTGGACAGACAGACAACTCTGCTACCTAGAGGTGGTGCAGGTGTGCTAACAGGGTGACTTGTGACGTCACAACAAAATCCTGCACAATACTTCTATCAGACTTCCAATCCAAACCTTTTTTTACACACATGAAGCGATTGACTGGCATAACCACCGGATTGCCCTTGAATATCCTTTTGCAAAACTGCACCATGTCACAGCTGGCGGACAACTTTAACCTTTTTTTCCAGAGCGTTTTTACCCCGGCATCCTCTGAGGCTGAAGATGTAGCTTGCAACTCCCAGTCGTAAATGATTGTCTTGCAGGATGGAGTGGAAAATTGATAATTGGTCTTAAGCGGGGAAAAGCTTCCGGTCCAGACAAATTGAGAAGAAGAATTAAGTTTGGACACTAAAATGACCTCCTCGATACTAACAAAAATATTTCAGTACTCTTTAGATACCAGTACGCTGCCATCAATTTGGAAAACCGCAAATGTTGTTCCAATATTTAAGAAAGATTCCAGATCAACATTGTCTAATTACAGACCGGTATCCCTAACTGGCATTTGTTGCAAAATGTTGGAGAGAATAGTTGCTAGTCAGCTGACTATCCATCTAGAAACTTTCATTGATAACAGGCAACACGGTTTCAGAAGAGGGCTTTCTTGTACAACTCAGCTTGTAGCAGTCTTGAATGACATCATGAGTTATATCAACAAAAATCAAACGATTCATGCGGAGGTCTTAGAATTTTCCAAAGCCTTTCACAAAGTTGACCATAACTTACTCATTAAGAAGATGCTGGGTTACCTCTTTCATCCGGTGATCGTACGTTGGACACATGGCTTTCTAACAGATAGGACCCAGAGAGTGGTTATACAGGGACATCACTCAAAGCCTCTGCCAGTTATATCGGGAGTACCTCAGGGATCTGTCCTTGGTCCGCTGCTGTTTCTGGTATTCATTAATGATATAGCTAACTCTTTAGACTCCTTTATAAGACTATTCGCTGATGATGCACTGGCCTACACAGTGGTGAACAGCCCAGAAGATCATGATAAATTCCAGCAAGATCTCAACAATTTGTCAAAGTGGGCCGAACAAAACCATATGCCTATTCAGTATCGCTAAGTGTCAAACTGTAGTTTTTTGTAAAAAAAACCCTAATGCCGTGGCAACATACACATTGGACAACACACCATTAATCCAAGTATCAGAGTTTAAATATCTGGGCGTCAATATATGCAACAATTTTCACTGGGATTCACACATAGACATGGTTACCAGTAAAGCCTCCCAAAAATCGGGAATGATCAAGAGAGTCCTCCACGACGCTTCTATGAAAGTGAGACTTGTGGCATATCTCTCCTTTTGTCTGCCAGTCCTTGGCTATGCTTCGGAGGCTTGGGATCTCTACTTGATTAAGCATGTGGAACAGTTAGAGAGAGTGCAGAGGCAGGCGGTCCGATTCATATGTGGACTAAGAGGAGTCATTAGGGTCACAAAGGCTAGGCTAGCTCTCGGATTGCCCACATTGAAAGAGAGACGGAAAGATGCCCGTCACAAATTGTTTAGTAAGATCGTCAGCGATAAACATTATTCTTTTCTTAGGGCTGAATTTGAAATCCACCAGAATTCTTCCCAATCCACCCATCTTACTAAATCAGTGGTCAGGTGAGTGCCATCGGTACAAGTTTGCAATACAAGTTTCATGCACCAGGGCTTTTTCTGTCGCACTCCGTGGGAGTTGAGAGCTTAGCCCAAAAGATATTGGTGCTGAATGTCAAGTTTTTTTTAGTTCTTTTACGATTTTAGTTTTGATGACTAACACGACATCTCTCCCTTCCCCATCGTAGGGGTCTAAGAGATCTACACATAACATAACCTCGCGGTGCAAACAGGGAATGCCTCTTTGGTCAGTGTTTATTCAGTGTGGCAGCGACATCTGCTTATTGTTGAGTGTTATTTGACCACAGCCTAAGATCCCTCACGCTGCGCGGAAGAAAGCTGTTGTAATAAAATAATATGTCTGACTCGATGCATATATATATTGAATTGAGGTTAATTTTGAGCTATTAATTTTAAAGCTATCAAAGTTATTACCATAAAACTAGTAAAAAAAATAGTCCTACTACTACTACTAGTCTACTACTACTGCTACTACTACCACGACTACAACTACTACTAGTCTATCTTCTTCTGTCCAAGCATTTTTATTATTATTAATTATTATAATAATAATAATTATTTATTTATAATAATAATTATTAATTATTATAGTAATAATAATAATATTAATCTTTTTTTTTTTGTTACTACTTCCGTTGCTATCAACAATCAATCAATGACCTCATCATAGACCTAATAATTATAATAATAAGTATGTACCATGGGCCTATGTACACGGGCCCCTGGGGATTTTTGCAAGTATGTTCTTCCAACGGCCCACTACTATCATATATATATACTATAATATTATAGTATATATATGATGATAGTGGGCCGTCGTTGGAAGAACATGCTTGCAAAAATCCCCAGGGGCCGGTGCCTATGTACCCTATACTAGATCCATGAATGATCCCTATGTATGTTAGCTATGCTATCATACGCGATTAGCTAGCATGGATGAGAGTGCTTTAATGTGTACTAAATCACTCTGGCATGGATGACATGACGAGATTAAAACATTATTATTGTACAGGAATTTAGGGTGAAGTGGTAGCTCTCACCTGTACAGCGGCCCACAGTAGTAAGCGAGTACAACAGTGCAGTGTACGCCTTCCAACTCGCCCGCAGCCTATTCCAGAGGAATAGGTGTGTTAGGTCGAACTAGCCGTTCGAATAACCGTTCCAGTATCACTTGCCCGTAGGTCAAGTGCAGTGTGAGTCGAATCGACTGACCACTTTCTACTGACTATTATCCTAGTTGCTAGTCGACTTGTTTCAGTGCAATCTCTCTGTCCCAGTTTATTATGCAAGTGTTTGAACTTTGTAAGTTCCTCTGCCAGCGCTATCAGTGCAAGGGCTTACTTGTATCTTTTCTATTAAGCTACTTGTGCTTTAGCATAAGTGCGCTTATGCATGTGAATCAACAAGCAAGTGAGAGTGTAGGCTAACTCTGAGTTTATTTGGACACGACATGGGTATTTATGCTAGAAAAATTACATAATAATATTGACACATAGGAATACAAAAGCAGGCCACGCCTGTACAAAGGATTGGTTGATTAGACACCAATAGAACGAGACAAACTTATAGCGTCTACAAATTGATCACGAAATATGACATCACACGTCAAAAGCATCGATATAAATATTTGTATCACCCGGTTTTTTCCAGTTTTCAAATATTCGGGAATTACTAAATTTTCAATAACTTGGGACCACATGCTGCTATAAACAAAATTTTAAAAGGTTTTAATAGGATACACTAGACCGGACCAGATTAACCAATCACTGCACTTCTTACATATCTGTAGTTTCAGGAAAAATTGTTTTAAAATGACGTTGTAAACGTGAGAGTTCCCAGTGCGCCATGGTACCTTAGGATTTTAGTTTATGTTATATCACTAGCCTATCAGATTACCGACCTGTTGATATACTATTTGTTATAGATCATTTACATCTGGAGGTATGAAAATAGATTTAATAATTCCCTCTCCAAATAAAAACGTATTTTTGTTTTTTATATATTACAATCAATGAAGTAATTAGTAACTACCAGAGATGGGGGCAAATCAAAAATTTTTGACTCAAATCAAATCATTTTCAAAATGGACCAAATCAAATCAAATCAAATCAGGGACGCGAGAAATCGAGGCAAATCAAGTCAAATCAGTAAAAATTTCAAATCAAATATTTGCATTTGATTTTCAAATATTTGTTTCAAATCATTTTTCAAAACAAGCCCTGGGAGCGAAAACAAGCACACAAAAGCCATTATTTTCATCCTCTCTGCATTAATAGTGGGGGGAAAAGTGCCTAAAGTTCAAAATCCCATATAAAAGTATGTTGACATAGATGGGCACTGTTGACATTTCTGCGGCTCATGTCCAATATTATTTCGCAATTACCTTATTGTACCATATAAAAATTGAGCTCTTACAACTTATTCATGCCTTCACTAGTCACCACAGAAGTGAGGGTTGCATGCGACAGCATTGTGAACAGGCCTTTACAGCTTTGTGCACTCCTACTTCATTTAGATGTTAATGAGTCACACGAAAATAAAGTATGGAAAAAAAAGAATCTGGGTTCAAAACTATGCTCAATGCACTGATTATCTATGGAATTGGAACGAACGTAGACAGGAATGAATGCAGACACATCTGGAATGAACGTAGACACATCCAGGAATGAATGTCGACATACCTGGAACGAATGTCGACAATGCAACAAACCAGAGAATTTCGACTCTCACGCCTGGATGTGTCTACGTTCGTTCTCAGCGATATATAAAATATCATTTCGATTTTCGTTCCAAAAGTTGTCTACTTTGGGAAAAAAACGGTAATTTATTTTACTCCTGGAACGAACGTCGAAATGGAAGTTTCAATGTTGCCAGTAATGAATGTTGACACTTCCTAGAATGAACATCGAAGTTTTCTCTCTAACATAGTTGACTTTTATTCCAGGTCTGTCGACGTTCATTCCAGGATGTGTCTTCGTTCATTTAAGCTATGTCTGCATTAATTCCTGTCGACGTTCATTCCTGTCTACGTTCGTTCCAAATTCCATTATCTATAATCTGGTAGTGGAATGCGAATGTATATTGGTATATTTTCTAAGACATGTGCATCTTTTCAAACGTTTCTTTTCTTGTTCCATCTGCAGGAGGCTGACTAATGGAAGACTGCAGATGGTTTAAAATTACATGCATATACACCATTTCATTTCTAATTGCTTAATTACTTTCTTTAGCTGTAGTAGCTTTCACACACACTAGAAAAAACTAAACACAGGTGATATGACTTAAAAATATAATGATTTGTTTTCATAATAAAAAGTATAGATAGTTCTTTTAGGTAATTTGCCACAATTTCCAATAAGTTTCATATCAGAATTAATGCAACTAAAGTAATCACTATACAAGTTTAGTATTCTGACGGATATAATGAACATATGCAATAGGATATTGAGAAGTTACGAGCTGCAAAACTATGTGACGACAACCTTAGTTTAATTGGTGGTTTTTGCAGCTATCAGATATTACTTAGATGTGACACAAAATCATATAGTTTTCTTTTATATTTTTTATTGTAAAGCTAAAAAATAAAGAGGCTTTACAAAAACGTCATGATGTCATGTCTGCAGATCAAATAAGAGTATGCGGTGAAAATGAAGCATGAAGCTTTGTTATGTAGTTGGTTGTTGCAGGACAGTGGGTTGTATCCAATAAAAATATTGCTGATCAGCTGAAAATTACAAAACATTCCTGCCAGTGAGGCATACCATGAGATAGACGAAATTCTTTCATATACAATAGCAATAGTTCCAATTATAAACACCAGTTATTTCTTGCGGTGGTAAAAAATCACTCATTGTTCACACCAGTACATAGAGTGAACTACTTTCTAACAAGAAGATTCAAAGATATTAGAACGCTGGTTAGAGCTATACTACGCTACACTAGAACATGGTCATCACGTTTAGTACATAGATGGTTCAGGGTTAAATTCATCACAACTGTCTCTTCTATGTGAAGTGTCTTCATTCATCTTTGTATGTTTCCTCAGTAGTCCAAACTGCATGCTGGAGCACTGCATATTCAACTTCACGGAAAGAGCAACTCATTTCACGGGAAGAATAACTCTTGGTGCATATGATTTGTTGAGTATTGAATCTTTTTTGACAAAAGAGATCCACAGGGTAGCCAGCACATATATCCACATCTATAACATAGCAAAGTTGAGCAATGTACAATGATGCGGGAGAATATGATTAGAGTAAATGAAATTAATTATGCTATTGCAATCTAAATCAAATAGCATAGCATATAACAACAATGCAATGGCAAATAACAAAGAACTAAGAACTAAGAACTAAGATCCCTAGATAAAAAAGCCAGCTCTAGCCCATGGATTACAGGAAAATTGATAGCAGAGATAAGGAAAAAGGACAGAATATTTAGCAAGCACAAAGCTTATCCTTTTAGCCCTAGCTTGAAGCTAAGTTATACGAAACAAAGGAACAAAGTTTCAACTATGATTAAAGAAGCCAAAGCAAAGTATTATAACAAAATTATATCAGGTGAATCAGATACACGTAAGCTCTGGAATATTGTAAACTCTGCCAGCGGGCGAGTAAAGGCATCTGCACAAAACATAAATAAAATAGTCAAAGGTGATTTAATATTTACTGATGACTTGGAAATTGCATCTGAATTTAACATATACTTTACCGAAATTGGACCTAGGCTAGCTGATGCTATTCCATCTTCTTACACAAAAGGCATTGATTATAAATGTGACTATAAGCAATTTGATTTCTTATCAATCAATGAAGCTGATGTACTACATGAGCTGAGATGTATAAACGAAAGAAAAGCTCAGGGCCTAGATAAAGTACCACCCAAACTAGTCAAAATTTGTGCTGAATATTTAGTGTCACCCTTCACTTTCATAATTAACAAATGCTTGAAAGACAGTGCTGTACCACAGAAAATGAAAAGTGCCCGAGTCTTACCTATATACAAAAACAAAGGGAGCAAAGATTCATGCAATAACTATCGCCCTATTTCCATCTTGCCCATATTCTCCAAAGTACTTGAAAGATTCATCAACTCCCAAATTCACAACCACTTGACCCACGAAAATATAATCTCCGAATCGCAATTTGGTTTCCAAAGAAAAAAGGGGACTCTAGAGGCCTTGGTTAAATTTACTAACAACACATTTGCTGCACTCAACCAAGGCTATGCTATTCTAGGTGTTTTCATTGACTTTTCAAAAGCATTTGACACAATTAATCACAACATTTTAGTAAAAAAATTAACCGCATTAAATTTCTCTAGTTCTGCTGTCTCCCTTATTCATAATTATTTAACTGATCGTTCTCAATGCGTAGTAATTAATGACACTATTTCTCAACCCTTGCCAATAACCTGTGGTGTCCCCCAGGGGTCCATTCTTGGTCCAACCCTGTTTCTATTGTATATTAATGACCTAATATCATGCTGTCAAAAATTTCAACCGATTCTCTTTGCTGATGATACAAACTTATTTATAACTAGTAAAGATCTTAACCAAGAGTCAGAAGCCATAAATGCAGAGCTGGATAACATCAAAAGCTGGTGTGACAACAATAAGTTAACCCTGAACACTGACAAAACAAACTACATTGTTATTAAAAATCCACAAAATAAATTTACCATGTACAACACAGTAAAAATGGGCAATACTGAAATAGCTGAAGCCAGTTCCATAAAATTTCTTGGAGTTACCATAGATAAAACCCTAAATTGGTCTTCCCATGTACTAAACTTAAAGAATCAACTCCACAAAAGCCTTGGACTAATCTATCAAGCATCCACATATTTTCCTAGCAGCACACTACTGCTACTTTATAACACCCTGATAAACAGCAAGATTTTGTATTGTCTTGAGGCATGGGGTAATGCTCCAGCTTGCTATATAAACACAATATTGATAGTGCAAAAGCGTCTGATCCGTATAGTTTGTCACAAAAAGCCTAACACCCACACTTCTCCTTTGTTCAAAAAGACAAAAGTTTTACCCATCTCTCTGTTATACAAACACCGGCTAGGTTTGCTTGCTTATAAACACTATAGCTTAATATCATCTCCAGCCCACTCTCATAATACCCGACACTCTCAATATTCTCTGCCGTACCCAGTCTCCTCTTCTGCCTGTGGCCAAAGGCAGGTCACCTACCAATCTGCTGATGTATGGAACTCGCTGCCTGTGGGGCTGCGGGTGATGGCTTCAACATCAAGATTTAAAGCGGCCTTAAAGCAACACCTACTTGATTCCATGTAGTGGGTTCTGCTTCTGTATATTGTTTTCTAGCTGTCTAATGGGTCCAGCGCCTCGATTAGCTATGCTACTGCGCACACGGACCCTCATCACTGCTCAATTTTTTTTTCTCACTGCTTAGCAACAATTCATGATGAAAATAAAACAAACAAACAAACAAACAAACAAACAATAACACTTACTAATGTTAATCTAACATGTAATAAGCACCTTTCATTGATTACCAATCAAACTATTATCAATTTATTGGGTCGAGCTGTATGAACTGCCGTACTTATGCTCTGAATGGTAAATTTAATCAATCAATAATGCCAGAAAAATATTGTTGAAAATGATAGATCATAATACAATATTCTTGAAACAGTGCCATTTGCCCAATACTGCTACAATAAAGTCAATTTATTTAATTTTTATCCACTGCTTAATTAATTGATAATAAATCATTAAAATTATCAATAGTATCAATTTTTGTGGATTAATAGTAATAACTATTAATTACTATAAAGAATCTATAATCAGCACAATAAGGCCATCACAACTCACACTTTAGATCTGTGTCAACGCCCGCACGTGGTATAAGGATATGATAAAATGCAAAATCGCACGCACGGAACCAGTAAGATAAATAAAATAATAAAATAGAAAATGGTAAAATACCTCCCTCACATCTATGTGCCAGCCATTTAAAATAGTAAAATGTAAAATAATTCAGCCCGCATTCATTTTATAACCGCCGCCACCAAAGAGCACATGAGTTATAGGTCATAGCCAATTATTCCTGACCATGTTCGCTAGGACTCTAGCGGCACCCTTCAATTGAAAGCAGGGTCAAAAGCTAATTCCCCCGCAATTGGTTTTCCATTTTGGTAAAGTATAAAATCGTCGAGCTTCATAAAATGCCTCCCTCGCACCTGTTCGCTCAACCTGGTAAAATATAAAATTCAAAAATGACCCTCCCTCATCGGGGTACCGACAAAGGATAAAATAAAATACCTCCCTCATGGCTGAGATGCTTATCCATAAAATAAAAAAATATAAAATAAAATGCCTCCCTGCCTCATCCCATGTTCTGAAATTTCGGACACAGATCTAAAGTGTGAGTTGTGATGGCCTATGTGCAATAACAATTAAAAATAATATTCTTATTAATTATTATATAATTAATTGTCATTTGTTTTTGTGGTGTATTGTTTTGATCACTACTAAACTTCAATTTTTATTATTTTCATTCCACATAGTTACATGGTAATTTTTTACTCTTTGCTACTAAAAACAGTAGTCTTATTTAATTATCAATATTAATTAATATAAATAATCATTATTATCATTATTGAATCCATTGCCACATGATAATTAATCATCATCATTGGTTATTTATTATTATTATTTACAGTGCTTAATTAATAAAGTGAAGTTACTGTAACTACATTGGTGATGATAACAACAACATCAACACCACAATTTTTACAACAACAATGTTATTGTAACTAACTACTGTTATTATTATTATCCATAATAATATATTATTATTGTAATAAATAATAATAACAATAATAATAATTAATAAGGGTTTGATATCATTGATAATAATCAATAATAATTATTATTATCAACTTATTATTCAGCCATGAATAACAATAATTATTATTATTACCATAGTTATGTGGATGAATTAATGCCATGACGATTATTATTACTAATAATAATTAATTAACAATAATAATATTACAGCAATAAAATAACCACCAACGATAAATAATAATAATAATTATTATTATTATTATCATTCCTCATCATTATTATTATTATTATTTATTAATGCTGCTATTATTATTACTATCTACTATGACTATTCTATGGCATTGATTTATTCATTCATTCATTGATTCATCCAAAATAATAATAATAATAATAAATCAAACAAATGATGATGATAAATAAATAATTATTATAAATAAATGAGTAATATATAATAATATTATTCCACCAAGTTGTTAGTAACCAAACAAACCACTCACCTAGGACACATAGTCAAACATCCATTTGTCATGTTCGTATCAATCTTTCATTTCAGGCCATTTTTGAGTAATTGTACAGAATTAATTAGTCATCTAATAATATTGGCAACAACATGATGATTAGCTCAGCCGCCATGCGGGGATATTGCGTAACTATAGACTGTAGTTTTTGTCATTAGTTGTGGCCTCTGTTACCCCACCCAGTAATCTTTTGCTAATATTTCTAATAAAGATAAAAAGATAACAAAACTATGATAATTTTTGCATTATTTAAATTTATCAACAAAAAAGTTAATTTTTACCAAATGATTTGAATCTGAAAATCAAATATTTGACTCAAATAAAAAAAAAAATCAAATCAAGTCAAATCACTGAGGTAGGCAAATCAAATCAAATCAGCAAATCATCAAATCAGCTAATTTTGATTTGTTTCAAATATTCGAATACTCAAATATTCGAGTCAGCCGTGATTTGCCCCCATCCATCTCTGGTAACTACTAACCGCTAATTAATAACACGCCGCTCGGTCATGCGTCACGGATTTCTCTCTAATACTAATGTATCGATAAACTGTGACTGCAAGATATGATTCTACGCCATGATGATATGTTTTTTAACCTCACAAGGCTGATTTGAAAAAATTAATTTGTATTGGCTAAAACATAGAACTGGGTGGGCTTGATTGTACGGTTGGCTGCCCAAGCACATGTATACAAAAATAAGCAATACGTGCAAATAATAAAATGTAAGAGAATAAGTGCAAGTAGATAATGTAATAGTGTACAGTTCAGCAGGTACTGAAATAATGAGTAAGTGTACAGTTCGGCCATTGAAATATATTGTTTATTAGTGACCCTACAGGGTCACTATTGTTTATATTTCAATGAGTTCGGCAGTAATAATAGAATGTAATATGGTCGACCTGCTATGTAGTTGTCGGCGCATTTCCTCTATATTATTATTAAGTACCCTCTTTGTTACCATTTCAACGGTCCTTGGGCTACCAGTGACCGCCGCCGTCGTCTGCAAAACAACTTGCATATGATTGGACTTGAGCAATGATTGTTGACGTTCATTAGTCATATTTGGACCAATTGTTGTGAGATAAGTTAGTTACTCGTTCCAGCTCTATTTAAAAAAGGTGTCAAGGTTGAAACGAACTTAGCCTCAGTTTGTAAACTCCGTACTTCATTCAATTCACCAGCGTTGGGAGTAATATGTAGTTTTAGGTTTTCAAACTTCATCATATTTTTCCAATGGTTGAAAAAAAGCCAACTGACATTACTACATTGTTGTTGTTATTATTACTTTGTATCAACTAAGTTTTTCTGGGCAGGTTGTCGGTCAGTCAAAACAAATAAATTTACTTTAAATGTGTATTTTAATGCGAGTATTTATTTGAAAATGATATGTGGAGGTGCTTACAAAAAAAAACAATAACAACAATATAATAATAATAATAAATAATAATAATAATAATTAATATATAAATAAATAATAATAATTTCGATTATTATTATTATAAATTACTATTTATAATTTAAATAATAATAATACAATAATAATAAATAATAATAAAGGAAATAATAAATTTATAATAATATTATATATTAATTTTTTTATTTTATAATTATTATTATAATAATAATAATTAATATATGTTAATAATTATTATTATTTATTATGTTTAATAACAACAATAATTACTATTATTATTTATTGTATTTGTAATAATAATTTGTTATAATAATTTAAATTACCAATAATATTATGCAGAACAATAAAATTATCAAAGTTAATATATTATTAATTTAATTAATTAGACTACAACAATTATTTATTATTATTATTGTTGTTCTTCTTAATCTTGGTTATTAATTATTATTTATTTATTTATTTATTTAGTATTATTACTGTTATTATTATTTGTAATTATCTAAAGTTTATTAGTACTAATTATTTACTAATTTCTGCCGAAGCTATGATGGAAGACTGCATGGGTGACACTCATACACAAAGGCGGAGATACAGATTTCCTAAATGACTCTAGGTCCATACCACTCACAAGTATCCCATGCAAAATGATGGAACATATAGTGCTACACTATCTGAATAAGACACTCGGTGGTGTAGTACTTCACTATAGGCAACATGGATTCAGGAGAGGATTGGGTACACGACTGATTACATGACTTTCTATCTAACAGGCATCAATCCATTATTATACCTGGAGTAAATTATTAGAACAAATCTGTTCCCTCCGTTATCCCACAAAAATTGCTATTGGTCCCAACCCTGTTTCTCTGTTATATTAATGACCTACCTCAACTTTTATCTTGTGATGTAACCTTTCATGCCGATGATACCTTGTTATACCTAATTATGGATGGCTCTGAAGATGCTAGAATGTTTCAAAGCAACATTGAATCAGTACATGAATGGTCAAGTGAATGAAAAGTGTCGTTCAACAAAAAGAAGTGCCTAGCAATAAACTCTGATCGAGAAACTCCTTATCTTACTTATAAACTTGGCGATGCATGCTTTGCCTGGAAAGACAACACAAACTATCTCTCGGAGTAATCATACAACCAGACTTTAAGTTTGACCAACACATAAATGAGAAATGCGACAAGACTAAGAAAATACTGGGAGGAATAAAACACTTGATGTACTGTCTCATAGAAAAGACAAAGCTATTGACATACACTAATCTATGTAGGTCCATCTTGGAGTATGCAGATGTGGTCTGGGAACTGGCCACAAGAAATACAACACAATAAATTGATCAAGTACAATATAAAGCCATTCGTTCGCTTTATTAGAAACACGAAAATTCGTACTCACAGTGTAGCAGAAGTAAGGAACCAGCTCCACATGAGTTCATTAGAAGACAGGAAGAGAAATCACCACCAGTGCCTGCTTACAAGAATTATCCAGGATGTAGAACAACACTGTGCTCTTCTGAAGTATATGTTCATCTCATGAAAGACAGGGAACTCACCACAATGATCGGAAAAGTGAAAACCAGGGAGTGCCGAGCTCATTAGCAGCTAGGAATATTTCACAACAGCTTGTTGCCATGAACAATTCATTTATCAGAGGCCAAAAACAAATATTCAATCCTAAACAGCCGCATGCTGTTAAACAAGTAAAACTTGACCCTAAACCAGTCTCTTCAAACTAGTGGCTTCCCTATAGATTTTTGCAAATTGCTAGGAAGTTTTACCTCAACTGAGGTAACACTGAGGTAGTTATTATTTATTTGCGATATGATTGGTATTAATATTACTATAATACCTTGACAGATTTGATCAATAATGATATTATTATTGTTAATGTATCAGTGTTTTTATTTCGTTTTGTAGGCTTCATAACAATATATAATAAATAATTATAATATCATGTATGAAATATTATTAATACTATGTACGATTTAAAACCACTTTGGTCGCGCAATTTGCATGCCTCCAAGACCAACAATATTATTGAGGCGACTGACTCAACTATTGTCCGACAGGTCAATTCAGTGTTTGATCCTCAGCGCGGTAGACATTGGCTGGCTCTGTATGGAGAGTTTGTCTGCTTGCCACAATTGTTTGTCACCACCGCGTTAAGCCAAAGTCTATCACAACTGGTTGGCAGTAATTATTATTGTCTGTGAACTAAATGCTTCATGCTCCTGTATTTGTGCTTTTGGAAATATTTTTCTACTTATAATCAAAGAGAAGAAACAGATAGTAAGACTCAGTAGCCTGTCCTCTTCCTAATACACTGATGGAGTAGGTCGGGAAGCTTGCTTTTATTCACGTCATGATATTTTGCCCTTGGGCAATGTTGCCTCTAAATATGACATTAGTAAAATAAGGCTCAAAAAGTGTAAAATATGAATAAAATATATAAAGATGAATGTATAATATTATCATAATAATTTTTTAACAATTATTGATGTACATGCTAATACGATGATGTCAGTCATGAGAGTTTTATTGTTTAGGCCGCAATTTGGCAACATGAAGTGTATGGCTCACTTCCTGTGCATTACAACTAATTATTTTTATTGTCACATGGTAACAATAAATTATTTTTACCAAGTCGTCTACAACATACATAAATTCACATCATAAACCTATAATAAATGACAGTAATTATTATTTATATAATAACTATTAACCTTGGCCTACTGTGAGGAGTTTGTTTTTGTTTTCACTTAATGTCATTTAGTTTGAAATCAATAATAATAAGTATTATTATTCAAACAACCAGTTATTCAGTCAGGTAGTCGGAAGAAATGTTCGTTGTTATTGATGGTTTATTATACGTTATTTATTTAAAGTTGCATATCCTACAATATTATGTTAATCAAATATAGAAACAAATACATTTTTTTCTGGTCAACAAAACTAATTGGTTTAAAACCAATCAATAATGATAATGATATTTGACTTGAATAGCAGAAGTTGAAGGGTAATAAAAGTAATAGTTGTTAATACTTCAGTGACAATTAATTACAACCCTCATTATCATGACTGGTGTACTATTTTTTCCAGGATTTTTAGCATTTATTACTAAGCGATTAGCTTAGCGATTGCGGGGTTTCGCAACTTCCTTTTTCCGGTAAAATTTTTAAGCAATCGCTAGCATTTTATTTGAGGTTATCGCCAGGTTTTGATCTAGATCAAAAAATTGCTAGCTGATTACTTGATCAACCAATCAGAACGCAAAAATGCTTTATCCTTGTTTCCAGTAGTGTCTCGTTATCTGCAGCGCTCCGATCTCTCAGCAATCATATATTAAGTTGCACGCTCTGCTTTGTAACAGCGAGTTTGGCTGGAATCGCTCAAGAGTAATAGCATTAAAAAGTTGTGCAATTTTGGGGAGGGATTTCCCCTATAGCTAAGCAAAATCGCTAGCATGATTGCTACATGTACTTTTAGAGTTGTCTATATTTATTCCAGGTTTGTCTGCATGTTTTAAAAACTTTTGTTTTTTACTTTTGTAAGCACTTGAATGCTCCATTTTTTCTGCATTTGTCCAACCTTTCTGCCATTTTTACAATTTTATCTAGAGTTAAAAAGCCTGGACTGGAGATGAATTCTTTTTATGGTCTGGATGCATAAAAAATCAAAGTCAATCTATTTGTCCAATTATCTGTAGTAAACCAAAAAAAGCAATTATTTTTTATCTACTTCAGTTATTATAGAAAGTGAAAACCAAAATTGAATTATTTTTAATTTTTACATTCTGTTTTGTTTTTGAGGCTATATTCATCAATAAGGCGCATACTGTAATTAAGATTTATTATTCATCTTGTTCTATGTAGAGATCATAAATAAACTTAGACCAGTTTGGAAACACATGCAATAGTTGTATTATTTAAACTGCCCAAACCTTGAAATAGTTCAAATATTCCTAAAGTAGCTTAAATAAAATCATAATCTTTTTGGAAATAATTATTATGTCAAATGCATGTTTTGTCACTCTGTTCTACTGACATGTCCATGTATGCTAATTGTTAAATTGGTGTTCATGCAGTGATTCTTCATTTCACCAAAGTTTTTGACAGAGTCAGACCACCATCCACCACAAAACAGCACTCGGTGACTTTCTCCAAACATAATGAAATATATAATCATCATGAGCAGCCGACTTCAGCTTTAGTGGCTATTATAGTGTGATTGTTGTATTAAGTGATCGTTGAAATAACCCTTGGCAACCACATATGATGCAATGTTATATTTAGTTAAGGAAGCATCTTTATGTAACATTGAATTGGGTGCCATTTTATTAGTTTGCTACTAAACTTCAATGCCACTCAGAAAGTCATAGTCACAATGGTTACATTGCTCTGAATGAAATCGCTAACAAAATGGATCAGGCTAAAGCATTTGATTTTGGTAATTAGTTTGATCACAGGTTTGTAGCTATTCAATTAATTTATGCTCATGAGATGCTTGCTCTTGACTAGTGAGCGAGCATCTGGTATTAATAAATAAATTAAGGATAAGGTCATGCATTATGAACGTAAAATGATTTGTAATACGCATTTATCAGTAGACAACATTAATTAACATCGTTATTTCTAGCTAGCACCTTGTTGTGTGCCCAGAAAGGAAATGCACTGCAATAATTGACATACCTTTGAAGAGATTGGTTTTGATGAGACTATAAATTTACAGATTTTATAAATATTTTTTTTTTGAAAAACCATTATGGCCCCCCAAATGTCCCATTTGTTTTTCTGAAAGGGAATGCGCCTAAATGTTTGCTGTTCAAAAAAATTTTCCAAGTGCTTTTGCAGAAATGGTGTTGAAAGAAGTTTATATATAGTATTATCATTATAAATAACATCTTAATAATTAAAAATATACCAAACAACAAATAATTATGTTAGCATTTTATTTTCCTTGAGTTTTCTTATTGTTTTTTTTTTAAGAATTATATGACTAGCTGCGTACAACATATAGTTTTGCTGTGTATAGTTTAGCTGAGAATGACATGCTTACCATTTAATAAATTATAACAGTAAGTTATTTAAATAATAAATGATAAAGAAGCTAATGGAAATGGTATGGTATGCACAGCATACATGAAATTTTCGAATACTTTTCATAGCAAAGTATATATATATATATATAATACTTTATTGGCATCAATATCATTTTATAAAAATGTTTTTCATAAAGTGCCATAGCTAAAAGAAAAACAAAAAATCAAAAATGAAACAGAAAATAAAATGAACACAGAAAAAAGAAGTCTACTCAAACACAGTTTGTTTAAAATAATTCTCCATTGGTATTTAAAAGATATTTGAATAAATTTGATTTGAAAACAGACAGGGTTTATGAGATTCTCAGAGAAGTAGGCAGTTGGTTGAATGTGGCAGATATATGTGTTTCTATTGCAGCTGGTGTGTTGGCATAAAGTTTCTTGCAGTTACGAAAATTAAAATTGCAGTTACGACTAGTGGTAAAATCAACAGAAATAAAGCTTGGAAAAATATTATTAAAAATTTTAAAACCAGTGATTGCCGTAAAATGTTGAGCCAATTTTGGACAGTTGAATTGAAGTGGTGATGTCATTTGTTCTAATTAACGAAAGAGGAATGGTATGAACATTTGCTATCAATCGAAAAGCTCTTTTCTGTAATGAAAATAACGATTTTGACAGGTATTTAGGAGATAGATTGTGATAAATAATTATATCATATACCAAAGTATCTTTGTAGCTGTGCTACTTTTGGCTATATATCGAAAAATAAATAACTGCATTCACATTAAACACTGTTTCTCAGGTCTGCTTCATCTTCACATTCGTTGACATTATTGTTTTAATCTTTGTGGAGTTGCCTCCTCACCAAAAAAAATGAAGCAAAACTGATTTGGAGTTGCCCACTAAAACTAAACTCGGCCAAAACCATAACCTTGAAGGGTAAACAGTTTACGAGTTGCTGAAGCTCTTATCAAACTATTCTAAGATATATTGATTTCCATGTTTTCTTTTACAGAATTTAGTTGCTTCATGATTGTTTTTGTTGCATGCTCATGATTTGAGCTAGATTTACTGTTCAGTATAAATCATTATAATAATTATTATTGATGACTATAACTTTCCTCATCCGGTGATCCAGTTCATCTCTTATGCTTGTGACAATTTGTAAAAACATCAATTATTCTCATAAGTTCCTGGAAATCTAAAATTTTCAACTGGATTGTAACAAGAAAAGAACAAATATTTGTACAAACACTGAATTATTTTTAGTTTTATGTACTCCATATTGGTCACTTTCTATTAAATGCGCACTCGCTATTAATTGTGTATGTCTGTCTGTTTGCAGTCGAATACTCATAAAGGACATTTTAATCTAAACAATGTCTGATTCTGACGAAGATGTTGTTGTTGTACCTAAACGCCAAAAACTAGTACATCACGGAACTTTAGAAGAACATATGAAAAAGCATGGCAGGAATACAGACTCATTGATACAGACGGGCATTGAGGCTGGCAACATCAACATAAGTGATGGTGGGCATTGGTTACATTTGTATTATAGTAATCGTAGCTCTTGGCTTTCTGAGACCTTCAGTAAATGAATGTGGCATACCCACTCTCTGTGTTAGTCATTCACCTGAGCGCTCTATAGTCTTCTATATACATAATACTATAGAATATGTATATATCTATTAGGAACTGCCACCAGAAATGCTATGAAGCCACCATTTTGATCTATATATACATACACAATAGCATGAACTAAAAAATTCAGTATTCATTAAAAGCGAAATCACTGCGTTTCTCTTGAGCCCATTACTGGTTGCCTCAGCTGTCGTATTCTATTGGCAGATGGCTCTCGACATTCCTAGATTGCTTGTCTGTATATATATATGATATACAGTTATATATATGTATGATATACAGTTATCTATATGTATGATATACAGTTATATATATGTATGATATACAGTTATATATATGTATGATATACAGTTATCTGTATGTATGATATACAGTTATATTATATAACTGTATATCATACATATAGATAACTGTGTATCATACATATAGATAACTGTATATCATACATGTATATAACTTATATATATGTATGATATACAGTTATCTATATGTATGATATACAGTTGTCTATGGTGGCTCATAACGCTAGAGGCATTTGCTCTCAAAGCCTTATGAACGGATTTGAAATAGTCTAGACGGTTTGCAAAGCATCTTCTAAACTGAAAATATTGGGTAATTGTAGTAAAATAGCCTAAGCAACTGTTTCTAAACAGACATTATAATTATAATAAATAAATTGTCGTCTTAGCTGTTGCTGAATTTCATGCAATTTTTTTTATTAGCCTCTATGCAAATTATCTAACATAGATGTAGAGCAAATTAATTAACTATATAAACGATTGTTGAATATAATCTCTGAAGCTAGTTGTTTTAATAACGATTGGGTTTTCTTATTATTTATAAAAATATAAATAAATAATAAAAACAATTTTCTTTCATTTATTTAATTGAAATTTAACTGTTCGATGTTCAGTTAAAGAAATGTCAATTGCTAGTGGACTGAAGATCTATTATCAATAGAGCAAAGATCTATTATCAATAGAGCGAAGATCTATTATCAATAGAGCAAAGATCTATTATCAATAGAGCAGACCAGCCAATCAGCTCTGATTTTCGAAGCGTATGACCAATTTCACAAAGCGTTCAGGTTTGCAAAATTCAGACTTTTTCAAAAGCGTTCAGACCGTATGGAAAGCGTTCAGATGTTTTAAAATGCAAAGCACAAAACGTTCTGAGCCACCATAGTTGTCTCTGTCCATACTTTATCGCTGGTTTTAGTTGTTACATAACGCCCATTCACATATGTGCATTTACAGGCAATACCATGGAGATTAGTGGTGGAGAACCAAACGACAGTACTAAAGCTATGCTAGCCGAGTTTGAGCGAAGGAAAAGGGTGATTATATTACAAAAATTTTGATGTGTTTTAGGTGCAAAAGAATCTTTTTGTACCCCTGACCTAGTTTGCTCACCTTGTTTGTATATACGTTATCATTAGAAAACTGTTGATCACTTATAAAAGAGGAGTTGTCCATTTCTATAGCACTCTTGCCACATATTAAGAGCTGGCCTGTATATTTGGCTGTTGTACATAAATATAGCAGGATGTAGAAATGTGAGTGGGTGTAGATTATGTTGTCTATGAAGGTGTGGTGGTGTTTTCTGCGCAGAATATAGAGTTGTTTTGGTTTTTGAATGACGCACTCCCTTCCTTTGATTTGTCTTTCGCCAGCTCGTCCAAGGCACAAAACGGCATTTGATTTTAATGAATTATTGCACTCTTTTGTTGAAAAATATTTTTACAGAATTAGAAGGGAATTAATGAAGGATGTGGGATGACATTGATGTGAACGTTGTCATCAAATTGTTTATCGCTGAGCTCAACTTTGAGCTTTTGTGCCCATCGACTGGGTTTATGTGAAAGGAAATATAACAGTTCATGAATGTAGCAAAGGTGTGATTTTCTATCAACAAAGAATTCTAATAAATGTCCTGGCCATTCATATAGTTTGGCCATGTTTGATCAGTTGTATAGTTTACATGTACATTACTTGTACAGGCGCGGCACATTGCGGTTCCTACTGACGATAGCGAGGTGAAGGTTAAACTGAGGTCTATGAAAGAGCCAATATGTTTTTTTGGAGAAGGTCCCGCTGATAGAAGAGAGAGACTGAGGGATCTGTTATCTAGACTCGGTGAGATACAAGCAAGGCAAGAGGAGAAACAGAAGAAAGACGAGTCCATCAAAAAGGCACAGGTAAGCACTCCTCAAAATGGTACGAGAGGATTTCAACTTCTCTGTATTGGCACACAACCTTTGCATAATGTCCGATATTATATTGTGTGGAGTAATGCTTAGAATGATGTGTGGTTTATCGTGTTGCATAGACACTAGTTACTGTTGCTTATCTACCATTCATCTGTTCTCTGCTTCATATCGGAGTTGTCCTCTCAATGCACCCTACTAGTTACATCGACTTGACTGATGTTATATTTACTAGCCACCAAATATTCATGCTATATTTACATGAAAGTGGAGTTTTTGCATTTTTAAATTGTCATATTTAGTTTATAAATATTCATCAAATCAATCCAGGTTGTTATGTAATAATATACTGTAGGTGTGTTTTCTACATTTCCTTATATGATGTACCGCAGAGTAAAAAACTCGTGTGGTGCTCCGCCCAAGGTTATATTATGCTACATTTAGACTAGGCTGTCAGCAATAGTGGCAATAGAAATCTCTGCTAGCTCTTGGTGGATGGCTTGAGTATTTGCATCTGTTTACATAAAATATTCTACAGAAATTCTTACAGCACGCCGTCGCAGGTGCCATGTAATTGGATTTTATACATAAAATGTTATTTGTGTTTTACATTGTTTATAGTTTGTTTGTTTTTATTAATTTGCAATTTTAAAAAGAAAAATTTGCATGTAAGCCTTTTGGTCTGATATGGCTGCACGTCAGGGTCGGGGCCAAACACTCCTTCTCGGGGAATATTCTAATTAGCGGTTAGTAAGCTGAGACGATAGTTTAAGGATGTTTGAGAGATCGATGTCATTGGACTGCGGTCAGATGACGGCGTCTGGCACAAAAAAATAAATTTTTTGCCAATGACTTCTAAATGTCAGTAAAACGAAAAAATTAAGACCCTCGACCACAAATCGCTATTTTTTGCTCGTTTCAGGAAAACGTGACATGGTATCACGAAGGCACTTTGGCTCTAAAAGAGGCTCGCATTGTCATAGCCCAATATTCCCTGCCACGAGCTGCCCAGCGGCTCAAAGCCGAGAAGGATAACGGCCTCGTCACCTTAACTCAAAAACAGGCTAAACTTCAAGAGCTAACTAAAACTATGCAGGTAGGAACTTAGTCTACAGCGAATTAGCGCTGTTCCAGTTGCAAAGTCCTGAGGAATTTTTGCAGAACTAAAAAATTATTATTTTTTGCCCCACTAAAGGGTGTTTAATTTATTTGTACAGTAATATGTGTGCCAAATATTAAATGTGTCAATCGTGGATGTGTTATGCAAATTTCCAGCTGATGCATTACGTGACACATTACATACGAGCTGACGCATTACCTGACACATTACATACGAGCTGATGCATTACATGACACATTACATACGAGCTGATGCATTACCTGACACATTACATACGAGCTGATGCATTACCTGACACATTACATACGAGCTGATGCATTACCTGACACATTACATACGAGCTGATGCATTACCTGACACATTACATACGAGCTGATGCATTACCTGACACATTACATACGAGCTGACACATTACCTGACACATTACATACGAGCTGATGCATTACCTGACACATTACATACGAGCTGATGCATTACCTGACACATTACATACGAGCTGATGCATTACCTGACACATTACATACGAGCTGACGCATTACCTGACACATTACATACGAGCTGATGCATTACCTGACACATTACATACGAGCTGATGCATTACCTGACACATTACATACTAGCTGACGCTGTGGCAGGTGAAACATATGTTACATTTATTACAGTTGGCTATCTTTTACTGAATAAAATGTTAAATCTAATCCTAAAAAATTAATGAAAAAGCACATGAAGAGCAAAAAATTAGCACTACAAATAGACACAGAAATGAATAAAATGTAGGATGCAAAAAATGTGCAGTTTTCAAGGTTAATTTCGTAAGAAAGTCTATTGGTTTATCAGCCTTCTGTTATTTTCGCTCTAAGTACGTTTGTAAACTTTGACGTTAGCAAACCGCTGACGTGTGCTATGTCATGGAAAAAGTAAATACAAATTGTTGTTTGTTTTGTCTGATTGATTGTGATTTTGTGATCACCACGGGATGTTTCCTTTTTGAGTAAAATAATATAAAAACAAACAAAAATAAACATAAAATGAATAAATTGTATATTTCAAAGCTCAATTTACAAGTTTCTAAAACGAATTTTATTGATTAGTTAGAAATTTTTATCTCAAGTTAGAAAAAATATTTAGATTTAGTGATAAATGATATACTAGAGCTAATGAGTGGATGAAATGCCCTGCTCTCTCTCTTTGGGTCATTTTAACAGTTTTAATGGTCAACAACATAGATTGAGAATATCGGTTTCAGACTGGTGGAGACTGCTGGTTAAAATTTTGTTAGCGCTTTGTTTGCCAAAAGAGTCCCTCTGGCAAAGCTTAGAATGTTTGTCCAGGCTGATTAAGATTGTTGTTACTGGCTGAAGGTAAATAACCACAGCACACCACACCACACTTCCCATTATCGTGTGGTGCCGTTCAAATTTTCTTTCAGTGAAAATCATTTTTTTAATAACATCAAGCCAAACCCACGCAGGCATTAACCAAAAGGATCACATTACAGCTCTGTGATGCAATACTTGAGAGACCTTCAAGGTTCCATTTAATAGCCAATAAATTACATTCATCACTCAAACAAACCAAATGTTGCTATGTAATTAATTCAAAGCAGATGGCATTAATGTATTCTTCGAAATGACAAGTTTCTGGCTATGAGTTTTCAAGTTTATATACACCTGTAGCCGCAAACAACTTATGTTGTTGACATGATGTTTAATTTATTCAGAGTTTGTTCAACCTAACCGATGGAGTCTGGACTAACCTTGTGCTTATGAAACAAAAAAACTTTTGACGCTAATCAGAATGCACAAGTATTTCTATAATATCCGCAATGTTCAGTTAATATGCTAATATCGGCAAAAAAAAATAATTATTATCTCTCTAATACCTCGTATTGTCCAGGACATTTATGGTCCAACTAGACCAGCTTCATAACTTCCATCCGCGTAATTATCGCGTTAATCTGCAGGCGTTAATAGCAGCTGCTGATGCGCTTAGTGGATTTATGCCTTTGGCCTTCGGTGCTTACCATTCTGTTATTTCTCAGTACGCGGTAATCGGATCTGAACAACAACCCACGGTCCATAAAAGTTGTGGCTCAACACTGGGCCTGGTGAGGGATCTTTTACAAAAGTTAACTTTAGGCTCAAGTGAGTTGTTTTTAATTCGATAAAGTTAGCAGCAATGCACCTGGTCTTTGCCACTTGGTGATATAGTCTGTGTGGAAGGGTTAGCTCTAATAAAATGGCAGATCATGATGGAAACATTGTAGTTTGAAAAGTATCCATTGCAAAAATTTAATTGAATTTTAATGAAAAATTGGAAATAACAAAATATTCATTTTACAATTAATTTGTTCTTAATCCCCAAAAGCTGCTGAATTCTGTGTGTGGGCGTTTGCTGTAAGTTGGTGGTAATTACACAGTGCATTACAACACAGTGCATTACAACTCAGTGCATTACTACTCAGTGCATTACAACTCAGTGCATTACAACACAGTGCATTACAACAGTGCATTACATCACAGTGCATTACAACACAGTGCATTACAACACAGTGCATTACAACTCAGTGCATTACAACACAGTGCATTACAACTCAGTGCATTACAACACAGTGCATTACAACACAGTGCATTACATCACAGTGCATTACAACACAGTGCATTACAACTCAGTGCATTACAACTCAGTGCATTACAACACAGTGCATTACAACACAGTGCATTACATCACAGTTCATTACAACACCGTGCATTACAACTCAGTGCATTACAACACAGTGCATTACATCACAGTGCATTACAACACAGTGCATTACAACACAGTGCATTACATCACAATGCATTACAACACAGTGCATTACAACTCAGTACATTACAACACAGTGCATTACAACACAGTGCATTACATCACAGTGCATTACAACACAGTGCATTACATCACAGTGCATTACAACACAGTGCATTACATCACAGTGCATTACAACTCAGTGCATTACGGCTGGAAGTACCAGTAATTCCTTTTTCTCCTATTCGAGATTATCAACTTTGGTTTATTTTGTGCTAACAGATTTACTTGGTGTTACCCAATGGGAGAATTTCAGGATTGCGAATGAGTCTTTATGCAAAATTTTATTTTCTGTCAAAATCTATTCTTAAAGAACTAGTTCTAGTATTCTATAACTGACCAAGATATGGCAGGTTTTTTTTGCCTAGAAATTGTTATTTAGCAAAATCAGAGCTTCCAGTTGAACAAAGCGTCAAAATTTCAAGCATTAAACAGCAAGACGGAACTCTTGTAAAACTTGAAAACTTTTGGCTGAAACAATATTTGATCATTCTCTACCAAGACATGAGACAAACCCTCATCTCTAGGCAGTTGGGAATGTATTCTTGTTTGTTTATACAAAATAGTGAGTGATGTGAGCCAGCATCGATGTAGTGGTCGTACATTGTAACAGCATTGAGACCCTGCATCACTCACCCTTGACCTGTGAAAGAGATCCTGCTTCAAAGCCTCATTTCTAGAATTCGTTGTTTTTGCCATAATCTTTTTGTAATCTATTGTTTTTTGGTTAGGGCTAGCTTTCAGTTCACCGCAATCTTCAGTAAATAGCCGCAGCTGACAATACTTATTTCATTCTTGTCTGTCTGAAGCTACAGTTGTTTGGCAGTTGTCTCATTGTAATTGACTTTTAAAGGAAGACAACTCCGCTACTAATTGTTTGCCTCTGTCGCGCAGTGGTTTTCTTAGCCCTGTGTTATCATACCAATTTTGAGTGGCAGAAGGATCGGACGAAAATTTATTATTAGATATTGCAGTACACATCTAGCACAGAGTTTTTGATGAAGCGCTTGATGGTCTTTATGACGTGACGCACTTTGGCTCAATCTAATTGGTCGATTGTGACGGACATAGGAAATGATGAGCATTTCACCATGACATGTTTATGAGCTTTATGAGCTGTTAATCATTGTCTACAACCTTGCAGATGCCCTCAAACTCGTTTGTCATTATTTTAGTCATTTACGAATGAAGCTAGCCAGATCGGTGATAGCCGTCCGATCTCATACTGCGAGTTCTCTCCCAACTCTGAGTGTTTGGTCACCTCCAGCTGGTCGGGTCTATGTAAGCTCTGGTCTATACCCAGCTGTGAGTTACTCACCACCCTTAAAGGTATCACTGCCTCACTGACTACCTTAACTTCTCTTTGCTTTTCCTCTCCGTCTGCCGCAAATTGTAAATCTGCAGTGTTCTTGCGCGATTAGTTTTAGCAGCATTGTACTTTTACTGAAGAAAATGTCCATGAAAATAATTGTGTACCCTTGAAAAAATTTTTTCTTTATTTAATGTACTTATTAATTAATATGAACAAACTGCAAACTTGATGTTAATAGATATATGGAATTGAAGTTTTTAATTCAATAAACCGTAATTTTTTACGGTTTGGATTAAAATGAGTAATTAGTAATCATAGATTTACAAAATGGTAACAACTAGAAAAGCTAGACCATAAAGGCTGTGTTTTATAAAACATTGCTGCTACCCTTGGTAAGCAATTTGTGATTGTGCCAACTCCTGTAGATTAAGAAATAAACCATTTAAACTGAACTGCTAATCAACTTCTGCATTAACTTTATGTTTGACTGGTTGTTTGATGGAAAGCTCTTATTGATAGACTTTCACCGGGTTGTTTCGTTGCGAAATCCTCTGTACATGCAAATGAAAGGTTTTGGATGACGTTTTCTTCAAGCGCTAAATTGGGCATTTGAATTAACAGGGTATTAGCAGCTGCAATTGATTGCTCTCTCACCTCGATAGTATTTCTATTATCTATTTATTATTGTATATCAGATTGCAAAATGGTTTACTCCTTATTTATATACCGGTAGTAATGGACTTGTGCTGTGGCTAGTGCTGCTACTGCTGCCACTACTGCTGCCACTGCTGCCACTGCTGCCACTACTGCTGCCACTGCTATGTTACAGGGCACCAATGTCAGACCTCATGCATCACCTTTCACCCTCAAGCCACCATCAGCCAACCTTCTCACAGTGTAAACCTCGCCTCATGTGATCAATCCGGGGCAGTCAAACTGTGGAACCTAGAGAGTGATGAACCAATAGCTGACATAGAAGGTCATTCACCTTATCGAGTCAGCAGACTGACCTTCCATCCAAGCGGCAGGTTTCTAGGCACTGCTTGGTTAGTGAATAATACAGACTTACCTAGAAGGCTTGTTGGCCTTGGCCTTGCTCGTAACATGCGGCTATATTTGGAGTGCTCAATCAAGCCTTTCTGTTGTTCTTATCACTTTCCAGGAATTAGCATTTCTTTGTAAGCAGCTGCCTGAGCTGGCTCATTTATACCCTCCAAGTACAACAATGCCAACTCTCCCTACAACAATACCAACTCTCCCTACAACAATACCAACTCTCCCTACAACAATACCAACTCTCCCTACAACAATACCAACTCTCCCTACAACAATACCAACTCTCCCTACAACAATACCAACCCTCCCTACAACAATACCAATTGTCAAAACTTGGCATCCATCTCACATTTTTGGAATTCAAGAATGTTTCTTTTATTGGCCAGCATGCTGATAATAATACACAGCTGGAAGGTTGGGCATGTTTTGGTTTAGGATTGTTTACAAACAATTTATTGGTTGCAAGTTTAGTAAGTTGTATTGTGTATTACTAATTGAATGGCCCACCGGTGCTCAAGGATATGGCCCAGTCAACTGTACTCTTCCATTGCCAATCTCATCCATCCCTCGCCTCTTATGTGTTGTGTTAAGGTTTGGCTACACAGGCCGATGTTTGGCACCGGAAGGCCTTGCGTTGGGCGTGCCCGACACATCGGCACATCGCGGGGCCTGTTCGTGTGCATAACCAACATGTTGGTCTATGCCCAATGCCGAAGGCACATCGGCGTCCTCTGATTGGTTAAAACAAGATGTTTTTCCAAGCTCATCAAGTTCAACCATTTACAACACATTTCCGCTAGAATTTTTCATCAACATCGAGCATCTACTTTTAATTCCGAAGGAATGTTTATGTTATAGAGTTTGAACGTCCATCTCTTTGCACCAAAATAATTTCGATGTAATGCAGTTGTTGCCAAAAACAATTCTGTCCAATGAATTTATTTTACATGGCTCACAAAATAGTGATAATTGATAATTTCAACATTACTGAGTATAATTATTATTATAATGATAGTTAAAAAATTATTATCAAGTACAACAACAATGAAATAAATGATGAATAATTACAATATCCTGAAGATTTAATTATAAATAAAACCAAAAAAAATATTAAAAGTAATGTTTTTTATCGTGATCCAAAAACAACCATACATCACAGTGAATTTGTTTTTCTATTATTGTACTATTGTAATTACATCAAGGAAACAAATAGTTTGTTGTCGGAAATGAAGCAGGCAGAAACCCGCGCGTTGTGCCGTATGATTGGTTAGTTCAGTTGCTGCTCACCGATGTGCTCTAGTACATCGGCATGCTACATCGGCCTGTGTAGTCACCTGCACATCGTCACGATCCATCGTATAGATACATCGGCATCAAAACATGGGTGCAGTGCAGCCACGCCTATAGTCTACATATTTCCTATCACAACAATGCCGGCCAGTTTTAAGTTATGCGATTTTGCCAGTGAAATTTATTTCTTTCAGTTATTGGATATTGGATGATCGTTGTTTGATTTAGTTTTGACAAGTCATGGAGACTGTGGGACCTGGAGGCCCAGCAAGAGATAGTCCATCAGGAAGGGCACAGCAAGGAGGTCTACTGCCTGGCCTTTCAGGAAGACGGCGCTCTTGCCTGCTCCGGGTAGATACAAACTTATCAGCCATTGATTGTGTAGCAGTTGCACTGCACCTCATTCACGCCTGCCTTGTTTTATTTATTTCCGTTTTCGCTCAATGAAATCTCAAAAATTTTCTGTGAATGATTTACTCGCGAGAAGAACTAGTTGCATTTGTTATTGTGATATCAGTGTACCCGACGGCTACATCAGCTTTTTACTATGCTAAAAATACTTTTGATATTTGGAAGACTTTAGGTGCTTTTGGCTAAGTTAATACCAGGAACTCTGCTCAAAGCTGGACGCACGTAAATCTAGCAAAGCAAGTAGCCACACGTAAAAATTAATTTATCGCGTTGCCTTCTCTTACAACAATTATACGTCGTACAGATTAAAAAACAAATGTAATAATAATGAAATAATGTTTGTTCTTGTAATAAATAATTATTTCTACTAAAACGATGCAAAAGAATAACCAATAACTTTTGGCATCACTAATGTATTGGTGCTGTTGCACACAGACATTCAACATCATAAATATTATAACTATTGTTTATTTAAACTTCTGCTAATGGCCTTGCATCGACGATCGTTCCTTGTATGATGATGAGTCGTTTTTTTTTGTTGCTGCATCCGAAACGATAATATTGATTGCCCTATTAGCGACTGTCTTTACTCACAATGAATGCATATATATGGAAGAGACAACTACTAATTTTTAAACCAACATTGTTTCTCACTAACACTTTGCGCTAAATGGTTTTGAAGCGACAGCGAGACAAACTGATATTTCTACTCATTGTAATTAGAAAGTTCGCCACTTGTCGCAATCGTGAGTTTGCGATATCTTGGCTGAAAGCGCCTTTTGTTTATTTTTACCTCAACTTTGCTTTCCTCGTGCACGCTTTTCGCAGTGATGTATTCTTTTTTTATTATTTTTGGATATAAAATAGACTGCGATAGTATTGCGCACACACCACATACACGAGTCACACCCACACACCCACTACACCAGACACACCACATACATGTCTATATAACAAATATATTAGGTACTGTATGTAACAGTGCTGGCCATCTATCTATGTTTTGTCTCTTGGGTATATATTATAGAGCTTATCCGGCTGTATTGGCGCCGTGGGACATATTTGTCAAAATAGGGAACACGCAGCTCTTATGTTTTGTCCAACGGTTGTTCGCCAATCGTTATCAAAGTATAGGAAATTTATGATATTATTAGTTCATACTGACTGTTATTCGCAAGTGAATGAGCGTTAAGGAATTGCAAGTGTTGTCACATTGATTGTGACAAATATATTCAAACAAGGCAGTAAATATATGGCTAGTGATTGAAAAATCAGACAACGATAATTTTAGCAGTGTCAGAAAGTATTATTTATTATTATTTTAGTTATCAGTTTTCATAATAAATAACAATGGTAACAATGATAAGTTAAAACCTGCTAGATCAACAATTGTAAATTATCTGCTGCTTATATTCTGAGCCGGAATAAACTACTAGTAGTAAACAACTAGTAGTAAATATGAAGGACTCTCCACACACAAGAATTTTGTCACAGAAAGTGAAAAACGGTTGTTCAATTCACCCTCAACAAAGCAGTTGTCCTCCGTTTGACGCGATCGTCTAGAATCAAGCGTGTTTGATTTTTGCCTGCCGGTTTCACGATCAGTGATTATTCCCTGACGCTGATTGGTCAATGCAGACCGCTCGTATCCATTTTTTACTACTTTGGCGTTTTCAGTCGTGACAGCACATGGATTCACTACAGACTGTTGATGAGCACCGTCATTGTGTGTTGAGTGCAGCAACGGACTACAGAAGGAAAACTTCTCTCATAGTGCCAAATTCATGGCCGTAAATTGCTGTGTTTGGAGAGGCTTTAAGAGCAATCCAAGCAGCATTCCCATCAATACAGTAATTGAAACAGTTAAGACTATAATGACTTAGGCTTACACCAATAGTGAAAAGCTGCGCATGAATTTACACAATTTTGTTCACGCCAGTACCCAATGTTCTTCCAAAATGATGTAAAATGTAATAAAAGTCATAAAAAGTTTTCCAGTTATTTCATAATAAAAAATAGAAACAATATGATAATCAATAATGGTTGTGCTAATGGAATTGTATATGCGTGTAATGCATAGCGTGTATTATGTTTGAGTTTCGAGCTGCTCCCAAGATCGTCGACATGCATACTGCGAAGTGACATGCTGCAAGCACAACTCTATTCAATAGCCAGTGAAATCTTCTACAATGTGGATGAGCCGGGTTGGGGGTAGTTGGTATGGTGTGAGGGTGTCTTCTTGCTGACCTAAGAGATATAACATCGTTGTGGAAGCTCTCGCTCCACCCATTTTATTAGTTTGTTGTTTGGTGGGCTGTGGCTGAATTGGGCATGACTGACTGGCTCCAACCAATCATAAAAGTATCACAAATATCTGCAAATTAAGATTTGTATTGCCATGAGAGAGAAGTTGTTTGTGCCCGGCAGCCTTGAACTGTTCACCCTTGATTAGTGCTTTCTAGGAAACTCAGCTGTCTCGTCTTGAAATAACAGACAACGGAATTACTTCGGCATTGCAAGCCTAAAATAATAGCGATAAAATAATTAGACTTTTTGTGACATAAAAACATTAATTATTATTATTTGTGAGTTAGTTTTGCAACAGCCGTGAGAAGTATGACTCGCTATATCCATTTGTGAGAAAGTTCGATGTGCCAGCCATTAATTGTGCTTCTAATTGTGTCAGTTCATTTTTTCCAACAAGTCTCTCATCTCAGATGTAGATTACTGTTTTGTACTTTTTCTTCACACATTGTAATTTATAATTGAATATGTCAGGCTCAACCAGATAATAATGTAGATGTTTGTAGAATAGTACCTGTAATGGAATAGGTGAACCTTTGGTTGCAGAGGTTTAGATGGCTTTGGCAGAGTTTGGGACTTACGTACTGGTAGATGTATAATGTTTATGGAAGGTCACCTCAAGTCTGTTCTCTCCGTGGACTTCTCACCTAACGGGTCAGTGAGCTAGCTCTCTTATCACCACTTAATTCTATTTTAATGTTCTTATATTGCCCTTGAAGTAATATATAATTCACCACTTTTATTTTGATACTTCGTCAGCATTTGTTCTTCGCTTGATGCTATTTGCAAATCCTTGCGAGTGAAATTAAATGGTATTTGATTGCTTTCTTTATTCTTCTTTTTGTAACAAGTAAACAAAAATTTTAATGTTTATTGCTTTGCTAACATTTATGTTCCGATGGATTGAATTTGTTCGGCTTGAACACATAAATAGTCCATTCGGGTCATGGGAATGACGGATGACTTGGTTCTGGTTCGTTTGTACAGTTCAATTTGGTCCCCAAACCGCATTGTTTTGGGTTGAGCATTCATTAGAATCATGGGAATCATTCAAGTTGATGGATGTGCATTCGTTCACGCAGCTCTTTTGCGGAGGAGACATTAAACTAGCGTTTTGTCTGTAAATTTGGTGAAAGCTCTCATCAGTTTCTGTTTATTTTTTAACCTCAGCTATTTTACATTTATATAATGACTTCTTTTCAAAACTAACCAAAGCGAGATTATAACGTTTTTATTATTAGTTCGAGAAACTGACAGTTTTAGATCCATCGATGACAAAGTTCAGAGAATCATAGCTGTGTTTGATTGTTGGGCAAGCTTAATTGTTATTTATTCTTATTATCATAATTATTATTATTCAATTATGGTCAATTAATTATTATTTATTATAGTTGTCATTATATAATAATAATTTATAATTATTATTAATTGTTGTTTATATTATTATTAATAATAGTGTGTGCTGTAAACATTCAACAATCCTCACTCGTATTACTATGTTAATAAATATATTGCACTCGCTACTCACTGACAGGAAGGGACAACTCACGCATACGGTTTTAATTTGCATTACTTTAAGAATGGTTAGCAGCGCCAACCCGGATGAATGCTGACCAACACGAACCAAAGTCCAACTCAACAGATTCAGCCATGGGAAAATTTTGATAACCAGCCAGTTATTTTCATGGAATCTGGTACAAAATATGAGCAGTGTTTGGTCTCGTTGCTGCCGTGGTTTGCTATAAATAATATGAATTATAATCAAGAAGCTGGCCTATAATGCTGCTATTGTGTTTTTGTTGCATCATGCGATCACCTGTCAATAGCTCTCAGTTGTTTGTTCTTTTGTCTCAAGTGGGTCTGTCACCTTTCTCCTTCTGTCATCATCAATCAGCCCAACCTCAGCCACTCACGTCATCCTTGCTTCTATAGCTGTGTTCTGCTAACATTTCTTCATTTTTTGCTTTTTAGATATCAAGTAGCCTCTGGTTCTGAGGACAATACAGCAAAAGTTTGGGACGTGCGGCAGAGGCGATGTATTTACACAATTCCAGCTCACACTAATTTAGTGTCGAGAGTCAAGTTTCAGCGTAAGTTGATTGATCGGTCCACAGGTAATCCTGTTTATAGCTTGTTTTGGTGCAATTTCGCTAGTAGTTGCACTTGTACTAGCCATCCGCCTCCGGCCAACTCATTCTCTTGTTTTGGCGCGCTCGTTTGGCCTCGCTGAAACTGGCGATTGTTTTTTTCAATTTTGAAAAAAATGATTCAATTGCTGTCCCTAAAGTGCAGACGGTTTCGCTCTTCTACAAAGGTATGCAGTGCCAGCCCTTCCGATATAATCTAACTCTCCCCCAGAGATGGTATGTTAGAAAGTGCTCTTCCTTATAGATAACAGTAACTATAACTGTCTGACCAGACGATGACCATTTCCTGTTGCTCAGCTATTTGTGGCGCTCAAGTTCACAAGCAACAGTCAGTCCATTGTAGTGTTCTATCTCTATGGCTTGATTGTCTCTAGAGAAGAGTGATGCACCAATCATACATTTTAACTGTGATACAAAGAACACAAACGTGTGGTATTGCTGTGGCAACCTTGACATTAAACTGTTTGTTTTCTTATCAAATGTTGTTGACCTTTATATGCTGTTATAGTCGACCTTGACCTGCAATTTTCCTTGTTTGTATTTGACTTATCTAACAAGTGTGTCTGTTTTATCTCTTGTATACATGTCTGCTGATAAATCATGTGATATTTTTGATAATTGAGTTCTAAACGCTCCCTCTGATGAAGGTCACTTATTGCAACAATACTTAAAAAATGAATTATTATTAAATCGTAAGATCGGCACACCTCTACCAGTCGTCAGCCTCCTATGTTCAAGGCAAAGACATCCGCCTGCTGCTAACTTGTGAATGTGCAGGTGAAGAAAGCGTCTGCTCCACATCCGGTGACACGTTAGACAGGCTGGACAAAAAAAGAGGCTGGGGGCATTCCTTAGACATGTAGTCATTTCCTATGTTGCTTGTAAGGCTTTGTCACTTGTAATGCTTTGTCATTCTCAGACACCAGAAGCCATTATTGCATAAATATACTGATTCTGTGAGCTTTTCATGGGAAAAATCAAGTTTTAAACTCCATTTTATTGTAATTTAAATGTTTATGTGGAGAATGTCAGCTCAATTTCTTTCTTTAAACATGTTTGGTAGATTTTATGAATTGCATATTCTCAAAACTTTTGCATCCCAACATGATTCTAAGTGATGGAGGAACTTGTTTACACTGCAAATCTGTATGTTTTATACTGTAGTATTATACTGTAGTATTATACTGTAGTATTATACTGTAGTATTATACTGTAGTATTATACTGTAGTATTATACTGTAGTATTATACTGTAGTATTATACTACAGTATTATACTGTAGTATTATACTGTAGTATTATACTGTAGTATTATACTGTAGTATTATACTGTAGTATTATACTGTAGTATTATACTGTAGTATTATACTGTAGTATTATACTGTAGTATTATACTGTAGTATTATACTGTAGTATTATACTGTAGTATTATACTGTAGTATTATACTGTAGTATTATACTGTAGTATTATACTGTAGTATTATACTACAGTATTATACTGTAGTATTATACTGTAGTATTATACTGTAGTATTATACTGTAGTATTATACTGTAGTATTATACTGTAGTATTATACTGTAGTATTATACTGTAGTATTATACTGTAGTATTATACTGTAGTATTATACTGTAGTATTATACTGTAGTATTATACTGTAGTATTATACTGTAGTATTATACTGTAGTATTATACTACAGTATTATACTGTAGTATTATACTGTAGTATTATACTGTAGAATTATACTGTAGTATTATACTGTAGTAGCTGTTGGACATCAGCAAAATTTAAAAGCTTATTGTATGTAAATTTTAAAAATGTATGTTTCAATTTTTTTCTAAAAAAACACGCAAAAATCATGCTTTTTGTGTTTTCTTATCATAAACGAAATTCTTTCTTCATTTTATGTTATTTAGTTTTTCCATCACACGCTAGTTTATAAATAATAAATAGATGGATTTAATTTTTTGTCGTAGTTTCTATTATTTATTGTTATTATTAAGCATTAATGATATAATTTTCATTCAAAAAATATGCGTATTTGATGAGGGGAATCGATAAAATGTGCAACTTAAGCAAGTACCTCTTTACAAGTTGATACATACGAGTTGTGCACTTTGTTGCCTGTCTAATATCAATAAACAGCCAAATACTAGGCGATATAGGATAAGGCAATAGTTTACCTGTAGCCTTTTATACTATACTAAGGTGGATTATGTAATATTGCTTGGAAAGCATTGAGTGAAAATAATACAGTTGAGATCTTTTAAAAGCTTCCCTTGACCTGTTTAGAGCCATTTCCAAATAAGACCATTTAGTGAAAGAAATTTTACTTATGTAAACTTGCTTGATTATTTTTATTGTTGTAACATGGTAGGTCACACATGTACTGGAGTATTTCAGAGAGGCACTTTGGTCATAAGTAATTATTTTTTTCAAACATGAATGACTGTATTCACCATCCGATGGAATACTTGAATCCCTTTCAGTATCAGCAGCATCGTATCCATTCTTTTGAAAGTTGTATGTAAAAGTATTATGTATATAGATATATATACGTAATTAAATATAAATAGATATTTAAGTTTTTTGAAATTTTTTGAGTTGTGGAGGCGATGGTTGTCTTTGTGTTAGCGTCTTCTCACATCCTGGTTGAGTGTGATGTCACAACCTGGCTATAAATATATCATTAAAGAAGCAGCAATGAATGGCTGCTGTAGCCACCCTAACCCCCCCTGTCACATGCCATGTCTCTGAACACACCAAAGATATAACATCCATTTATTTATAATACAATATTGATTAGTACAGTCTATAGTTCTGATGTTTCTGTTCTAAAATTAACCATAATTCAACTTTAATTATTTGGTGAGCAGTGAATGCTGTGTTGGGGTCAACGACCTGTCCTGAAAGGCATTAAAGCTGGTAGAGTTCGGTATTTCATAGAACTGGCCTCAGCCATTGTCATTCATTTTTATTCAGTATGATTGAAAGCCTGCAGGTCTTAGACTAAAGCTGGTTTAAAATTTTTAAGTGTATGGTTTTCAATCTTTCTGAATAAAAATTAAGTTAGCAAGCGGGTAGAAAGAACTCCAAAGAATTGGCTGAAACATCTATTATTATTTTACATATTAATTTTTAATAGCTGTTATATTTAATATTTATTACTAGAATCATTCAGTTGCCATTGCTTACTATTGTTAACTAGGGGTTGCAGTTCATGTAATTTCACTTATGGAAATGTGTATAAAATAAATATTATTTGCAATTTGTTTTTGATCGTAATAACGAACAACAATGGCCAGTACAAGATTTTTTGCTATTTTCTAATAAATAGTAATAATCAAGCGCTTTGTGGTTGGATTTTCAACGAGAGTAAACCATTTTGAAATTAACTATTGACAAGCTGTTTTGGTAATTGCTTCATGAAATTTGCTAGCTAATATGTAAAAATATACAGATCCATGCAGCTTTCTCAAAAACATGATTTTTGTCAGTTCAGCAGGACTCGGGAGTCAACGAACATGATCAAAGTTAGACTGTGTTACACAATCACTACTTGTACAATTGAGTAAGATTTTTACAGTTTTGTACATCCACTACTCCCTGTTAACATGATTTATTGTAGGGTGATGGTGAGCCTCAGAAAGTCTTGCTCTTTTTATTGTAACATTAACGGTATAACCCTTTTCTGATCTACCCAGTTCGACCAGTCATTCTGCTCAGAGCATTTCTTCTGTTTTATAGTTTGTATATCTGCATTACAGTGAGGTGGAGATCAAATGGACTCGAGGAGCTAAATTTGTTTATTTCTATTACAGCCACACAGGGAGACTATTTGATGACAGCTTCCTACGACAACACTTGTAAGATCTGGTCACACCCAACTGGAGCACCTGTCAGAACTCTAGCTGCTCATGAAGGAAAGATCATGTCTGCAGATATAGCCTCTAACCTCAAGTACATTGCCACCGCTTCATTCGACAGAACCTTCAAGTTATGGGCCCCCGAGAATATGCTCTAACCTGTACACTTTATCATACCTTATCCAGTCATTTATTTCTGATGGAGATGAACATTTTACTTTCAATGATAAAAGTAATTTTGTATGTTTATAGCTACAAGTCCAGTTGATTCAATGTATGAACTGGCAGTTTTTGTCTGTAACCATGTAGATATGTACAGCAACTAGGTATGGGTGACTACATAATACAATGTACAACAGTATATCATTTTTTCTGTTATTGTCTGTGTACAATATTTAATTGCAGCTTTGGGAAATTTGTTTGGTTTGATTTGTTTTTATTTACTAGAAAACAATAGCAATAGGATTTTCCAGGCATGTTACTAAATTTGCGTACTAAAATGCACTGTATATCCCATGGCCATGGGCATATTCAATGGTTTAATACCTAATTGCTAAATATTTTTCTCCAAAAGCAAGGTGTTTTTACTTGTATAACCATACAAATTACAGTAAGTGTTACAGTTCATTCAAATTCTAAATTATGCCAATATGAACCAAAGTGTAAATCTTCTTTCTCTTTGCAGTCGATAGGCTTGATCACTGAAAGAGGGTACATTGGTCACACATTTGGGGCTCAATAAAATGTTCATGTGTTCCGGCCAATATCCAGCCTTTGAAACAATAACTTTTGAACAAGCATTACCTGGGATCTCGTGCAGCTGAAGACACCAATACTGCTGATCAGATGATCTCAATTTTTTATCATTTGTGGATTTCCCTCCATTTCCCGACACCTGCTCCGGTATCTACATAAAACCTGTCTTAATCTCTAAGCGAATAATTAATTTATGAATTATTTCTAATGCGTACCCCCTCTATTTCATGCTCCCAATACATTTGCATGGCGCAAACATCCAGGAATAGTTGTACATCCTCAAGTATTTTTTAACCAGCGTATCCAGGAAGTGACGCGATAATTTTTATCACATTTTCAAGCGCAGATAATGATCTATTTTTTTCTAAACTAATTGAAAAGGTATTCGACATTCTAGCCGACGCGGTTTTTGAGGTTGAAATGATCACCCCGTCAGACATTTAATAATTGCGGTATTAAAATCAATGTTCGGTCTGAGTCTTTTGCATCCTGTTTGAAAACAACTTCATGAACTTTTGACATCTCGCTTTTGCCTCATCAATCAGCTGAAGTTTTTACCTGCGAACCTGCAAAGTGCTCATATTTTACTTAGAGATTAAACTATTGTTATATGCGGGCGTGGCCTAGAGAAATTGTGAAAAGTGTACATTGGTTCTGGTGTGACATAGATATTTTGAGTCGCACCATCGTTCTAGTCAACTGACTATGCGGTTGTTTTAATAGTGAATCGATCATATTAGAGGTAACTGTGCGTCATTTTTTGTTGCCGAAGTTTTGGTGTCTGTATTCCATTTTCTTTTATCTTATCAGAATAGATAAATAAAAAAAATTCTTTTTTAGACCATGCGCACTATTTAGGTGTAGAGCTATGTTAGTTTTGGATCTATTGAAACGATTGCAGCAAAAAATTCATGTCAGTTTAGCTTGTCTAGCAATTTACACAAAACCATCCAGGAGCGAATTCGTGCTTCCTTTTTTTATCATGACAATTACATGGCTTGTAGTTTTGGTAAAATCTCTCTGAGATTTGCAGTTTGCCAACAAAGCCAATAGTTTAAAAAGCTTTCGTAACTTTTTGAAATGAAATGCCAGGCAAAGTATATTATTTTTCAGTTACTCAAAAATCGATGGTGCAAATAAATTCAAAGATGGTATTGTATATCGCACGCTCCATTCGCTGCTGACTGGTAATGTTATACAATGATGTCAAATACCCAGAACATGTAACCATAAAAGTATTTTATTTGTCATTCTCATTACGATGTCAGTGTCCTTGCGAACTATAGAAATACCTTCAAGTGAATCTACAAGCTCATCTGGCATCTCCAGTGTCCTCTTTTACACTGATATTGTCTCTTCCATTTTGCTACACTTCAAATTACTTTTATTCAGGAAAACAATAACGCTTTTGATGACTCAATGTGTAAATTTTGTGTAAAAAGTCAAGTTTGCCTTATAGTTATTTTTTTGGTTTTGATAAATAATTTTGGTTAAAATTTTTATTGTTATTTTGTGATAAAGTTTGATGGTTTCCGTTTAATTATTACATTTTATATAGAAAGTTGAAATGTTTACCAGGGAGAAATTTTTTAATATGTAGATGTTTTTTATAAATATTTATAATGGTTTCAAGATTTACATTTATTGAGTCTTATCCAGTCGAGGCCTATCCAGTAGAGGCTCATCCAGTAGAGGCTCATCCCATGTATTCTTTGGTGAGATGCTGCTTTGAATACTGCTCATCTTGAGTAGTTGCGTCACAGCTCAAAGGTCAAAACATGAGACAAAGTCGTCTTATATTACAATATTAATATAACATTATAAGAAAAACCTTTCAGATTTTTCTTATGCTGAACATTGCACCAATACAGCAATCGATATCGTTGGCCACTAGAATGTGTGATACTGATACTTAACCTATTCAGTGCTCTATGTCTATGTCAACAAAACCTATCAGTTGGTCACCAGTTGTAATTGTCATTATCACCAATAATACTCAAGCAAACCACTAGCCAAGGCAAGTTTTGCATTATTAAGTTGATTTTTTTAGATGAAATTTTAACTGCAGAAAAACAGTAAAATGGTTCCGTTTGGACCATATTCAAAGTGACCGCACTTTGCAGCAAATGTTGAAATGATCAGCACAGATTTTTAATTTTGCCATCTACCTGATTGCTTTTGTTGGTTGTATTTGAGCACGCAGTGCAAGTAGAGAGTCTCAAACACTAGTTGACAACTCACTAATATAGATGAAAGCTCAACAACTCCTTTCATATCAAACTGTTCCAGATCAACATTTCTTTGATCAACAAAAATTGATGATATAAAACAAATGGCCTTAGAAATATCGCAAATTGTTTTATTTTCATTATTTTGTGTGCTCAATGAAGAAGTACGTCTTCTGATGTCAGGTACAATTCACTTTTTGTTTCATTAGTTCTGACTTGACTCAAGCTACAAGCGTGCGGTCGGAGCGGTCTGGCCATTTGAACAAAGAGGTCAGGTAATGGCTTGTGTCGCAATAATATTTCGTAAGTTTATTTGGCCCTCCATTCACACAGGTGCTAACTTATCTGATAAATATATCCATAGACAAATATTCATGTTTTACCAGTCAATATAATTTGATTGTTTCCCCAGTCAAATATGTGTCTAATTGAAGGTTTGATTGCCACAGCAGTACATTTATGCAGCAAAAGTGACTTGTCTCTGTAACAGTTTTGTCTTGCATACAAAAAGTTTGGTGTATGCATTTTGACACTGTGTCCATGACAGCTAGACTGGACTGCATATATTGATATACATTCACTCATTTGGCTGTTGATATTGCGGAATACAAAATCAATATGTTTTCAACTAATTTGAAACGTTGATTCGATGGTCAGTGAATGAAGACTAAATAACTGCCCAGGTGCCAACTGAAAGCTTCATAACATTTACTGTAGCAAAGACTTGAAATGTGTACATTGATTATGGACTGCTACTTGCACACAGAGGCAAGCTAATGAGTGTGCTCAAATAGTACACGTGCCGAGGCGGCACGTGTAAACATTCAACAACAACAAAAGTATATATAACAGGGGTGGGGGGGGGGGGGGGTAGCAGTGGCCCACTTCATGTACATGCTAGCTGGGCCCTTCTGCCTCTTTAATACTTGCTCTGGATGGACTAATTTGCGTTTTTGGTTGTTTTGTATTTTACACCAGAAAATTGAGCCTAAAAGCCTGATCGTGTGACCTCGTTTGTCTCAAGATGGCTGTACTTGCTAAGTGTCCCCTGTTACTTGTACTATATTCTCACCTCAACTGCCTATATCAGTGAAATTGACCGTTATACGGAGCCCACAACTTCCCATTGCCAAAATATACCTTGTTCTTCTGTAAGCCATAAACTGAAGTTTTCGAAAGTGACGCTGTTGTACTGACATGTCATTTCAGGTTGTAAACTCACTCCCTCAGCTTTTTTGTGATCCCTCTAACCACTGTGAGCAGAGAGCATCTTTATCCATACCACTCTAGGAGTGAAGCCGTATTTCATACAATATCTGTGGGCCACACCCACCCGGGCTACACCCACCCGGGCTACACCCACCCGGGCCCGACTCAGGAACTAAATACTCCTTGTGGTAAGTCAAAGAATTGTTGTTGACATGTACTGTATACAATATATTTGTTGCCCATATATCATCATCAGTTGGTTGAGCATCTGGTAGAGGCACAACACTGGATGTTATATTGTTATAATATTGTGAATAAATATAATAATGAACACGGGACCTAGTTCTAGTTGACAATAATAAAATATTTACATTAAATATTTTGCTTCATCAAAAGTAATTATTCGATAATAACATAAAACTGTGCCGTGCCGGAAGGAGGCGTGCAGGAAGGAGATGCAATGTATATCAAAAACTTGCCGCAAAGGACTAAATCCGCACAAGCCAAAAAACTTAATTGAAGATTTCAAGAACATTTAGAAGCTCATCAATGATAACCTCTGATCGTTTCAGTTAAAACAGTTCGTACGCTCACATTGATGGATATATGCTGGCAAAAAAACTCCTCTACCATCTTTCCGTTAACGCCGTAGAGCATCGGTAGGTAAAGTAAGAGATCACCGTAGCGCTTGGGTCCACCTCGTTCAGACATCATCGTGTACGACTGCAGTTGTCTCATCCAGGCCTTTCTGTGTTCAACTATCTTATCCACATCTGCGTAGCTTTCGCTCTCAGCTACAAAAGTTATAAATAACATATGTTAATCCTGCAGCAAATGGACATGGGACGCGAGTCAATGCGATCACTGCCAGTACTTAGAGCTGGTGTAACCGTGTCAGGTCTGAAAGTTATTGCGAAGTCAAACTGGAGATAACGACCGTCGTATTATATATCTTTGTAGGCTCAGCACCAATACTAAATAAAACCTTTTTACAACATCATATTACTCAAGTACTTCAAAAACTGAATTTCAAACCCCACTGAATTGTTTCAAATTAAAAACAATCTGTGGTTTTCCTTAACTGTGTTGAGAGGGCTGAGCCGCAGCTCTGGGTACATGGCCTATAAATAGGTCATAAATAGGTCATGCCTGCAAGTGACGCTGTTTACAGCCCTTTGATGAATGATTACCAACTAATGTATAATGGCCGCGGCATGCTATGCATTGCTTATAGTAGTGGAGGGAAACCTGGAAGACGTTCTTAGGTTTGATGACTTTTTATAGTTAGGGTCGTTATTTGACAAGTCCTTGGAGGGGATTTATTCACTAACGCCATTTGGCCATGACATTAGACATTTAATTTGCTCTTGTGATTGTGTCAAGGCTTTTTCCCATGGTCTATGTAATGGCAGAATGCTACTGACTGGTCCTAACCAAACTCAGCAATATTCAAATGCTATTATACTATTCCTCTACATCACATACCCTGCCAAATGGATGAAACACAATACGTTTAGAAAACGCAATTTGAAACTTTATTTTCTCAAATTAATGCGTCAAAATGGTGCACCTAGATTACTAGTACCAAAAACAAAATTGCAGCCATTTTAAAACGATATATTTATTATTTGCATATTGTTTATGGAGAATAAATGTATATTTTCATAACTTATTTTTTGGAACAATTTTCTGAAACAAAACATTCACTTATCAGATAGATAGAGATGAAAAAACAGCATCCCAGCAGGTAATATTTCCAAATAGATATTTGTGAGATTTAACGCCCGCACCTTAAAGACAACAGAGTCGGCTCTGATGTCACGATGGCGGCTGGCCGGGTTGTGTATAAGCTGTAGCGATTAGGCTATTGGTAGAAAGTGCTCAAGGCCACAGGTCGCAAGTACTACTTGTTGTACATAGACATGGAGTGCTGGTTGTTTTCTAATATTTTTATATGTTGCAATTACAATGTATGGCTATGGGAGACAATTGGTAGTTACTAGTATCTCTCACGCATGGTCAGACGACCAGGTGAGTATCCCTTCACAGTTGGATTGTTGCCAGATCAGTGCCTGGTAGCCTCAGGTTGTCTGCAGCTGTTGAGCTGACAAAAGCCAAATTTGAGGGTTTGTCTCTGACTCAAATATGGTGTCCAATCAGCCAATAGGATGTATGTCCAATTAGCCAATAGTGTGTATGGCCAATCAGCCAATACTGTGTATGGCCAATCAGCCAATAGGGTGTATGGCCAATCAGCCAATAGGGTGTATGGCCAATCAGCCAATAGGGTGTATGGCCAATAGGGTGTATGGCCAATCAGCCAATAGGGTGTATGGCCAATCAGCCAATACTGTGTATGGCCAATCAGCCAATAGGGTGTATGGCCAATCAGCCAATAGGGTGTATGGCCAATCAGCCAATAGGGTGTATGGCCAATAGGGTGTATGGCCAATCAGCCAATAGGGTGTATGGCCAATCAGCCAATAGGGTGTATGGCCAATCAGCCAATACTGTGTATGGCCAATCAGCCAATAGGGTGTATGGCCAATCAGCCAATAGGGTGTATGGCCAAGCAGCCAATAGGGTGTATGGCCAATAAGCCAATAGGGTGTATGGCTAATCAGCCAATACTGCGTATGGCCAATCAGCCAATAGGGTGTATGGCCAATCAGCCAATAGGGTGTATGGCCAATCAGCCAATAGGGTGTATGGCTAATCAGCCAATACTGTGTATGGCCAATCAGCCAATAGGGTGTATGGCCAATCAGCCAATAGGGTGTATGGCCAATCAGCCAATAGGGTGTATGGCCAATGAGCCAATAGGGTGTATGGCCAATAAGCCAATAGGGTGTATGGCCAATCAGCCAATAGGGTGTATGGCCAATCAGCCAATAGGGTGTATGGCCAATGAGCCAATAGGGTGTATGGCCAATCAGCCAATAGGGTGTATGGCCAATCAGCCAATAGGGTGTATGGCCAATCAGCCAATAGGGTGTATGGCCAATCAGCCAATAGGGTGTATGGCCAATCAGCCAATAGGGTGTATGGTCACTTGACGTTCAACAAGTTAGTCAATTCTCCTCACACTCCAGAGACAACTAAATTTTGTTTAGAAATGGAAAATAAATGCGCATGAGTGACAAATCGAGCAAAGTTGCGAATAAACAATACATAGCAGTCTGCATTCGCTGGTACAACATATACGGTACAATACTGGAAGCTGTGAGCTGGTATGGGTTGTTGTTATTGATTGTAGAGAGACCCACATTCTGACTGCAGCTAATTACGTATCTGTGTGTCTCACAACAATAGCCACAGCTACAGGCCAAGGACCAAAAGTAACCCAATACTCCCTCAAGCACTATTTAGTGCAAAAATCAGCTGGCAGTTGTGGTCTTTGAAGTATGAACTATTATTGATCAGTGGTTTCACTTTCACTCAGAATCTCAAAAATTATCATAAATTGCAGTGCGGTAGATTCAACAATAAAACAGACAGACAACCACTCAGAAACGTTTGCTCTGTATTATGTTATTCTTAGATGTAGACGCGACAAAAACAATTCAAAATTATTATCAAAGGAAATGGAGGCGAAATTACCGAACTGTTTGAAGGTTAAACCGATGAACGGCAATCAGTACTGCTTGGCAGTAGTCCAACCCCTTAATGCTGTGTCATTGTAGCTATTTTAGCTGCTTATATTATTACACTTGTGTAAGTTATATCAGTATCGATACCATGCAGTAATGTGAGTTGCTTCTGTGGGTTCCATCGCTATGTATGATTATATATATAATTCTATGTATAACTGACTGTATGTATATAACTGTGTATATGTAATTGTTTATATATAATTGTATATATACAATGGGATATGTAGTTATATATAAAATATCTAACGGACGTTGGCAAAGATTTTTACACCACGTGCAAGCTTGAACCAATTTTTCTGTTGCTTTACTTGGAATATTCAAGTGAGCAAACATAGATTGAGCAAACATAGAGTGAGCAAACATAGATTGAGCAAACATAGAGTGAGCAAACATAGAGTTATCTATTTATGAATTAAAACTATTTAATAACATGCAACATTGCAACTTTTTACCAATAACAACAAACACTTGCCAGTAATGGGGTCCCGGCAGAGTAGTTTCGCTTTAGCGATACAACCGGAAATAGCATGGTCGATCGTATAACTTATCATTAGAAACCACGACTTGCTTGACTATTATTTAGATTTTGGACAGTTTAAGCCATTGATATAACAAAATTTATGCAGTTTAGGAAACTCAAGGAATCAATATAGCCTTTGAACTATTTTTTTTTTTAATATTTTGTTTCATTCACTTGTTAAAAATTAATTAAATATTATGCTCGTGTGTAGAGCTATAGCTTTGTATTTCGCGGCTCATTGAGCTTGCCAACATAAATTAACGCCCTTGTTATGAGCCAGGTCCTGGCAGAATATTTTGGTGATCTGTCGAGCACAGGCCAAAAACATTCCGTGGCCGTGTTCACTTGCTATAGGACTGTCTTAATTTCAAATCATTGGCCGCCATTGCATTAGTTGGAATCATCATCAAGTGTGATTATGAAAGTCTCACCCTATCTTGTTTGAAGGAATTGCTAAAAAAAAACAAAAATGTACGGACAACTGAATGCAAGAAGGAGCTGATTGACAGGTTATAATTATTATTAGTATAGTAATAATAACGGTTGGAACAACGAACAACAAGAACAATAATTATAATAATTATTATAATAACAACAATAATAATAATTAATGGCATATAGTTATAATTTTATTATCTTTTAATTTCAACTGTTCAGGTTGTTGTTATTTAATTAATTAATATTATTGATATATCTTATTATTTTATCTATTATTTTTATTTTATAATAATAATAAATTATTATTTTATAATAATAATAAATTATAAGATGACTTATGTTAGCGGCGCATCGTCAGTTCTATACACCTCCAAACCCATCAGCTGCCGTGAATAGAAAAAAAAGTCCTTCAGTATCGGATAAAATGAAGCGACTTTCGTTTTAACAGTGCTATCGATGGAAAGCATGCTTCCGGTTCTTTTGATAATAGCTCCGCAGAAAAACCTGCCGGGACCCCATTACATTTGGAGCTGAAGGTGTTACTGGACTGTTGTGATTCAATCCTAGACAAAGAATGTTCTAGTTAACTCACCACCGTGAAAGAGTGTTATAGCGAACAGTAACCTCAGTTCCTCTGCGTCTATCTCTAACGTCTCATATTTCTTTATAAACGTGGCGATAGCTACAAATAAATATACGGAATATGTCCTTGAACTTGTAGGCAAGTAGTGAGGTGAGCTGAGTATTGTCTGTTCACACTTACAGTAGTGACACAAGTATTGTCTGTGCACACTTACATTTAACAAAGGCCATAGTTGGCTGGTTGAGTTTGGGTGGGTGGATTTGTTGACTTGAGCATTGGCTTTCCTCTCTCATTGACTTTTGGCATAGAGATCTTACTTGGAATGTGAACTTGTTTTCTGCATAGACCCAGAGAATAAGTCTGTGCCAACAGTTCATAACTAGATTAATTCTGTCACCTTCCTCTAGCTTGTGAAATTGCTCTAAGGCAAATATTTTCTCCATCATCTGAACAAATAATTGATGTTTATTAGCGCGCTGGCACTACCTAAATGATCCATGACGATGAAATGCTGGCAAGATGTTTCGGGGGGGGGGGGGGGGGGGGGGGGAGAGTACGTGAAAAGTTTTGCTTGCGAGGAATAAAATGTTCTGACTGAGCGAGATGTTGTTGTTATCAACGCAATCGCTGCAACTAGTGGTGCTTAGCAACCGTTTTATTTAATATCAATTTGAACAAAAAGTGTTTAAAAGTAAATTTCAACAATTACAACTAGTTCTTATAATAAAATATTATTTGTCAGACAAATAATAAAAATAAATACAAATTGCTTACATTTAGGGGCTCATTAATTATATATAATTTGAAATGCTGCTGTTTAAAATATGGAACTAGGTTGTGCCCTTGTCAGAGTTAATTTTTGACAGCAACTTCAACTTTAAGTAAATTTCTTCCACTGTATCATTTATTAGTTTGTCTAAACTTCAAAATATCAAAATAAAGTAGATCAAATTCATTTTGGCTAACCGCAGAGAGCCAGCAGTCGATGAGGTATTTACATAATGCCAATCAAACATTAGTTTGTTCACAACAAAACCAGGATATCTCTCTGTAAAGCATCTCTAGTATACAACTATGGGCACCAAATTTTCTGCTTCTTAAAAATAAATTTCTACTGAAAAACATATAATAATAGATAGCAGACGTGTAATGGCTGATGAGCGCCCAAAATAAAAAAGAAAATGAAAATAGACGAAATGGTATAATTTTGTCTAAAAATATTAGTTTGAATCTAGCCAGGAATGTTTGACGTTGCGAAATATCTGAAATATAGCATAAACAGATTTCATCAGCAATCCATCCTGGATAATCCTGTTTTTATGACGAAATGCGAACAATTGCAAGATTAGTGGTAACTGCTGAATGGCGCAATGGTCAAAATTACAGCTCTCAAAACAAAGCAGCTACTGTCTACCAAAAAGTTAATTTGGGCCAGTGTTGTCTCTGTTTGGCTGTCCACATATTCTATTACTAGAGTGCTTGCATTTACATTACAACGTGCATCTCAAATATAGAGTTAAAATAAAGGCAAAAACACATCAGGAAGCAGGTATTTTTATCTGCCAAAATCGAACGTGTTTTTGTATACAAATCCTATTATTTTTATTTACAGCAATTGCTGTATTTAGAACTCTCTTAGAAATAAGCAGCAAGTGCAACAATAATATCATAATAAATATATAATATGACCAAGTGTTAGATATTTCAAAATAAAGAATATTTTGCATATTATATTTATTGCTAGACTTGAAAAAAAATTAATTTTTTTCTAGCCACAGGCATACATTTTCATTTTTATATCCATTCAATAAAAGTTTGTTTCATTTATGAAAAATCAAGGAAAGTTTGAGTTAATTAAAAAAATAATCTACCTATATTATTTTTAAAAAACAAATCTATAAGTAGAATAAAAACGTGTAAAATTGACCAAGTTTTCTATTTTACTGGGAAGTTCTATTCAGGCAGCAAACAACCGGTCTAAATAATGAACATAGATAAATAATTTGATACAGAAGTTGACGTAACAAAAACACCATTTGTTTGGGCGAGAACGGGTGACCCAAATACTTAGATTCAATCAAGTATTTAACACCAGTGATAATTAAAAGTGAAATGTGTGCATTGCTAATGATAGCAGTGGTTTAGCTATGAATGTAAATGTGTCAATAAAACCAATCATAGTCCTCCCCCTCAGTGTAATGAAAGAAGCACAATAAAATAAAATTGAGCCAGAGAGTAACAAATAAATAAGTATAAAACTAAACAAGTCACAAAAATGAATATTCAACAGCCCTACTAGTTTCTTGCATTCTTACCCAAAGACAAATCAGCAATAATTCAATTGAGTTTGTTTTTTCAATTATAAATTTTTTGACTCAATTTATTATATTATCATGCTTACTACATTTAAAAACTCTGATAAAACATGCTCGCCTGAATTGTTTGTTACACAGTTACACACAAAAATAATATATTGCATCCCTAAAACCAAGACTGTGAATAACAGCTTCGATATTACATTTTGTAACGCTGCATACTGTTAAAAGTTTTAAATTTCCATAAAAAATACCCCACGTCTAATTAGAGGCGGAGCTTACGCGCAACTTCGTTGTTGTGTCAAAAGATCGCTAGCTGATGGAAAATAGGTTAATATTTAATGTTGATCTCACTAACAGCCAATCATGGCGCGGCGCAGATAACGTGCTGTCAGTTCAGCAAAAAATTTTCAATATGCTGTTTATTAAATTTTTGTGTAAAAACTAGAGAATAATTATTTAGACCCGTCATAATGCTTTTAAATAGAAAAAACTTGCCTGGGATAGAAAGTGTGTAACTTGTTGGGCTACGTGGGGTTCATTGAGGAGTTGTACCTGTTGTACCGGGTTGTCTATTGCATCCTTCATGTCAACAACATTTGCAGCAGCCAATGAGCTCTTTAATGTCGGGTCTGATGGAATGGGCCGTTGGCACGCCTTTTTACTGAGGTTTAATGCTCCACATTGCTCATATTTATTGCCATTTTCTCCTCCCCTTTTACGAGTCAAAAGTTTCTCAAGACGAGATGATGACGTCGAGGCAGAATCTTTTGAATTGTCAGTTAGTTTTGGTTTGGAGAGGTCAATGGGACCATCTAATAGATAATTGGAAATTGGCGAATGTGGGCAGGTGAGACCACCTGGAATGGACGTAGGAGACAAGCTGGTGATGCAATGTAATCTATCAGCTGCTTGGTGAGCATTTGCTGGCGCTGAGATAGAGTCTGGAGATTCTTCAAGAGAGACGGAACTGAGTGGACTACTACTGGTGCTGTTACTGAAAGATTTGGTCACTTGGGCTGACTGACACTCCTCTCTGATATATAGGCCTAAGCTCTGGTGAAGTCCTTGCATGTGCATGTTATGGTACAGCATCTGCTGCTGTGGGGAAACTGTCACTAAATTCTGTGGGTAAAGATTCCTGTTACAGATGCGCTGGTCCCACGGAGGCTGAAACCTGTGGTAGTAGTTGTCAGACATGTCTGTGTTCCTTTCAGTCTACAAGATTTCGGCAAATCAAAGTATAAACAACCTGCATTCTCCTCCAACAAAACAATTGCCACAAGTGTAACCTAGTAGCGACTGCTCGCAAACATTCCAGTCGATGAATAAACTGGCCCATATATTGACCAAGAGTCTATTGAGACTGACCATTATTATACAAAACAGTTAAATATTTGCATCTCTGAATGTGTATAACAAAGAAAGGAACAAGACCCACAACGCTTTGTTTGTACTAACATATACTATACCTCTAGCTCGGGACACAAAGATATGAAGCCTTGCGCAATGTGGCAGGTCATGTACACAACTGTGTCAAATATCCACTATTCTACGGCAGAATATACAGCAGCCTACTCTATCTACACCCCTTCACTTGTCACACTCAAATGATATGGATGGATGAATTAAACTACATATATTCAAACAGGCTATCTTCAGGAACAACTGCTAACATCTCATTTCTACAAACTTAGCTTTGATTGTTTGCTATTAGCCGCTAACTAAACAATTTACACTACTAAGACTGCCATTACTAGCTACTACTGAAACAGCAATCGTAACATGACTCAGCCATAGCAGGATTCAATTTTTATATACTTTCAATTTTTAGAAAAAAAATAATGCGCAGTTGTGCGGGCAACAAAATATGAACGCCACCAACATTAATGCATTCATCAAGTCGGAATCCAATAAAAACGTAGAGCAAACGTTGGAACACTACTTTAACGTCAAAAGTTTCTCCCATCAACTCCGTCAAAGGTTTAACTTGGTTTACAGCTTTCACTGCACTAATATTACTATCATATCATAGTGTAAGCAATTCATAGTATAAGGGAAGTCTATAATTGGAAGTTGCTGATGAAATGTTGGTTGTACTTACCAACTACCAGTAGATCAGTACTTCTGCTAACACCATGCGCTCACACTCAACAAACATCTCAACAACAACCCTCTTAGACTAGCAAAAGAACAACTCTGACACATCTCTCTCTCACATCCATGTCATTGGCTGTTTTAATTCGCTTAAAACCGCCCACTTTACCTTGAACTCCGGTCTAGCAGTTACCGCCGAGTGCTAGAATCTTTTCTTTGACTGCTTTTTGGCAAGTTGTTTTATGAAAAATTTCCAAATTACTATTTGGTTACAAGAGATTCAACTAAAAATATTTTAATGAAAATTTTCTTTAGCGTATAAAAACCCTTTTACCAAATTTCGTGATTTGACCTGTCTGCCACCGTTAATAATTTGAAAATATTTTTGATTTTACGGGTGTGCCCTAAACTCCACAATTACTGGTATATTTGTTTACCACTAACTAACTACCTATCTACTAGAGCCAAATAATTTTAAGTACCAACCGCTGTTGTTTGTTGCTACCTTGGCTAAGCACCAGTTCCGCCCCGTATCAGCGTTTAAGAATAACTATTTGATTTTCTAGCTGTACGCCTACATATTGCACTCTATTGTGTATTGATTCAGCTGCACATACTTGAGATGTATGATCGCAGTGTGACTGTTGATATACACGCGTCTGCTGGAATGTTTTCCTATTGCGTTAATTGTCTTACAGCTGTCTGAAGCTACAGTAAAAATCTGGATGTGTACGCTATGGTAGTTGAAAATCCGGCCTGCCAGAATTGTTATCACACGACTCAAACCTCACATTTATCCTAAATGTGAGGTTTGTGATAGTATAAGGAGCTGCTGTAATTAATCTCATTGATTTTTAAACTTTGTTGTAATAAAAAGTCACCAGGTGGATATTCAACTGATATTGAAAGAAGAAAAAGAAGCAGCGACTACCTTCTGATTATGGAATGTTGTTAACTGAACAAAAGTGCCGAGCCTATTGTTTACTCTAGGCGTTTACTGTAGCTAGCCAGTTCGTAGTGATTCGACCTACTTTTGTACCTCAAGGTCATTCAACCCTTGGTACTCCCGCACCAGCTTGTTGTGTATAGCTACACTGGCCAATCAAATGAGAGGAACTAACAACGTAATAGGAGCCGATCAATAATAGTGTGAGCTTGTGGGACAAGTGGCCCCAGCGTCTGCGTGCGTGGCTGAGTGGGTGGCTCTCACATCCAACCGCAGTAATTAACATCATCTCAGTAATTCGTAGAGAGCCAAGTTCTCGGAAAAGTGATTATATAGCAGAGCTAGCTGTAGACAGGCACTCAGCCTGATCAAAGTCTTGTCCCAACTAACAACTTGATATAATTTATATTTCTATGCAGCTTATGTTACTCTTTATTGTCCATATGCAGCCCGGCAGCAGATCTTAAAATAGATAAATTCTGTTTATCATGTGTACAACTATAGACCTCTGTCACACTTGGCCTTGGAACCTGTCTAAGCACTAGTTTTATCCAGCTTTATAGACTTAATGTGACCGGTCACATTTTTGTCAGATCAAATTGTTCAGCTATAGCTGTTTTTTTTTACTAATACTAGCAATTTCACATTAATTTAGCGAATGCTTACATTGCACTAGTGTGTGGGGCGGCATCTCCTCACCCGTAGCCAGTTCACGTGTCCTGTTTAGAGTTTATTTATTTCATAAGTGACAAGTGGAGAGATTACCGATGGCAGACTGACATGTGAAGGATAACGGGGAGCGCTGTGCCCTGACCAAAGCATCATATCAGCTCGAAAACATACAATACCACTTACAACGTACACCAAGCAGTGGGTTGTGCGCCGCTTGAAATACCCAGATTGTTGTACAATCTAAAGGCCTGGACTATATACGCTTTGGGCCCAGCAGCCATAAAAACGACTGCAATGGAGGCCATTGACTGACGCAAGCAGAACTGTGCGCTTGTGTTACTTCAAGGCCACATGCCTCATAAGGATTTCGCCTATTGATTTGGACATTTAAAATAGACCAAGCAGTTGTTTGATTGGCGTCAAGTACTAGGCCGGCGCACAACAGCCATTGTTAAAACCTCACCTTTGTTTAACCTTCAAATCAGTATTGTTATTGGGCTAATTCTCCTCCGCTGCGGCTTGGATGAATGCCAAATAAGGGGATTGATAGATGAATCTCTAGGCAACCATGTGTTCATTGGTCGGCTACAGCAGCAGTGCTGCCCTATAAAACTTAGAGTACGTGATTGCCGCGATGATGTCACTTCGAGTTCATAAGGTCAGAACTGGTTTCACATAACACAGCAGGATACGTGCATGACCGCTTGCTACCTAGCCACCCTTCCTGTACGATCAGCTCAAGGACTATCACTGGCATACATACAGATAAGTTTTCACAGAAGCTTCATGGAAAAGCACGCTTTAACGCCGTGTTTTCACCAAACATTTGTGAAAGCTAGCTGTGTATGTTGTAAGGCTATGCTAACATTGTTATCAGCGTTGCACTAGTGGCCTGTTCACATATCTCTGATCAAACAAACAGCAATGAGTCAGCATTTATTATCCAAGGACATGAGCATAGTGAAAATAATGTACAATAATTTACAGGAGTTATCTATCCATCCATATTTGTTGCTGTACGCAGCGCAACCCTGAGTTATTAAAAACAGAAAGTGGACAAAAAAAACCAAAACACCGCAGAGAGCGGAGTGTGCTACCGCTAGTTGCACTTAGGCCTGCAGCGATACAGCCAACTTGAGAGGAGTGGGTAGAGGCAGGCAGTCAACGCGCTCCTTGCACACAACTCTTCCCATGCTCTTGTATATCTGGTAACGAGACATGGCCTGAAGAGATCGAGGCTGCCCGATAAGTGAGTCAATGAATTGTGGCAAGTCAACAGATGCAGCCGAGTAGTGAAATGAAGAGATCGCTGTTGGAGGCAAGGAGGTCATTGCATGGTACAATGAGGTCTGCGACATTGAGTTAGCTAACAGCGATACAATCCCCACCATTACATCTACAACAAAAGATTGCACCTATCAACACTTGGTGAGAGATAGCAAGGCATTTCCTCTACATCCGTGAGTATGACATGATGATGCAAGACGGCACTTGATAGGTCAACGCCCAATGCTATTGCCATGCCCATGATGAGCTCACAAATTCATCGCACTGAAGGCAATACCAAAATAGGATGGATTAGCTGGAATTAGAGGCACAGCGTACCTGCGTGTGTAAACCAATGGTGAGCGGTAGTGTCCACAAAACATTGCATGATGGGTAGTGCTGTTGTCTGCTTCAGATATATGCCACCCTGACTTGTACATATCTGTGGCTCAGGCCTGTATCACAGGACACAGTAACTAGAATGGTGTGGCAAGCTCTACGCACACAGCTCAAGGCTACAATACTACTCACTTGTACGATTGGGTGTCAGGGTTACCTCCCCACTGCAATGTTAGCCTCAGCCAATGGTGTATGAGAGAGAGGTGTTCTCTGCTACGAGTCTCTTTTATCAAAGCTATAAAGCAGGCCAGCGCATTGATATTCTCTGCCTGAGCCTGCGTACTACAAGCACCAAAATGAGAGATATAGTGTAGACCAGAGCAGGCTAACTGCAGGCCACAGTAGAGCTTGCTGGAGTCTAGCTGCATCTACAGTAAGCCCATTAGAGGTTATGGGCTCAGTTCTCAACTCAGCAAGGCCACTTTATTAGACTTGAACAACACCGGGATTGAATTACACTGCATATGTGTGTGTGATATACAATGTACATACGATATACAATGTACATACGATATACGATGTACATACGATTTACGATGTACATATGATATACAATGTACATATGATATACGATGTACATACGATATACGATGTGCATACGATATACAATGTACATATGATATACAATGCACATACGATATACGATGTACATACGATATACGATGTACATATGATATACAATGTACATATGATATACGATGTACATATGATATACGATGTACATATGATATACAATGTACATACGATATACGATGTACATACGATATACGATGTACATACGATATACGATGTGCATACGATATACAATGTACATATGATATACAATGTATATACATCAAGTAGGTAGACAGATACAGTTGTGGACTGAATACAGAGAAGATACGCTGGGAGATTATGGTACCTGCTCTCTCAAATCTCAGAGCCTGGAAGTAGACATGTAGACAATAGATGCCTAGACAATAGACACAGAGAGAAGATAGAACAAGCTACCATACACTCTATGGTAAACCACAATGCAAGCCAAGAGACCTGCAGCCAGTGCAGTCAAGTAAAAGCTAACCGACAGGTGGGGGATGTGGTTGCACTATTAGCTGGCAAGTAGAAAGAATCAGACAACAGATGATGACCTTCAGACAACATTGTACACCATGGAGCGGTTGGCAGGTCAAATGATTACAAGGTCATTGATCTGTCAGTCAGAGCACCCAGTGCAGTCATCGAGGCCTGCCAACCAATCAATACACTGCTGTTGCTGCTGACAGCATTAGCGGCACGTAGCAGGTTTCCCTGGTGACTCACTAGTCAGTACGCTATTACTAGCTGAATGGGGAAAGAGTGCCGTTCTCTATAGCTTCAGAGCATCCTATGCAAGCGTGTGACAGAATATTCTAGAGCGATAAACCACCACTAGGTCAGAGGGTTGTAGCTAAAAGATGGCCGTATGCACCAGCAATCACAGCCAACAAGTATAATAGGAGGCAGTGATGCAGGTGGGAGGAGAGCAGTTGTATAAGCCAGTGACATAAGCGCTTATGTAAGCAACCCATTTATTACTCGATGAGCTGCAGTCAACTGTTTGTGCACTTCCTTCGCTTACATAAACCCACAAAAAATGTTTTTTGCGTGCCAATTTTGTCACCAGGCAAAATTTCGTCAGTGGATTTTGAGCAAACAAGTCAAAGCTATGAGTATAACATAACCTGTTAAAACTTTGAGATGGAAAGATATCAAGTTAAATATAGTTAAATGTGGCATTGCGAGTGAGATGGATGGCAGTGATGTGATAAAAAGGTGTAGCGATTGAATGAAGTGTTAGCAATGATTACATCATACAACTGTCACAGCAGTTAAATGTAAGCTTTAGGAGTTGTCTTCTCAACATTAACACCAACAATTAATATTATTGGTAGCCTGTTGACAACAAACAAATATGAAAGTAGGAGCCGAAAGGGGATTACATAAACTATGTTTACTAACCGACAGTCGATTTGTTGGGCGTTAGGATCGAAGCCAGCTGAGTAGAGAGCCTGCAGTGCCGCACTCACCAGCGAGCGCTCATCTTTGCTACAACAAGTGACATACGCTTGGATAACTTGGCGGGTGAAAAAACCACAGGCAAGCGGCGCATCAACAAGGGAATGTAGGTGAAGGTCAAACTGAACGAGCATCAATCACTCTACCCGGATACAGTCTCACAGTTACGAAAGCGGCTTTCTAAGTATTTTCTCCGCTGACAAACTGCCAGTCAAGGTTTCAATCAAAATGTGCAAAAAATGATATTTACACACATTGCTGTGAGGTAGACACCCTGGCAATAATTACATACAAGTGCCAGAGCATCATATGGACATGTAATCAATCAGCGACCATTGCCACATGACATCTACCCTTGCGGTTTCAATAACAATCATCCAGTCACATACACACTAAAGTACAATCATTAATAGCTGCATACTTGGCAAGCCGTTACACGGCTCACACATATAGCCATGGTTTCACTACACCTCACACAGATAGCCATGGTTCCACCACACCTCACACAGATAGCCATGGTTCCACTACACCTCACACAGATAGCCATGGTTCCACCACACCTCACACATATAGCCATGGTTTCACTACACCTCACACAGATAGCCATGGTTCCACCACACCTCACACAGATAGCCATGGTTCCACCACACCTCACACAGATAGCCATGGTTCCACTACACCTCACACAGATAGCCATGGTTCCACCACACCTCACACAGATAGCCATGGTTCCACCACACCTCACACAGATAGCCATGGTTCCACTACACCTCACACAGATAGCCATGGTTCCACTACACCTCACACAAATAGCCATGGTTCCACCACACCTCATACAAATTGCCATGGTTCCACTGTCGTCAAACTCCTCATCACAAATAGCACCCGCAACAGTTGCCAAAAGATAGCTTATAACATGTACGGGATCATTAGAGAATACAGTTTTAGTGTGAGTGGAGTGCCCATAATGGGTACCTTGTGGAGCAGAGCCCTGAGGCCACTAGCTTTAGCTCCAGACGAGCTCTGTCACTGCACACAGATAGCAGAGACCTGGCGCTGATGTCGGTGTACTTGGTGGGTTTGCTGAGGCCAGCTGACTGGGTCACCGCTACATGGTTTATATTGGCACCACGTCTCTGCAGGCTTGTAATAACCCGCAGGTAGGTCAAATCCTCTGAAACAGGAAGTGATCGTCATAGGAAAATATCTCTCTTTTATTTTTATGCGCGTAATTGGGTCATGAATTTTATATAACTAATTCAGAGTTGCCTATCTATGACAAAACAATCTAGATGAGGTAAGACAACTACGCATTACCTTTGTGCTGCACTCACAAATCAATAAAATGAAAGAGAATACATTGAAATACAACTTTAAGCGTATAGATAGGAGAGAAGCACAGTGAGGCGAGGTTTAACCAGCAGGGGTGTTCACACGTGACACTTACCATAGTCAAAGCACATGCGCAGAATGTAAAACATGGCCGTCTCATTCTCTCTGTTGATCACACCCTGTACACTGTTGAGGTTAGACTGAGAGAATAGCTTGATAATATAATCTACAGTGGAGGCCTTGCTGTGGGCAGGGGAGATGTGATGGGGGTGTGAAGTGTTGTCCCTGAGGCTATCAGTCGAGGGTGAGTTGAGACAAGAGCACTGGAGTAGAGTGAGCAGTGGTAGCCTGTCTTCTGAGTCAGCTAATGATGTGTCAGCGTTGTGGGTCAGCAGCAGCTCTAGACAGTTCATGTAAGCATCAGAGGGCAGTAACCAAGGCTAGTTACAAGTTGTGATAGTAATGTAACAGCTGCACACGCCAAGTCATACGATGCAACTCTAGCAGTTCATAGCCCTAAAACCGCATGTACATATAGCGATTAATAAGCAACTTCCTTAGCGATTGCGTGATTTTGCAACTTTTGTTTCCGGCAAAATCGCTAAGCAATCGCTAGCATTTTATTTGAGGTTATCGCCAGGTTTTGATCAAAATCGAAAAATCGCTAGCAGATTCCTTAATTGACCAATCATAGCGCACATATGCGTTATTCTTGTTTCTAATAGTGTCTCGTAATATGCAACGCTCCGATCTACCAACGATCCTATAATAAATTGAAGGCTATGCTTTGTAACAGCGAGTTTGACCGGAATCACTAAAGAATGGGTAGTAGTGAAAAGTTGCGCAATTTTGGGGAGGGATTTGCCCAATCGCTAAGCAAAATCGCTAGCACGATTGCTATGTACATAAGGCATAAGAGTCGTGAATGAATGACTTAATTGAAAGATTTTTTGAGGTGACATCTTTCTAAGCGAAACATTTTTTTTTCAATTATTTCACAATATTTTTTATTAATTTTTGAAATAAATATTTATTTAGGACTTTTTGTGAAAAGAAAAAAACTACTACAATTCAAACAATATTGTTATGAAATTAATGGACGACTTTATATAAATTACAATGAAAGAAATTTAGGACGGATCTCGCATCCTTTTCCGGCTCAATAAAACGCCACACAAATATGCGAGCAATGCAGTACCAGTACAGCTTATACGTGTCACCAGCTGTTGATGGCTGATGTCAGATTTTTTGATAAATTCTTTTCCCCAAGAATGACAAACTGGATAGCAATCGTGCATTCACTACTGATTCTTCAGGCTAAAGTACAAGGTAATATAATGTTTGAAGGACTAGCTGACGTATGACACACTCACCCAGACACTGCATGTGGGTATCTGTGTCAGAGTTGAGTGCAAACTTGATGCACAGGTAGTGCAGGGCAGTATTCCTGAATACATCATACTGGTTGACCAAATTGTCCACCCCTACACAGAAAGTAATGGCTTATTCATCAATGTACGCAGTACGTAGTCAGCACGCACACGATACTGACACAGTACACAGTACGTAGACTGCACGCACACGATACTAACACAGTACACAGTACGCAGACTGCACGCACACGATACTGACACAATACACAGTACGTAGACTGCACGCACACGATACTGACACAGTACACAGTACGTAGACTGCACGCACACGATACTAACACAGTACATAACAAGTAGATGGAGGGACAACGACTCCTACCGAGTGCCAAGAATAGTCTTGTTTTCTCCACTACAGAAGGCACTTCCTCCTCAGGGTTGCAGAAGAGCCTGTGTAGAGTTGTGCGCCCCTGATAAGATACACAACTTGTATCAGCACCTACAAATGCAGCAGATGATGTTGCATAGACAAACACGACACTAAATATAGCATTTCTAGTCAGAAATATAACCCATCATAAACAAGTACAATGATTGTCATATAAAAGCAGTTGTCTGCTCATGTCACAATCTAAAGGAAGACAACTACAAATGTACCTTTAGAGACTAGATAGTGTACAATATCTACACTAGAGAGCAGCGAGTGCATTATAGCATTGCAGCCTCTGTTATCGGTTGCATTTACATCAGCATTCCATCGTTCTACCAGATGTTGTATGCATCGCATGGCTCCAACGTCACACGCATAGTGTAGCAGCAGCTAGGAACGAGAATAGTTCTGCATGGCTAACATATCAGTTTCAAGATTTGGAGTTGTGAGTCACCAATGGCAAACAAGCAAGAGAACACAACTACAAAAATATTCAAATGAAGCAATCCACAGCTAATGCTTAGTTTATACGAACCGTATCATTGCCGTTTTGGAGTAATCACGCCATAGCTTATTCGACTTGGTTTATACATAGTACGGCCAGTCGTGTAATGTCCCACAATTGGGGCGTTACACGACTGGTCAGATAAACCGCCGTGACAGGAGTCGAATACATGAGGTCAAGGACGCCAAGCAGAGCATTTTTATGTGATCGACATGGCTGAGAAGCGTTCAACTCCAACTGAAGTATGAAATCATTTATTTCACCCTGCCATTTAGCATAACTACTTATGATTTTCAATTATAATAATAGGAAAAATTGCCCACGGTGATCTCATGTACAGTGAATAATAAAAAATATCTTAAATAATGAAATAATAACAACAATAAATAATGAGATTATTATTATTATTATTATTAAAAGATAAATAATAAGAAAAAAGTAATAATTAATACTAAATAAATAATAACAATAAATGAGTAGTATGTGTCGTTATTTTTGTTGTTTATTGTTATTGCATACATTGTTTATTTGTTCGATATACAACAAGAAAGGATAACAAAAGAAAGCTAGTAATGTTGTAATAAATTATTTAATTAATAATAATTACTACTACTACTTGATTGATCAATTATAATTACTTAATTATAAATAGTAAACAAACATTGTTAGTATTAAAAAATAGTAAATATTATAGTTACTGTTGTTAGAGATGCATTTTATTATACAATTTTAATAATGATGATAATGGAGGACATACACATTTATTTGACTTGTGTCTAGTTTCATCACGATGCTGGCACGGCTGTGTATTGAAGTTGCCGTATTTTTTTAATTTGGCATCCCACACGCCCGTATAAACGAACTGCTGAGTTCAGGCGTGTAAAGCGGAGCAACTCCAAAACGGCAATGATACGGCTCGTATAAACTAGGCATTAGTTGACTATCATTATCAAGAGACCGTGGCCCTGATTTGAATATTTATGTCATCTCATGTTATTGGATGTAGAAATTAACTACAAAACTCTATGAAATGAAAAGTTATGTAAAAGTTTCAACACGGTGACTCCCGCTAGTTTCACATCCGGCAGTGGGAGGAATAATCACTGCACTACTGTATATATAGTAGAGCGGACACACGCACCAATACTGGTATAATAGAGCGGACACATGCACCAATACTGATATAATAGAGTGGACACACGCACCAATACTGATATAATAGAGCGGACACACGCACCAATACTGATATAATAGAGTGGACACACACACCAATAGAGATATAATAGAGTGGACACACACACTACTGTATATATAGTAGAGCGGACACACGCACCAATACAGATATAATAGAGTGGACACACACACTACTGTATATATAATAGAGCAGACACACACGCTAATACAGATATAATAGAGCGGGCATATACGCTAATACAGATATAATAGAGCAGACACACACGCTAATACAGATATAATAGAGCAGACACATACACTAATACAGAAATAATAGATCGGACACACGCACCAATACTGGTATAATAGAGCGGACACATGCACCAATACTGATATAATAGAGTGGACACACGCACCAATACTGATATAATAGATCGGACACATACACCAATACAGATATAATGAGCGGACACATACACTAATACAGATATAATAGAGCAGACACATACACTAATACAGATATGATAGAGCGGACACACTCACCACATTCTGCCTTGGACTACTTTTGCTATTCAGAAGCAGGCTCAGCAAGCGCACGTTGTCCAGGTCGATGGCCCTTTGATAGGAGTCCTTGGACGAACCTCCGCACACCATCGACGGGCTGACGAAGAAGAACTTGGAGTGGCTGCCGTAGACGGGTACATGAGGCAGCGGGTAGCACATGCCTGCCTGCTGCTGTGTCCGCGCTTTGTGTGCAAGTAACAGTTGAACCATTGCAATATACTCTACAGTAGTCATGAAATGCTTGCTTTATAGCATGTTACATACTGTACTAGCAATGTTATATACTGTACTAGCAATGTTATATACTGTACTAGCAATGTTATATACTGTACTAGCAATGTTATATACTGTACTAGCAATGTTATATACTGTACTAGTAATGTTATATACTATACTAGCAATGTTATATACTGTACTAGCAATGTTATATACTGTACTAGTAATGTTATATACTATACTAGCAATGTTATATACTATACTAGCAATGTTATATACTGTACTAGCAATGTTATATACTATACTAGCAATGTTATATACTGTACTAGCAATGTTATATACTGTACTAGCAATGTTATATACTGTACTAGCAATGTTATATACTGTACTAGTAATGTTATATACTATACTAGCAATGTTATATACTGTACTAGCAATGTTATATACTGTACTAGCAATGTTATATACTGTACTAGCAATATTATATACTGTACTAGCAATGTTATATACTGTACTAGCAATGTTATATACTGTACTAGCAATGTTATATACTGTACTAGCAATGTTATATACTGTACTAGCAATGTTATATACTGTACTAGCAATGTTATATACTATACTAGCAATGTTATATACTGTACTAGCAATGTTATATACTGTACTAGCAATGTTATATACTGTACTAGCAATGTTATATACTGTACTAGCAATGTTATATACTATACTAGCAATGTTATATACTGTACTAGCAATGTTATATACTGTACTAGTAATGTTATATACTATACTAGCAATGTTATATACTGTACTAGCAATGTTATATACTGTACTAGCAATGTTATATACTGTACTAGCAATGTTATATACTGTACTAGCAATGTTATATACTATACTAGCAATGTTATATACTGTACTAGCAATGTTATATACTGTACTAGTAATGTTATATACTATACTAGCAATGTTATATACTGTACTAGCAATGTTATATACTGTACTAGCAATGTTATATACTGTACTAGCAATGTTATATACTGTACTAGCAATGTTATATACTGTACTAGCAATGTTATATACTGTACTAGCAATGTTATATACTGTACTAGTAATGTTATATACTATACTAGCAATGTTATATACTGTACTAGCAATGTTATATACTGTACTAGTAATGTTATATACTATACTAGCAATGTTATATACTATACTAGCAATGTTATATACTGTACTAGCAATGTTATATACTATACTAGCAATGTTATATACTGTACTAGCAATGTTATATACTGTACTAGCAATGTTATATACTGTACTAGCAATGTTATATACTGTACTAGTAATGTTATATACTATACTAGCAATGTTATATACTGTACTAGCAATGTTATATACTGTACTAGCAATGTTATATACTGTACTAGCAATATTATATACTGTACTAGCAATGTTATATACTGTACTAGCAATGTTATATACTGTACTAGCAATGTTATATACTGTACTAGCAATGTTATATACTGTACTAGCAATGTTATATACTGTACTAGCAATGTTATATACTGTACTAGCAATGTTATATACTGTACTAGCAATGTTATATACTATACTAGCAATGTTATATACTGTACTAGCAATGTTATATACTATACTAGCAATGTTATATACTGTACTAGCAATGTTATATACTGTACTAGCAATGTTATATACTGTACTAGCAATGTTATATACTGTACTAGCAATGTTATATACTGTACTAGCAATGTTATATACTGTACTAGCAATGTTATATACTATACTAGCAATGTTATATACTGTACTAGCAATGTTATATACTATACTAGCAATGTTATATACTGTACTAGCAATGTTATATACTGTACTAGCAATGTTATATACTGTACTAGCAATGTTATATACTGTACTAGCAATGTTATATACTATACTAGCAATGTTATATACTGTACTAGCAATGTTATATACTGTACTAGTAATGTTATATACTATACTAGCAATGTTATATACTGTACTAGCAATGTTATATACTGTACTAGCAATGTTATATACTGTACTAGCAATGTCATCGGCTCTGTCACCCACCCCACTCTACCCCGCCGCCCAGCCTGCTCTATCCCACCACTTTTTACTGTTCATTGTCTGCCCACTCTACCCCCTCTCTATTCTACCCCTGCCCACTCTACCCCCTCTCTATTCCACCCCTGCCCACTCTACCCCCTCTCTATTCCACCCCTGCCCGCTCTACCCCCTCTCTATTCCACCCCTGCCCACTCTACCCCCTCTCTATTCCACCCCTGCCCACTCTACCCCCTCTCTATTCCACCCCTGCCCGCTCTACCCCCTCTCTATTCCACCCCTGCCCACTCTACCCCCTCTCTATTCCACCCCTGCCCACTCTACCCCCTCTCTATTCCACCCCTGCCCACTCTACCCCCTCTCTATTCCACCCCTGCCCGCTCTACCCCCTCTCTATTCCACCCCTGCCCACTCTACCCCCTCTCTATTCCATTCCTGCCCACTCTAGCCTCACCATCTATACACACTGCAAGGAATGGACATGAGTTACGAACCATCACGGAATTGCTTTTCGGACAGTCAGACCATATGGCTTTTGCAAAATGTAATTCTTTGCGATTTGTCTCCACTTACATCATTAAACAATAGTAAAACACAAACATATACCTTGACTACACATTTAATAGATAGAACAGCTCTTTGTGAAGCAAGCATTCCCTCAGCGTTGTGGAGTGGAATAGGCACATGCTTGGGAGCCTCAGGCACACAATCACACACATTCTTTCACTTATATACACATTTGTTGTATTACACACAACATACAGCAATGCACATAATATCCTGTACTGCGCCCATATACTGTGTACAATAGTATGTTATCCATACAATATACTACATACATGTACAATACATTGCACTACATGTACATACACACAATATACTACATACATGTACAATACATTGCACTACATGTACAATATACTACATACATGTACAATACATTGCACTACATGTACAATACATTGCACTACATGTACATACACAATATATAACACGCAATATATTGCGTGTACAAACAATATGCTGTAGCAAACAACTCATTATTTTATCCTAATCTAGCAAACGTGCAGCCAGGCACGCACAGCCAAATGTTGAGCTAATTTATTCACCATAATAACAGATGTGAAAGAATTTCATTGATGCAGATGTAGATCTAATGCTGTTTATCACCAGTGAAGGCAGACACCTTCACTGTTGGTAGCTTTTTGTGCTTTGGCTTGCATTACAGAGGGGCTACCTCAGCATTGATAGACTGTGTACCAACCTCCACATAGAGTTATACATTGTAATAGACTGTGTACCAACCTCCACATAGACTTATATATAGTGATAGACTGCACCAACCTTCACATAGATCTATATATTGTAATAGACCATGTACCAACCTTCACATAGACTTATATATAGTGATACATTGTGTACCAACCTTCACATAGAGCTATATGCAGGGGCAGACTACATTTGGCAATGTTGGGATTCAACTTTTTCTCCCTCAACAAATATTCGACGAATTCAACATCCCCTTTCTGCACTGCCAGCTGCAACAGGTTGTACCTGCAGAAAGATCAGTTAAGAGCGTGTAGGGCCACTCTGCACTCACCTAATGAGATTATTTGCAGCACAAACAACTAGACTGACAAACTTTTATCATCATACGAGAGCGGACGAGAAATCGAGCTGCCGTACCCATAATCTGTAGTGTGCTTGACAATACTGAGTGAATCGCAGCTAGAGAGAAGATCTTTCAGCTGCGACAGAGGCTCGCCCACTTCTGACTTGGCATAGACCTCTAGACAAGTGGTGAGCAGCTCTTCTGTTTCCTTACAATCTCGATGCAGAGAGAAGATACTGCGGGCCGGGTGGAACCCGAGAGTGAGAAGGAGGAGGAACTCTGCATACATTTGTAATAACAAGACTGATGGTTAGAGCACCATCTGAGAGCAATTCCATTTAAGAAGGATAGCAAGTCTTGTGCGTGCATTAAAATACAATCTAGAATACTCAGTATACTCACCCCACAGACCTACAAGCCACAACCACACGAGTCTCAACCGGAGCACCACAGCAGCTTTAGTCAGCGCCATGATGTCTTTGCTGTCTCACACTGACATACCTGTGAGCAAAGGTAAAGCTCATTTCAGTCAGCCAATAGTACACAAGCGAGTAGCCAGTAAAATATCATCGAACTCACTCGTGGCCAACTGACTTATTGTATTATTTATAGGCCTCCTCTCCAAGCAACCATCAAAGCAAACTTAGCCCTAAATTCTTAACACGAACAGTGCACACTTTATATTCGTGACTTGTATGTTTGTATTTGTTTGCTAGCTGATAAAAAACCAGTAGAAGGCAGTTCACTATCTATAAATGTGTCAAACTTGAGGGGTAGAGTTCGCTGCATTTCATACTGAATAGATCATAGAATACTGCACTGTTTGTAGACTGTACAGTACACAAACAACCCAACATGTCAGCTGAATAATAAGAAAAATATAAAACTTGACCTAAAAGTTTGATCTTATTTTGGTGGTAATCATATTATTCATTTTGAGGAAGCAATAAATCAAAAATGAAGAACAAAAAAATCTGGTGTCACAGCAATCAAGTACAAAAGTACACATACTACTAGTTCAAAGTGTATGTAAACACAGTGATAGGGAAATATGCCAGCTGATACCTATCAAGAGTGTGTGCAAGGTTTACGCACAATAATGTAGCAGATGCGTGCAAAGAATTTACAAAGATGAGACGACTGAGCATGAGCATAACGAAAATGCAGCAGCAAAAGAATTTGAAGCAACCTACTAAGTAAGCCCACCTCCTACCCCTGCGTGTCACAGAAAGATAAATGGCCAACAAATGCTGGAGAAAGAACTGCTGAGGCAACCAATTGCTATAATCTCCATAAAACAACAAAGGGATGACATAACACTACTCATAGAATGTCAATTTGAGTGATGTATCCAAAACCTAGATAGAAAATATTACATAACATGACTATTCAAGTGTGTAGTCACATGCATAATATCTTGTTGTCCCTGTTGACTTGTTCCCAACTATATGGTTACCTTACATTATAATAATAAAGCCAAAACGTAAGCTTTAAAATTTTTAAATGAACAGAAATTTTTTTATTTAAATAAACAAAAAACTTGAAAACAACCAAGGAAAAGCCTATATTGCAGATGTCAAAATGAGAATAAAACTCCTTTTTTATCTCTCACGAAAAATCTGATCACTTGGCAATAGCTTTCATATTGAAAAACATTTAAATCAGCATTTGAGTTCTTTTTTATAACTTTTTTATTCAACTAGACACGCCATGTACCTGAGATTTATTCATCAAACGAACCATCCTCATATTAGCTAATCAAAGTCACAGGCACACGGTACATGGCACATCGAACAAGGCATATGGCACATGGAACAAGGCATATGGCACATGGTACATAGCACATGGTGCATGGTACATGGCACATGGCATATGGTACGTGGTATATGGCACACAGTACATGGCACATGGTCCATGGCACGGACTATTGTGTGTTGTCAGCTTGTGGACACCTTCCTCTTATCTACGGAGAGCGTTGAATGTGGGTGCGAGTAAAAACAAAAGTTTTTGTTAATAATGGGGGCTTCCACTATAGTAATAATACCATCTCTCCAGACAAGTAGCGTTGTGGAAATTGAGTCATTTTAGCTGGTAAAAAACTTAATTTAATTGAGTTTTAATTGAAGAAATAGGAGCAATGATAGTTGACATCTTACGTTGGTTCCATAATGCACCACGAATCAAATAAATAGCTACGTACAGATGCCAACCAATACATAAAAGATGAGTGAAACACCAATTATAAATAACTTGCTTGGCATGCTATTAGATCTTATACTTTCATTTATGGACCAACTTATTCCAGCAAACTTAGACAGTATCCCATTTTATTGGGCAGCAAACTGTTACCCTTTGACAACCAATAATTGCTAGAAAAAATGTTTGCAGCTTGTCTGACTAATGTTATTGACAAGATTAGAAAGCCTTTCGGCAATAAGTCTGAGTCTCATCTACTATTATATTAATGAGACGTGAAAGCATTAGAAGGCAGAAGAATGCTGAGCTTTTCCATGGTGAGTTGTATTTCTCATAGCAGAGTTCATAACAGGTACTTAACAGTTTCCATTTCAAGTGGCAGGTAGTAAATCATGGGGGGCACTCCTGAGCGGGTGGGTGTGCCATACTGCAACATGTTTTGTCGTTTTAAATACAAACTATGTTTATTTCAGCATACCCCATCATAGCGAAAAATTTCATATTCAATTCATAAAAACCTTCAGAGTTTCAAGCGGAACCTCAACTTGTCAAAAAATGTCACAAAATCCTGTTTCTACTTTCTCTGTTTACTTACACATACTTTTTCGATTTTACTTGCTGCAGTTTCAAAGCTTCACTGATCTTTCAAAATTACCGTTAGGATATTTGGAGTTGTTAGATCATCATAATTAGCAAATAATCATACTACTGACCTCTGCTCAGTCAGTTCCACTAACCTTAAGAAATCCATTGATCAATGATAATGAATTTGACAAAACCACACAACACCCAAGAAACTTCTGCTACAAATGGTGTGTTATATTATTACAACTAACAACACACACATGTGGCATTCATCATCATTGTTCTTATGGAATGCAGCATTGATGATGCATCTAGATATCACAAATAGCCTCTAGCATATATACTAAATTATTAATTAGTTACAAATTATTATTATGACAATAAACAACATTATTATAATCATTATCATCATAATCGTTATTATTTATTGCATTATTATTATTAATCAACATGATTGCAATTAACAGCATCAGCATATCAATAATAATAATCATCTATATTATCAATGGAGGCTTGTGCGGTCTAATGGTTGAAGTGCTTGCACTTCAATCCAAAATCTGGGGTTCGATTCCCAGCACGGTTATCTGTGAGCGAGATATTCGGCTTCCTATATGCTCTGCCTGGTCGGATATGGGCATAAAAATAACGTGGTCCCTAGTTTGATTGCATTCTCCATAATAACTATGGGGTCATGCTAGTAAAAGATCCCCCTCTGCTTTTTCGGAAGAGTAGCCGGTGTACGGGCATGGGTATAGGGTGCTGCTCACACAAGCTCCAACCTTATGAGACCCGTATTTAGGGTTGCCTTCGAGGCACAGTTCAAACAAACAATTATTATTACAATTATTATTATAACTTTTCTTCTATTAATAATAATAGTGATAAGTTTAAAGCAGTATTAATACCGTTGATAATAATAATTATTATTATTATTACTATTATGCATTATCATAATAATAATAATTATCATAATTATTTATCATATTAACTATTTAATTTCATCGTGATGATGATGATGATGATATGATGATGCAAGGAATAATAAATAAATAATATAATAATTATAGTAATTTATAACTATATATAATGATAATAACATTTCAAGAACTATTATTAATCATAGAAGTTACTGTGCATAATAAAAATAATCACACTAAATTTAATGAATAACTTATAATAATATTTACTACTAAATAAATATATTATTATTATTATTCATAGTAGTAGTTAGTAAGTTACGACAAACTACTATAATAATTATTATATCATTATTATTTATTATTATTCATTGTAACATCACATCATCATCATGACATAATTATATAATATTAATAACTAATATAATAATAATAATAATAAATAATCATAATAATTATAATAATAATAACAATAATAATAATTGTTATATATATACCTTTGAATACCTTTGACGACATCGAACACTCAGGAACCTAAGAGTTAAAGGAGTGATTCATTTGATTTAACAGTGTGCTAAAAGTTTACAGGGGTTACAGCAGTTCGCTGTTTAATGTTGGTAGTTGGTAGTTGCTTTACTTTCAGCTTTATGCTGCCTTTGTCCTTAACTCTTGATTCCTCTGGTGTCTCTGATGGTCCTCAGTAGGAAACTGCCATGGTAGACTTGTGATGTTGCATAGACGGAGTTAAGTTCTCCTCTGGTAGCAGATCTAGTTGTCATAGACATATTTTGTTTATCATTTGAGATTTCATCATAAGCCAGAGCTAGGGTCTTGTGTTTGTCTTCATCTCGGAGAATCTTTATCAGAAGGGCTAGTCTGTGGTGTCTTCTCCTCTGTTGCAATGTTTGAAGGCCGAGCTCAGAGCTTGTTTCACTGATACTCTCTCTGCCTTTAAGGTTGCTGATGAATCTCACAGCCCGATGCTGGACCATCTCTATGGACTCTATGTCTTTGGCAAGTGTTGGGTCCCAGACAGAATCGGCATATTCTAGTATTGGGCGACACAGACTGGTGTATGCCAGCAGGCGGCTTTTCTTTGGCGCAGCATGTAGAATATGTTTGATGGAGCCGAGAGTTCTCATGGCTTTATCTCTTTTGAGCTTGTGCTGATCAAATTTAAGGTCAGACTGCATAATCACTCCCAGATACTTTGTGGAGCTGGCCCATATCATACTTGTGTCGCCCAGCTTGTACTGTGGCTTGAATTCCTGGTTACCAAATGCTATCATGTGGCATTTGGTTTCATTGAACTGCATTTTCCATTCGACAGACCATCTGTGTACAGCGTCTATATTGTTTTGAAATCTAGCTGCGTCTTCATCAGTGGTAACTTGTTGGTAGAGCAGTGTGCCATCAGCGTATAGACCAATACTACAGTTCACCATCGTCGGCAGATCGTTGATATAGATCAAGAACAGTGTGGGGCCAAGGACTGACCCCTGGGGGACTCCTGAGGTTACAGCCAATTCCGATGAGATATGTCCTCTGATGACAACTCTCTGTCTCCTATTGGTGAGGAAGTCTTGTATCCAATTCACCAGCTGGGGATGGATATCCGGAACTTCCTTCAGCTTTTTCATAAGTAAGGCATGTGGGACCTTGTCAAAGGCCTTTTTAAAGTCGAGCACAAGAGCATGTGCAGTTTTTGTAGACTCAACCGTTTTGGCAAGGTCGTGGTAAGTAGCACAGAGCTGGGTTTCGCAAGACATACCTCTCCGGAACCCGTGTTGTCTGTTGTGGAGGAAGCCATTCAGCTTTTGGTTCAGGTAGTGGAGTACGATGTGTTCCATCATTTTGCAGGGGATACTGGTAAGCGATATGGGGTGATAATTGTTCGATGATTCTTTTTCACCGCCTTTGTGAATTGGGGTGACATAAGCCAGCTTCCACACGTGCATAATGTACCTAATGGATTAGTGAAGATTGAGGGTAACTAAAACTTAAGGATTGTTGTGGATAGCTCAAGGAGAATATGAAGCTAGGGAGACACTTTTTGGAGTGACCACACCATGGATGAAATATACCATCCATGGACCACACACACACAGGGTGGTGGTTGTTGTGTTGAGCTGGAGCTGTTAACTTATTATTATTATATTATATATATATATACCTAGAGAGTGATACAACAATAACGAATGAATAAACAACAATATTAATTATTATTGTTATAATATTAATTATAAATAATGATTAAAAATAAGTAATAATTAATAGTTATAAATAAATAATAATAATAATTATAATAATAATAATTAATTAATAATAATAATACTACTACGAATTAAGTAAGTACCTCTCTCTCTATCTATCATATATCTATCCCTCTCTATCAAGCATTTTTTTTAAATTAGCAGTCAATACAATGTATTTTATTATTGTATGTTGCAATATTTCCACAACGAAATTCATCAACAACAACAAAGCTAATGCGACAACATTTAATAATAGTAATCAACAATGAAATTGAATGTCCTAGAAAAAATAGTGTAAAATTAGGATAAAATCTAATGTTTGACTCGCTACATTGCATTATTGGCAATAACCGGATCTCTTCTTAAACAAAAATAAATTATATCACAATAATCGATAATGCCATGACCATTTGAAGACATCATTGTTCCTGTGGCAACTAAAAAGTTGAACTAATAGGCGCCGCAAAAATTGCCAGTAGAGCAAACCAGAAGATCGTGCCATCAACAAACAATGAAAATAAATTATAATACAGTAACACTGGAGGCTGGATCCACCCGGCAGCAAATTACTAATGAATGATGAATAAGCTATGGTAAGAACCTTAGACAATTGTAACTTGTTAGGTGTATAACTTCATTTGCACAAAACAAATAATAATAATAATAGATTTTTAATAATAATTATTATTATTATTATTATTTTATTATTATAATACTTTATTATTACTATTTATTTTTATTATTTATTATTATTATAATTAATAATTGATTTTTAATAATAAATAATAACTGATACTGTATTGAAAATGTAACATCATCATTGATTGTTGTTATTAATTAATGCAAATGAAATTATTACACTCCTAACTAATAACTAATAATAATAATAATAGTAACTGTTTTTTTTGGTAATAAAAGCAAATGGGTTAAACAACATCATTTGATTATTAACTTCTTTTTTTTAAAGGATTGGTCTGGTGTGGTGATGCGGTGTTTATTATTATATTATTATTCATATAATAATAATCATCATCGTCAAAACAGCACAACAGCAGCATTGCCTTTCTTAACATATATATTATCATCATGAATTTATCTGATTGATGATACTAATATTATTATTATATGTATTTGACAGAATATTTGAATGTTTTGATAGCAACACTGGATTTCCACGTGAATACTGAACATTCTAACAACAGCAGCTAGTGATAATAATGAATATGAGCAGCAGCAATGTTCTCCCATCTATTCGTTATACTACTACAGGTCAGTTTCCATTGCTTGGTTAAATCAGTTGTTGCAGCAACTCCTACCATGAATATCCGGTGCAATTTCAGCATTGTTATATCCCTTACATGTACAGTAGATGTTAATATATAGGTAATGCCATAACTGTCATGTTATGTTAGTTTGTGAAAAAAGCGATATATTGGACTTTTTTCTTCAGATTGTCATCCCTGGATTGGAGGGTATAGATGAGGTGATTGTGTACACGCAAAGTCAATAATTATGTTTGTTTATTAGTTCAAAAAGCCAACTGCTGAAGTGAATGCAGCTTAAATATGAGATATGGTACAAAAATTACAATGTGGAACAAACTAAAGCTTTGTGTAGAAAGATAGTGTGAAACAATATCATTCTGAGTCATCTCAAAGTCTATTCTTTGCTCAATAGAAAAATAATAGTCAAATTTACAGGAGGTTCCTGGGAGGATATTCAAACTTAAGAGGTTTTCAGGGGGTTTTTGGCAGTTTTCAGGAGTAAAGAAAATTAGTATTTAAAAATCAGGTGGATCCCTGAAGAGACACGGCAGGTATGGGTTATGTAATAGTAAATTTTTATAAATATATATAGGCGAAAACCCACAGCTAAGCCTGGATGTGCAGCCGTCTAGAAGGCAGCTAAAGATACGTCCAAAGTCTCAATACGAACAGAAGCTGATCAATGCTGCTTTGCTGCACACAAACTCGAGAATAGTTATCAGTCAAAGCGACCAACAATCATTCACTATCGGTATGGGCTTCCTTGTTTTCTGTCATGATACTATTTACTTTTTAGCTAGAGTATAACTTTACTTTTATCTGTCAGTCAAAAAAATTCCTTTCATTTGACAATTCTCTGCTGTAGGTGGTGTAAAAATGTTGAGTGAGAAGCTTTCACGCCTTGGAGCGTCTACTGCAACAGACGTCTCCAAAGATCACAGTCAAAGTATTGACCTCAGCTACCCTCCTAGTCATTCAGTGAGTTATCCACCCAGTCATTCAGTGAGTTATCCACCTAGTCATTCTGTGAGTGATTTTGTACGTGCCTTAGTTGTGGCATAGTATTGACTTGGTATTGCAGGATTTCTCTTTACATACTATTCTCTTTGGGTTACGGCCGGCAGGTCATTGCTGTCCGCTGCCACTGCTGATTACTGATTATCATGATCTGTGACACTGTGTGTGGTACTATGTTGTAGAACAGTATGCAGACATATAGCTTGGCTAACTCAGCGAGGGAGGCTCATCAAGGGAACAAAGGTGCTAATGTACATAATAATAAACTGTCTATTACTGGCAGCTCATCAAGGCCTGAGCAGTCAAATAAAGGGAAGAGTTTCGTGCATAACTTGAGGAGTAACACTAAAGCCAGTAAAAGTATGACTAAACTGAAGTTACGAAAGAGTAGCTCAAAGCGTAGGCTCTTGGTGGATAATGGAAATAGCAGCAAACCCGACTTTAATACCTCCAATGCTAAAGCAATGAAAGTGAGTATGTTTATGCCACTGTTTGTTTTTGTAGCTTGGGGCATGTTTTTTCATGCAGTTGCTTCTACAACGAGATATTTTGATGTGTCTTTAGTGACAAGTGCCGTTTGGATATCCAAAAAGTCTTAAAAGTAGTGAAGTTTCACCTAAATTTCTTGTTTCTCTCCGTTAGATAGCATATTGATGTATTGCAAGTGGTGCTCTCTTGTTTCTCTCTGTTAGATAACATATTGATGTATTACAAGTGGTGCTCTCTTGTTTCTCTCTGTTAGATAACATATTGATGTATTGCAAGTGGTGCTCTCTTGTTTCTCTCTGTTAGATAACATATTGATGTATTACCAGTGGTGCTCTCTTGTTTCTCTCTGTTAGATAACATATTGATGTATTGCAAGTGGTGCTCTCTTGTTTCTCTCTGTTAGATAACATATTGATGTATTGCCAGTGGTGCTCTCTTGTTTCTCTCTGTTAGATAACATATTGATGTATTGCCAGTGGTGTTCTTTTGTTTCTCTCTGTTAGATAACATATTGATGTATTGCCAGTGGTGCTCTCTTGTTTCTCTCTGTTAGATAACATATTGATGTATTGCCAGTGGTGTTCTTTTGTTTCTCTCTGTTAGATAACATATTGATGTATTGCCAGTGGTGCTCTTTTGTTTCTCTCTGTTAGATAACATATTGATGTATTGCAAGTGGTGTTCTCTTGTTTCTCTCTGTTAGATAACATATTGATGTATTACCAGTGGTGTTCTTTTGTAGTATTGATTAACTATTTAGGACTGCCAATTAATTTTGGATCATTGCAAATTTTATAGATAAATATTGATCAATGTTAAACAGATTACAATGACGAAATCAATTATAATATTGGAAGGAACTGAAGATTCACATATTGAACATTGCCATCATCTCTTTCTTCGTCTCATTCCTATTATAATTTTACTCTCATTGTAATTGTCAGTTTGAGACCAGAAACTGGAAGTTAACTAGCATGGTGAAACCGAGCTATCTGCTGGCTGTAATATGTAACATCAAGTAAAGAGTTATAGACTAACAAAGCGATGTACGAGTTCATCACATCACAGTTCCTATAAGTTATAGTCTTCACCTTTACAGATTTACCTCTCACAGAAGCAGTCAGCTGATATCAACAGCGAGGCAGCTAAAGGAGGAGTTACCTCTTCTCAGCCGTCTGCTCCTCCTTGTACACCTAGCCTTGAAATGCTCAAGAAGTTTGAATACATACCAAGTCTCTCCGATAATTTGGTAAATAATGAGAACCAAAGTCTAACGTACTGGGACACCATTCAGTGTGTACATGCTTCATGTTCTGTACAAAGATGTGTCTGTACAAAGCAATAACTTATTTACTGCAGGCCAAACAGCAAATTAAAGCCAAACTAAAAATAATGAAAAAAGTAGAGACAGACAAAGAAAAAGGTAAGCATTTTATATCTTGTCTGATAGTTCGTGCCACGTAGGCCTACTAAGTACCTAGTGGTTAGTACTCAGTAGTTAGTACCCAGTAGTTAGAACCTACCCAGTAGTTAGTACGTACCTAGTAATTATTATCTAGTGATTGGTACCTAGTAGTCAGTACCCGGTAGTCAGTACCCGGTAGTCAGTACCCGGTAGTCAGTACCCGGTAGTCAGTACCCGGTAGTCAGTACCCGGTAGTCAGTACCCGGTAGTCAGTACCCGGTAGTCGGTACCCGGTAGTCAGTACCCGGTAGTCAGTACCCGGTAGTCAGTACCCGGTAGTCAGTACCCGGTAGTCAGTACCCGGTAATCAGTACCCGGTAGTTAGTACCCAGTAGTTAGTACCCGGTAGTTGGGCCGAGTTAACAAGATTTCTGCTGATGTGCATCGTGTAATTCAGCTGCTTGGACTTTCAGTAAAGCAAGCCGACAGACTTAAAACTGAATTAAAGGAAGCCAAAGAAAAGGAACAAGAGCTTCGGAAGCAGCAGCGTCGAGCTATTTACGCTCTGAATGCTGTCATGACCAAAGTAGAGAATGATCAATTTGAGAGATTTAAATCGGAGCAAGGTTTGAGGGCCAAGGAATACCCCTCCACCAAACTGAAGTAATCAGCAGTGCAACAGTTGTACTCACTATGTATCAAGTATATGCATTCATTTTGTTATCACTTTGCCAAAGAACAAATGCTCACCAGCTTGGAAGCTATTTTTGAATAAAATATATTTTTGTATTTTTCCTGATCTCTTTCCACAGGGTGTAATAACTCCTATAATAGCACTCGCTAAATGGCCAAATAAACGATAAGCTCTAATTGTGTATTTACTATTTATCTCTTTGTTGGTATCCACCATTCACCAGTCTCAATGAGTGTGTTGTGCAGATCGGTACGCACACAGACATGGTAACAAACATATACATCTAGACTGCTCAGCACACAGACATGGTAACAAACATATACATCTAGACTGCTCAGCACACAGACATGGTAACAAACATATACATCTAGACTGCTCAGCACACAGACATGGTAACAAACATATACATCTAGACTGCTCAGCACACAGACATGGTAACAAACATATACATCTAGACTGCTCAGCACACAGACATGGTAACAAACATATACATCTAGACTGCTCAGCACACAGACATGGTAACAAACATATACATCTAGACTGCTCAGCACACAGACATGGTAACAAACATATACATCTAGACTGCTCAGCACACAGACATGGTAACAAACATATACATCTAGACTGCTCAGCACACAGACATGGTAACAAACATATACGTCTAGACTGCTCAGCACACAGACATGGTAACAAACATATACATCTAGACTGCTCAGCACACAGACATGGTAACAAACATATACGTCTAGACTGCTCAGCACACAGACATGGTAACAAACATATACATCTAGACTGCTCAGCACACAGACATGGTAACAAACATATACGTCTAGACTGCTCAGCACACAGACATGGTAACAAACATATACATCTAGACTGCTCAGCACACAGACATGGTAACAAACATATACATCTAGACTGCTCAGCACACAGACATGGTAACAAACATATACATCTAGACTGCTCAGCACACAGACATGGTAACAAACATATACATCTAGACTGCTCAGCATACAGACATGGTAACAAACATATACATCTAGACTGCTCAGCACACAGACATGGTAACAAACATATACATCTAGACTGCTCAGCACACAGACATGGTAACAAACATATACATCTAGACCGCTCAGCACACAGACATGGTAACAAACATATACATCTAGACTGCTCAGCACACAGACATGGTAACAAACATATACATCTAGACCGCTCAGCACACAGACATGGTAACAAACATATACATCTAGACTGCTCAGCACACAGACATGGTAACAAACATATACATCTAGACTGCTCAGCACACAGACATGGTAACAAACATATACATCTAGACTGCTCAGCACACAGACATGGTAACAAACATATACATCTAGACTGCTCAGCACACAGACATGGTAACAAACATAGACATCTAGACTGCTCAGTCAAATGTCTAAGGATTTTGCACAATCTCGTAACTTTTACGTTTTATAGCCAAACAATTTGAGCCTCTATGGAATGTCTTTTTATAAAGTGTACACTCCGATCAGGCCAGTCGCAATGGTCATTATTATTAATACTACATGGCATACAATAACTAATAACTACACACCATTCATTGGACTACATAATGCAAGTTAGCTGACTACAGTAAATAATATTCTATATGACATTTGTAAAGCAACAACTTAAACGTGGAGCATTTTCCATCAACTACAAAACTCATTGCCACGAGATGTTGAAGGACAAGACAGAAGTTCTCATCTTACACTGTGTGTTCAGATCTCAGGGCCATAGTCACTATATACCTGCATTGGTTGATTTGTGAGGCACGTTGAAGAGCTTTCTCACAAACACAACTTGTACAATGGCTGATACGATGATGGCGATAGATGCAATAAGTGACCTCTGGTGTACAATATCGTACAACTTTAACAAAACTGCTTCGTCGAAGAAACTGTTTTGTCTGTAAATGGTCTGATAGTATGCCATGTCCTGCAATCGTGTCTCCAGGCTGTGTAGCGTGTCCTGCAGGAGAGGTTATCAATGTAAGTAGATTGTGTAGCTTTTCAAACAGCTGAAAATGCAACAAGTTTTTCCAACCAAAAAGAGAGAAAAGAGAGGCAATCAATGCAGCCTACCCTGACTAGATCTCTCTTCAGCTCGTATTGTTTTACTGCCTCATCACTGGATATTGCACCTTCCCAAGATTTCTTCATCTGATAGTCAATCCACAAGTACACACTCTTGCTCGTGTAGCCGAGCTCATTGTTGATGCAGATTTCATAGGTGCCTACAATGTAGGGGGCGGTAATGCTTTCATCCCTTCCAGCAAAGATTCATTTAGGCAATAGGTATGTGCAGGTAAGAGTACAAAGGCAAGGAGTCGCTATCGCTGCCTTGGACCAAATGACTTGAGGAACACAGTTGATTTCCCAAAAGAAGACGACTCCAAATTTATAACGGAGTTACTTTTTGTAGAAAAGACAACTCTGCTGTTTCCACAATTCCACTGTAATCATAATGTATAACTGCTTCCGGTAAAAAACTTGCAAATTATCAATCACTTCTAGAATTATGGGGTTGGAATTTTGAGATGAGTGTTTCAACTCAAGTTTTAACATTTTTTCCAAATGTTCCAAGGACAGCTGATTATTTACTGCAGTATAACTTACTCAAGATGTATTTAATAGCGCTACCGAGTTTCGCTGGCTGTTTCCCGAATCAAATGACATTTTTAAAAACCGCCGCATTCCTCATTTCATGAAAAATGACCAAAAATTGTAAAGAAGGAAATGCAAGGTGTACCAGTCATACCTCTCTCCAAGTTATCTTCTCTGTGATCCCCCATCTGTGCATAAGGTGACTCGTATAGTATCCTCATGTCTGGTTCTTTCTTGAATGTTACTGAAGCAGACAGTTCACCTGCACCGCTGGCAGCCATCACCTAACAACAGCATTCAGTCATACTCTGCCAGGATTTATCTATCTTATAACAACCACCTTGCAGTAGCATATCAACAACGATGTACACGTTGGGGTGATATCACTGTTAGAGAAGACAACTCTACTTTTAACAATGCATTTACTTACGTGCCATATTAACGTCAAGGAGGTATTGTGGTTAAAAAGTTGATAGAAGCATTCTATCTTTCCTGCACGAGCCTCTACTTGAAAACTGTGGTATTTGAATTCTGTGTCATCTACCTCCTCTGAACACACCCCTACGACAAAAGCAGCCACATGTCAAATTTAACTTTTTGAATAAATGATTAAACCATCCATTGTAACAGTAGTTGGTCATAATTGTGGGACATCAGTTGAATGAGTATTGCAGTTTTCGATGCGGCGTATTTTAGTAGCAGTTGTAACAAGTGGAGATAGGAAGTAACTATACATTGGTGACAAGGGGCAGAATGATGGAGCCAGAGGAGAGAGAAATAATTAGTACTTACCATATAATGCGGACACAATATAGAGAGTGAGCAGGTACTTACCATATAATGCAGACACAATATAGAGAGTGAGCAGGTACTTACCATATAATGCAGACACAATATAGAGAGTGAGCAGGTACTTACCATATAATGCAGACACAATATAGAAAGTGAGCAGGTACTTACCATATAATGCAGACACAATATAGAGAGTGAGCAGGTACTTACCATATAATGCAGACACAATATAGAGAGTGAGCAGGTACTTACCATATAATGCAGACACAATATAGAGAGTGAGCAGGTACTTACCATATAATGCAGACACAATATAGAGAGTGAGCAGGTACTTACCATATAATGCAGACACAATATAGAGAGTGAGCAGGTACTTACCATATAATGCAGACACAATATAGAGAGTGAGCAGGTACTTACCATATAATGCAGACACAATATAGAGAGTGAGCAGGTACTTACCATATAATGCAGACACAATATAGAGAGTGAGCAGGTACTTACCATATAATGCAGACACAATATAGAGAGTGAGCAGGTACTTACCATATAATGCAGACACAATATAGAGAGTGAGCAGGTACTTACCATATAATGCAGACACAATATAGAGAGTGAGCAGGTACTTACCATATAATGCAGACACAATATAGAGAGTGAGCAGGTACTTACCATATAATGCAGACACAATATAGAGAGTGAGCAGGTACTTACCATATAATGCAGACACAATATAGAGAGTGAGCAGGTACTTACCATATAATGCAGACACAATATAGAGAGTGAGCAGGTACTTACCATATAATGCAGACACAATATAGAGAGTGAGCAGGTACTTACCATATAATACAGACACAATATAGAAAGTGAGCAGGTACTTACCATATAATGCAGACACAATATAGAGAGTGAGCAGGTACTTACCATATAATGCAGACACAATATAGAGAGTGAGCAGGTACTTACCATATAATGCAGACACAATATAGAGAGTGAGCAGGTACTTACCATATAATGCAGACACAATATAGAGAGTGAGCAGGTACTTACCATATAATGCAGACACAATATAGAGAGTGAGCAGGTACTTACCATATAATGCAGACACAATATAGAGAGTGAGCAGGTACTTACCATATAATGCAGACACAATATAGAAAGTGAGCAGGAAGCTGTGGTACTTCATACTAAGAAGGTTCATAGCACTAACAATGCGGTGTGTTGTACAGATTGCTACTTATGCATGAGAACTAGCATATTGTGTGGGAGTGGATAGCTTATACATTGCATTGTAGACTTTTTGTAATGGATCTAGCTGTGATATTAACCAATGGTTACAATGGTATTCTACCAGGGAGGTTATCTAGACTTAGACCCAGCTAGCCCAGTTCAGTAGAGTTTAACAGCGGCACTGGTAGTAACAAAGTCAAGGTCATAGAAAGCTCATAATATATTTGGTGTTTGCTTTGCAAATAAGTAACTTGGGGGGGGGGGTATGATTCTGTCTTAGCCACAGTACCTAAGTCTTAGCCACAGTACCTAAGTCTTAGCCACAGTACCTAAGTCTTAGCCACAGTACCTAAGTCTTAGCCACAGTACCTAAGTCTTAGCCACAGTACCTAAGTCTTAGCCACAGTACCTAAGTCTTAGCCACAGTACCTAAGTCTTAGCCACAGTACCTAAGTCTTAGCCACAGTACCTAAGTCTTAGCCACAGTACCTAAGTCTTAGCCACAGTACCTAAGTAAGCAATGGTAAGCAACGCACTAACTCAATACAAAAATAAACTGTGAACCATGAAGAGCATGAAAAAAAATCAACAACACTAATTACCATATACTACACAATGTAAATAACATTCTTTTTCCATTTTGTTAAATTGCCACAGCAGTTACACAGAGATAACAATATCACAATAGATAGAAGCCGCAATGTTCACAAAATGTGAAATAACAGACTAAGGTAATGCCTTGTAACAGTGTTGGCAGGTAATAAAAGAATTACAGTACACAGAACAGTTACACAAAGAGTTACAGTACACACAAAGAGATTGTACATCCAATCATATCGCATAGTTGTAATCATTCCCACAATTCCTCACTTCGTCCAAATTTAAATATCAATGCTGAGAAGAAAATGAACGCATTTTGAAGAAATATGGCGATACCAGGCCAGTCATTTTTGCCATCTGAAATACAATAACAATCAAATGAGAACAAAACCTGGTAGAGACAATGGTGGAGATATGGTGGTGAATGAGGGAGCAGGCCAACAGAGACTCACCTTGGTTGACAACATAATCACTAAACAGTATCCAAGCAGCTGCAATCAATGAGCCAAAGCTTAGAATAAATCCAGTGAAAAACCAGATTTTAGCTCCAATAGCACCAAGGCACCCCCCATCCGTGGTGTCACCCCTCACTTGGCTGTTTGATACAGAATTTATCCTACAACAAAACAGTTCTATTGTTACACTGCTCTGGTGTGCAATATGACCTCCACCAATGCAACCCTCAGAAGGATAGTGGAAAGGAAATAGAGACAGGCACGCAGTTGCTGGTATAAATACAACCTTGCAGAGTACAACCAATACTGCAATACAAGTGAATAGAGCGCAATACAAGTAAATAGACTGCAATACAAGTAAATAGAGTGCAATACAAGTAAATAGACTGCAATATTATAAATGATTGTACAAGATCAGTAGAGTTAAACTAGCAAACAAATGAACAATAAAACAGCAATTCCACGAACCAACTAGCTATCCACTTTTACACAAAAATGTATTAGTGATACCTCACTCACATTATCAACGCCAGTGTGCTGACAACTCCAACTATGTGATAGGCTTTATGAAAATCACTTTCTAAGGGATAGGCAGCAGCAGCATCTGCTATCACCCACCAGGCTATGCCAAACTAAAATCACACAACTGGATGATACATTTAGTGAGAACACGACTTCAACTTACAACAAGAGAGGGACAAACAGTACAATCCCAGCTTGAAGACAAGACGCTTTCAAAGAACACAAACTACAGCCAGCTGCTTTTTACAATAAGCATTCAACTTGCCCTACACTGCGTGACATTATACATAAATAGGCAGGTTTGTTCTAGATAGCACTGGTCAATCACTTACCAATGTGCCAGCTACAATTGAAGCTACAGCATTTCTCTTCTCTCTGAGATGGTCAAAACATTCCCAGTCGGGTAAGTGACAGTGGTCTAAACATCCTGCCATTTGTACCTCTGGTAAAGATCTTGAGCTATGTTAAATGTGTGTGTAAATGTTTCAGCCCTAACAGAAAAAAAAGACGCGTGGAGAATCATTGACAAATTGCGCAATATTTATGCTTGGCAGGTCAAAGTAGCCAATGATTTTTGTTTCTATTTTCTCTCACCAATAGTATGGGAAAAAATCAAAAGCTATTTTAAAATGACATCCATAAATGTAGGTGATGAAGGGGCCCAGTTACGCCGTAACAAATGATGACGGGTACCGGCAATGCAGACGAGTTAATCTTTTGGAAGGTTTCATTATTCATATATACTGTTCATATAGCCGTCTATTTAATACATCATGTGCATGTGACTAGATATTCTAGGCAAATTAAAGTCAGAAAGACGGAGCAATCAAATCGAGCTAAAATATTCATAGCCTAAAACTAAAGGGAAGGAGTTCACTTGCTAGACTCGGCAGTTCACTAGTGGAACTGTGCTCTTATTTCTCTAGAAGCCTCCGTACATAATACTAGTACTTGAGACCTACACTAGAGGCACTTGCATCACCCTTAATTTTGTCAAAACTGCTCATCTAAGAGGATGACATTTGATTTTTGAAGTCATTATTCAATATCAAGATCCAATAATGAACATCCTCTCATTGGTTTTCAATGAAGGACAAGACTCCGTAATAGTAATGGCCCTCTTTACGCAACAGATGAGACTCATTGCTTGTTTCGATTCTCTTTGCATCTGTTCTGCATGTTTAACAAATGGGGGTCCTTGGTGTCAGAGGAGTAATTTAAAATCAGAAAGCAAAACAAAAGGTATGCAAGAAATCTGAATTTCACAGGAACACTGTAGAGTGTTGTCTTTGTGATTATAAATTTCTGTGAAACTTTACTAGTTACTATGGCTATGTCTATGCAAGAATAACAGTAAAAGTTATTTATTAAATGATTACGAAGCATCTACACTCTGCCACTGGGGTTGAAGGAGTTGAGCAACAACCAACTAAGAGATTTCCGATACAAATATTATTATTTGGTGCTTCAAACTTTTTGCTTTTTTCTAGCTCATCTTGTCAATTGTTATGGTATTCAGGATTGTTCACCAAAAAAGTCACGAAAGCAGCATATGAAATAGTCTTTTAGGAGCACTCTTCAATCAAACATCGAGGCTTGATAGTAAGCGATTCTCTCGGCCTCTGAACAACCCATCAAGGTTTGTGTAATGGTTCCACACATGAGGTGCTGATCCCACAAGCATGATGCTTATGAATCCTGTCTTTAAAGTTACCAAACACAGGAAAATCAAACAAAAGAAAACTGATGACAACTGTCCAAAATTCAGGAAAATGAGAGGGTACAAGATGGAGCATCTGATATAACTAGGTGTGTCATTCTATTGTAGCCCATTTAAAACTTCTACAGTCCCTAACTTTTTCCTCATTATATTATTGTTACTGGTTGAAAAGGGTTTGATCAAGTTTTCTCAATGAGCAGGTTATGGCCAACGTATTCCATATTCCTAACAGTATTTGGCAACAAATGCTGGTGAATCTGAGTGGTCTATAATTAGATACCATAAAAAAAACTTTTCTTAAATACTGGTCAACATTTATGATTTTCCAAACTTCTGTCAGCTGGTGGTAGTAGGTGTGACACCCTCCCCCACCCGCAGTCAGCTGATGCGACTAAGACTATTCAATGGCTCAGGCTTAAGACTTGATAGCAGTCTTCCATGCAGCTTTGTTACTTGCAGCAATCTTACTGGATTTTGGCTTGATCTGCATACCTGCAACATTGTGTGCCATTTGCAAACCACATTTCTCGACTAGTTTTGATGCGAGACTTTTTCTTGTTTCTTGATGTGAGCGACGTTGAAAAGATTGCCCTCATTTATGTTTTCTTTTTGTATCCTTAAATGCAACATGATCAATGTTGTCAGGCATAATCAGAAATATGCAGGTGTGTCTGGACATACTCGCTTGACACCATTCGAGACTGTGAACTCTAGAAGTGCGTTTGCCTTAAACTTCTTTGGGTTTTATTACTTCACGTAGTGAGCACCTAAACACCGTGTCAATGGTGCTTCAGTTGTCACGAAAAATGTTCTGAATTGCGAGTAAAACATCTGCAGTTATAGTGTCATTTATTTTGTTGAGGATATGTACCCGTATTTTCAAATAGTGAACAGACAAAATCCGTGATGTTGACAATTTGAATGGCAATAAAGTTGGCTCGGCTGACGACAAAACAAGTTCGGCTAGTCGAATAACTTACCTCGATGTCCACAAAGTGTTTGTAAACAATCATCGACTTGTTTATCAACAATTTGTGAATTTTAAGTTTCACAATGGAGGACAGCTTACTCTTTTCAGCCCACAAGCTCCGTTTCAATAAACCAACTAATAAGTAACCACCACTCTGTACTAAAAATGACCGTAAATGTTCTACCCGCATATAGCAGACACATCGCAATATTGAAATAAAATCATTGTTTATATAAAGTAAATGGTATGACCACAGATCAAGTAAATAGTAATGCAGAAACGACAAAAACTGGTCAGTCTTTTTTTAACAGTGCCGACAACTCTAAATATTTCATGCTTGAAGGCAATAATGAATAAAACAAAAATAATCTTCATTGTTGCTTGCAAAACATTATGAAGATATCACGAAAAGATCTAACAATAATGTACATCCGTAAGTAATTCTTTCAAATTCATTTCATTCGATTTTACACATATTTCATTCACAGAAAAGAAATTAAAACAACTGAAAAGTATACAGTATAATTTATCTGTGTTGTCCTCAAATTTAGGCTAAAGGACGATCTAGTCAAAACTGTTGACAAGCGATCTAACTTTGTCACCATTCTGGCATTCAACAATCGGTGCTGTCACCATATTTTCCAAATCATTTGTAGAAAAGACATTCTTTTGTAATTTCCACGGTTCTTCCTGCTGCCTCTTTTTTAGTAAGACGTAACCCCTTTTCCTTACCCTACCATCAAAACCCCCACCTCTAGACAAAACCCCTTACCTCTAGACAAAACCCCTTACCTCTAGACAAAACCCCTTACCTCTAGACAAAACCCCCTACCTCTAGACAAAACCCCCTACCTCTAGACAAAACCCCCTACCTCTAGACAAAACCCCCTACCTCTAGACAAAACCCCCTACCTCTAGACAAAACCCCTTACCTCTAGACAAAACCCCTTACTTCTAGACAAAACCCCTTACCTCTAGACAAAACCCCTTACCTCTAGACAAAACCCCTTACCTCTAGACAAAACCCCTTACCTCTAGACAAAACCCCTTACCTCTAGACAAAACCTCTTACCTCTAGACAAAACCCCTTACCTCTAGACAAAACCCCCTACCTCTAGACAAAACCCCTTACCTCTAGACAAAACCCCTTACCTCTAGACAAAACCCCTTACCTCTAGACAAAACCCCTTACCTCTAGACAAAACCCCTTACCTCTAGACAAAACCCCTTACCTCTAGACAAAACCCCCTACCTCTAGACAAAACCCCCTACCTCTAGACAAAACCCCTTACCTCTAGACAAAACCCCTTACCTCTAGACAAAACCCCTTACCTCTAGACAAAACCCCTTACCTCTAGACAAAACCCCTTACCTCTAGACAAAACCCCTTACCTCTAGACAAAACCCCTTACCTCTAGACAAAACCCCTTACCTCTAGACAAAACCCCTTACCTCTAGACAAAACCCCTTACCTCTAGACAAAACCCCTTACCTCTAGACAAAACCCACTACCTCTAGACAAAACCCCTTACCTCTAGACAAAACCCCCTACCTCTAGACAAAACCCCCTACCTCTAGACAAAACCCCCTACCTCTAGACAAAACCCCTTACCTCTAGACAAAACCCCTTACCTCTAGACAAAACCCCTTACCTCTAGACAAAACCCCTTACCTCTAGACAAAACCCCTTACCTCTAGACAAAACCCCTTACCTCTAGACAAAACCCCTTACCTCTAGACAAAACCCCTTACCTCTAGACAAAACCCCTTACCTCTAGACAAAACCCCTTACCTCTAGACAAAACCCCTTACCTCTAGACAAAACCCCTTACCTCTAGACAAAACCCCTTACCTCTAGACAAAACCCCTTACCTCTAGACAAAACCCCTTACCACTAGACAAAACCCCTTACCTCTAGACAAAACCCCTTACCTTTGGACAAAACTCCTTACCTCTAGACAAAACCCCTTACCTCTAGACAAAACCCCATACCTCTAGACAAAACCCCTTACCTCTAGACAAAACCCCTTACCTCTAGACAAAACCCCTTACCTCTAGACAAAACCCCTTACCTCTAGACAAAACCCCTTACCTCTAGACAAAACCCCTTACCTCTAGACAAAACCCCTTACCTCTAGACAAAACCCCTTACCTCTAGACAAAACCCCTTACCTCTAGACAAAACCCCTTACCTCTAGACAAAACCCCTTACCTCTAGACAAAACCCCTTACCTTTAGACAAAACTCCTTACCTCTAGACAAAACCCCTTACCTCTAGACAAAACCCCATACCTCTAGACAAAACCCCTTACCTCTAGACAAAACCCCTTACCTCTAGACAAAACCCCTTACCTCTAGACAAAACCCCTTACCTCTAGACAAAACCCCTTACCTCTAGACAAAACCCCTTACCTCTAGACAAAACCCCATACTTGGAGGTGCATAATAAAAAGTTTTAAATATCTAAAAAATTAAAACAGAGGGAAAGTCAAAAAAATTATATTCAAATCGAATAGTATCAACAGATTTAAATTATTGTAATTAAAAACTTATTAGGGAAGAAAGGAAATGCCAGGCTTGCATTTCCAGCATTGTTGTCGTAATCAATAACAATAATAATTTTTAAACCTGCAGTATGAGTTGTTTGACAAAAAACAAAATCACACAATGTAGAGTGAAAATTGAATAATAACTTTCAAACACAATAAAACAAATAAGTAAGTGCTAGTTTAAGATTATTTTTAGAAACTTGACTATTTAGCACTCTTTGACACTAAGGAAAGACAAGATAGGAGGTTTCGACTTCAGATAGGGGGTTTCGATGGTAGAATACAGCGTAAGATACGGGTAGCGAATTTCGTGACATATGTTCCCTTTTTTAAGTAGCAACAATAAGATCACATAGTTTCTCTCTAAGCTCGATACCACCACATTTTCAAACTTCTACTGGGCTATCAAATTTTCTGGGGGTTTTCTTTTTTCTGTCGGAAGTTATTGTTGATACCAGTTCCTATGGTTTTGTGTTTTGTGTTTTAAAACATCTGATCGACTTCCAAACCATTTGAACGCTTTTAAAATACTGTGAAGTTTTACAAATCTTCTGAAATCTTCTGAAATTTTTATATTTATTTTAATATAATATACACGACTTATTTATAATTGTAAAGGATTAATTTTTCAAGATTGTGTTTAACAACATTTTTATACAGTTAATTAATTGGCTCTATGTCGATTGATCTATGTCTATGTTGATAAAGTTGCATAGAGGCTATAAATAAAATGATGACGATCGCTTTTGGTTCGAAAGCCATTTACTTCGCATACTTTTCCAACTATTTCAAAATAGTCTAGACTATTTTAAAACAGCTCAGACTATTTCAAAATAGTTCATACGGTTTGTAAATAATTCATACTCTTTCTAAAGCGTTCATACGATCTGTAATTTTCTAAATCATATGAATCATTCCTAAGCCGTGAAAATTATTTGCAAAGGAACTATACACTTCTGCAAAATTTACAATTGTTAGACAGGAAATACAGTTTTATTGCATGAATCCCGCAGCTGCTAAGGCTGACGATTTATTTATTATAACCAACAAGCCCATTTTTAAACATAGTTTCTTGGGCTATTCTACTACAATTACCCAATTATTTTCAATGTAAAAGACGCTTTGCGAACCTCCTCAACTATTTTAAATCGGTCCATATGCTTTGAAAACGAAACCGTCTAACGTTATGAGCCACCATAAATTCCTCCAACTTTGATAACTTTTCAGTCTGCCATCGGTAGGTATGTCCAGAAGGCTGTTTAGAGCAGACCGGTCTACAACTCCAGGTACATTTAACAATGTACAACATGCTGCAGAAACCTGTTCAACCTCTCATTGTTGTCCTTTCAAGACCATTACCACACTACTATTATCATCATGATATTCTTGATTAATTCATTGAATGAAAGGACAGTCCCTCTTTGGCAGTAACACTGACAGCAATAACAAAAATAGTAATGATAATTAATTAATAATTAATTTAATATAATTCCTACTACTAACCATTATTATAAATTATTATTTATAATCATTCTCATCCATCATCTAATATCACAAATAACAATAAGCTTAGTTTAACGATCGTTATCATCAACTAATTAATTATTATTATTATTATGATAATAATAATTATTATCCTTTGTTTTCATTATAATAATATTTATCATTATCATCATGGTTATTTTTTGTTAATATTATTATTAATTAATAATAATTTATTAATAATAATAATTTATTTACCACCACCATTGATGATTGATTGAATTGATAGAAAAATTGATAGTAATAATAATAATGTAATAATAATAATTATTATTATTATTAATTACTATAATAAATTAATTAATTAATAAATATAAATAATAATAATAATAATTATCAGTTGTTGTAGAAAACGTGTTGATTTCATGGCAGACAGCCATTGAGCTCATGAAAACCAATGGAGTTTCTTTCTCAAATAACGAATAGAACAGAGCACTAGTTCATCGATTGTTTTACGTTTTATAACAGTCTAAAAAGAAATTCTTTCATCAGCTACTTCTAACAGCAAATTCTTAGTTCACGAATCAGATGATGTTTATTGAGACTAAGAAACTACTCAAAACAGAAGGACGGGGCCCTACCATTGCCCAACACAAAGCCAAACTTTGCATCTACGCCTTAGTTTCAAGTTTTCCTCGCTTTAAATACCCTGTGATACTTGATTTTTCGAATTACTGATAGCCATACCATGAAATATTCGCGAACGCTCTATGTTCCGGTGGCTCTATATTCCGGCGGGCCTATGTTCCGGCGATTTTTGCTCTATGTTCAGGTGAATTAGTTTTCATAGAAGAAGACTACCGTGGAGCATATTTTACATTTAAATAAAATGAAGTTCAAATGGATTGTATTATTTGATTTGGTACTTGGTTTGAAAAAAAACTTTAATGAAAATAGTTTATGATTATGCAAAAAGTAATAAACTAATTTTATTAGCAATAAAAACAATGGAAAAACAAAACTTCATTATAAAATAATTTAGCAATAGTTTGTTGTGAAATGTAGCGTCCTTTTTTAATAGTGCTCAACAGTAGCATTTTTCTATGAAAAATAATTCACCGAAACATAGAGCCAAAATCACCAGAACATAGACCCACCGGAATATAGAACCACCGGAACATAGAGCTAGACCCGAAATATTCGCGTACAAAACATAAACACAGGCTTAAAGTCACGTGGTTGTCAAAACGCAAACATGACGAGAAGTAGTAATGGGTGTTAAATTTTCCAAGTCTGCCTCTTTGACAGAAAAAGAGCAACAGATAAGTTTGGAAATCGAAGATTGGCTCATTTTAAGAAATAACACAATCAAAGAATTGCATAGAGTAGCCAATGAGTTGGATGACTTGCATAGGAAAGCCACTTACTCAAAAATATTGGGAGGATTAGCTGGAGCTGTTGGTGGAGGTTTGGCCCTAGGTGGGATTGCCTTTTCATTATTTACTGGAGGAACTAGTCTTTATTTAACTGGAGCAGGGCTTACAGTTGCAGCAGGTGGTGGAGTGACAGCTACTGTTGCAGAAGTCGTAGAATATTTAAAGAAAAGAACTCGTGTCGATGCTGCCCAAAAATCATTGGAAATCGACAAAGCTGCTCAGGCGAAGTTGCTTTCCAAAATAGAAACAACAATTGACACTTCCGATATAGACAGTGATGAGAAAATTAGAGCCAAGTCTAGCCTCAGGTCATTTGTAGATGGAATACAGAAGCTATGGGTATCTGGGGTTAAAATGTGAGTTTTTAATGAAGTTAAATTATTATTACTGTGATTATTATGATGACAGCAAAACATATATATTATATATATATATATTATAATAATAAATATTATGTAATGATAATAATAATGATTATTATTATAATAATAATAATGATTATAATATTGATATAGTAATAGTATAATTAATAATGTAGCCAATACAAATATATTTTTCAAATCAGCCTTGGGACGTTAAAAAACATATCATGGCGTAGAATCATATCTTGCAGTCACAATAGTAGTAAACTTTTTTGTCTCTCATTGATAGTTACTGAGAAAATGAGTTTTAAAAATGACCCTCTCAGCACCAAAATTACTTGGTTTTATGTTCGCACTGCGGTTAGTTTTACGCCTCATTATTGATACATTAGAGTGAAATCCGTGACGCATGACCAAGCGAGCGTAATTAATTTGCGGTTAATTACTAATTGCTTCATGATAATATATATTAAAAAAATTTACGTTTTTATTTGGCAAGGGAATTATTAAATCTATTTTCCTGCCTCCAGATGTAAAGGATCTATAACAAATAGTATATCAACAGGTCGGTAATATGACAGGCTAGTGATATAACATAAACTAAAATCATATGGTCCATCGGCGCACTGGGAATTTTCTCGTTTTCAACGTGGTTTTCAAGCATTTTGTCTGAAGCATACAAATATGTAAGCAGTGCAGTGATTGGTTAATCTCATTCGGCAAAGTGTATCCTATTAAACCCTTTTAAAATTTTGTTTCTAGCAGCATATGGTCCCAAGTTATTGAAAATTTTGTAATTCCCGAACATTTGGAAACTGAAAAAAACCAGGTGCTACAAATATTTATATCAATGCTTTTGACGTGTGACGTCATATTTCGTGATCAATTTGTAGACGCTAAATAATGAATAATAATAATCATATAATTGTAATAATAATGATATTATTAATGAATAATGTAGCTAGCACAAGTGCAATTTTTATTTTGACAATTTTTTCTCAAATAGAGCATCAGCATTTACAAAAATATGTTTTCCATCCAATGGTGCTAAAATTATTTGTGTCACACCAGTGGTTGTCTCAGAAAAGTAATTGAGAAAAAGTACTTTTGCTTAGGAAAACAATGGTTTGTGGTCCCCGTAATTAAGCATTGATGACAATGGTATTGTTGCGGTGATGCAAAATCAGTGACGCATGACCATCCGTCACGCTAATTAGCTATTGGTACGTTATATAATTTTTTTTAATTATTTGAATGTGACTCTCCAGTAAATAAATTGTTTTGTCTACATCACGTGATTGCTCCATGATAAATAGTATACCACAGGGTCGGTAAAATAACAGAGAATCTGAATGACATATACTGAAGTCTTAGTGGCCCATGGCGCAATAGGAAATTGCAAGTTAATGAAGTATTTTCCACCCGTTATTTTTGAGGTCCACAGCTATGAAGACCATGCAATTATTGGCTAAACCTGTGCGGTTTAGTGTGTCCATTTGATACCTTTTTAAATTTTGTTTCTAGCATTTTCTGGCCCCAAGTTATTAAAAAATTAGCCACGCAGAAATATTTCAAAAATTAAAAAAACCGTGAGGGACGAATTTACATATAAATCCTTTTGTCTTATATACGCTACGCTCGCATGAGTTCTGCACTAGCTAAATAATGATAATAAGTTACCAATAATTGTAATATTAATGAACTATATTGTAATAATTAGTGATTATTATTATTATTACTAATACCAATAGCGATGATAAATAATAAGCTATGTAATTTTTTCTGTTCTCAGTTTGTTAGTCAATTATCATATATATATATATATATACGCCAAAAGTTTGTTACAAAAGTTTCATACAAAGTTCGTGTTTTTTTTTCAAAATCATTATCTTTTTAAAATGGCATTATTTTTAAACATGAGAAGTGCTAACGAGTAACTTGTCAATAATGTTTATTTATTAGTGGAACATTTTAGCTTTTTCAATGATAATGAGAAAAGCCACCAAACTTACGGCAAAGGGCTAGAGTGTGTCTTTGATGTTATTATATCCACCTCGATAAAACCTACACCTGTGACCTTAACTGATACTAATCACTCCATTTGCTGGTCAAAAACAACGCTAATCATTCAATTTCATCGAAAATATTAAATCAACCACAAAAATTATAGCTATTTCTAGTTTGTATTTAAAAAAAGTGGCATACATTTCAACAAATAACTCTTTGAATACATGTTTTTTCGAAGTTGTATACCGAAACCAAATTTTTAAAGCGTTTCACTATATCAGGGATGCCCAAACTGTGTCCCTGGACACAGCATCTCTTTGTATGACTTTTGGTGTCCCTTCATCTTGACTAAGATTTTGCGTAAAAAAGTCTTTTATTGTTTCTACATTCAGCTAAGGTGACCAATAAGTTGCTACACACAGCGCATATCCCCCTCCCCCCCCCCCCATACCATCAAACTTGTCTGTTTGTCTGTCAAAAGTACTGACAAACATACCAGGTAGTTGCTGGTCATGGGCTGTCTCACAAAGAGAAATAAACTTCTGAGCATTTGCAAGAGAAAAGACATAATTATATCTATCTTACCAAAAGTTACTTACATAAGGAAAGATGTCCCATGTAATATTCGTTTTCTTGGTTGTTTACATATATAAATTTTTTCAATGTGCACTTTTGTATTCCAACTGCGGATGTCTATGTAAATTGTTGAGTTGTTAAAGCGTAAAATTAACAAATAAACCACAGCTACAGTCGAAATATGTTCTTGCTTATGAAAATCACATATTATGCATGAAAATAAGAAATAAATAATGCAGTGAAAAATAATAATGTCTCTCGTTCAGGTGCAGTTTTTAAATTTGTCCGTTTTTAACAAAAAATTTGGGCATCCTTGCACTGAATCATTTGCATATTATTAGCATATTAATATAGCGAGCGATAGGAGCATATGTCATAAGTGTGTAGGTTAGTGTGTTGGAAGTATACTATATTTATATTTGCAATGCTAGCCACATACTCTCTCATTGGTGTACATCGATATCTAATAAAATGGCGGTTGTTAACCTATAGGACTCGATAATCTTTTGTTGTAATCTCATAATGTTGGTGAATAAATGATTGAGTGAGTTTTTAGGGCTACTGGATCTTTCTGGCCAATCCAACGAAGGCTAAACCCTCTAACCCCAAAATTAATAAAAGTCTACAAAAAGTCAAAAATTCTAATCGTTTTCTTTTATCTGGTTTTTGCAGATATGGCTGGGCCAAGTCCGGCCAGGCAGTGTATTCAACAGTGAAATGGGCACAAACTGGTAGCTCCATCTGGAAGGTTTGTCTTTTAAAAATAACTAGTTGATTCATTTGCGATGAATATTTGCTATTTTTAATATCGAATGATAATCCTAGTGGACCTTGAAACACAATTGGGGTTGTTGTTACACTACACAGTACAATACAGAGTACGATGCACAGTACAATATACAGTACAATACACAGTACAATACACAGTACACTAGACAGTACAATAGATAGTACAATAGATAGTACAATATACAGTACAATAGATAAAACAATAGATAGTACAATATACAGTACAATAGACAGTACAATAGACAGTACAATAGACAGTACAATGCACTGTCTATTGTACTGTCTATTGTACTATCTATTGTACTGTCTATTGTACCATATATTGTACTATCTATTGTACTATCTATTGTACTGTCTATTGTACCATCTATTGTACTATCTATTGTATCGTCTATTGTACTATCTATTGTACCATCAATTGTACCGTCTATTGTACTGTCTATTGTACTGTCTATTGTACTGTCTATTGTATTATCTATTGTACTATCTATTGTACCATCTATTGTACCGTCTATTGTACTATCTATTGTACATTTTATTGTACTGTCTATTGTACTATCTATTGTATTATCTATTGTACTGTATATTGTACTATCTATTGTACTATCTATTGTACTATCTATTGTACTAGCTATATAGATAGTACAATAGATAATACAATAGATAGTACAATAGATGGTACAATAGCTAGTACAATAGATAGTACAATAGATAGTACAATAGATAGTACAATATACAGTACAATAGATAATACAATAGACAGTGCAATAGATAGTACAATAGATAATACAATAGATAGTACAATAGATGGTACAATAGCTAGTACAATAGATAGTACAATAGATAGTACAATATACAGTACAATAGATAATACAATAGATAGTGCAATAGATAGTACAATAGGCAGTACAATAAAATGTACAATAGATAGTACAATAGACGGTACAATAGATGGTACAATAGATGGTACAATAGATAGTACAATAGACAGTACAATGGACAGTACAATAGACAGTGCAATAGACAGTACAATAAATAGTACAATAGATAGTACAATAGACAGTACAATAAATAGTACAATAGATAGTACAATAGACGGTACAATAGATGGTACAATAGATAGTACAATAGATAGTACAATAGACGGTACAATAGACGGTACAATAGATGGTACAATAGACGATACAATAGACGATACAATAGACAGTACAATAGATAGTACAATAGATAGTACAATAGATAGTACAATAGATGGTACAATAGACAGTACAATAGACAGTACAATAGATAGTACAATAGACGGTACAATAGATAGTACAATAGATAGTACAATAGACAGTACAATAGACAGTACAATAGACAGTACAATAGACAGTACAATAGACAGTACAATAGACGGTACAATAGATAGTACAATAGACGGTACAATAGACGGTACAATAGACGGTACAATAGACGGTACAATAGACGGTACAATAGATAATACAATAGATAGTACAATAGATGGTACAATAGATAGTACAATAGATAGTACAATAGATAGTACAATAGACGGTACAATAGACGGTACAATAGACGGTACAATAGACGGTACAATAGACGGTACAATAGACGGTACAATAGACGGTACAATAGACGGTACAATAGACGGTACAATAGACGGTACAATAGACGGTACAATAGACGGTACAATAGACGGTACAATAGACGGTACAATAGACGGTACAATAGACAGTACAATAGATAGTACAATAGATAGTACAATAGACAGTACTATACACAGTACACTACACAGTACCTGCTCTTCATCTAAATTTTCCTAGCAACAAGTCTACCACACAAGTTAGTGGTCATCGTTTATAACATCTAAGTGTTGGTCTTGTAGTTCGGTGCTACTCAAGGTCTAAAACGTACCCTGATGTCTGTGGGTGGAGGTTTGGCTGGCTCCCTGTTCATGATAGTTGATTTGGGCTATGTCATTCATCATGCTATAGAGATCAGGAGAGGCAATCCATCAGATGCGGCCAAGTCCATTAGAAATATCTGCGCTATCCTTGAAGTAGAGAGAGACAAGATTGTCGCTCTAGCACAGACCCACTAGACATGGAGCAGTCCTTGCTTCTCATATTAGACATTTATTGTATTTATTTGCTCTCAGAGCCTCAAATCTGTTTGTTTACAACCATGCCATGTTGGTATGAAATGTAATCAATTTTGTAAATATAAATATTTTTTTATAATTACCTCAAGTTTGTATGTATTGTTTGGTGAATAAGTTTGATGGCAATGTTCATTGATATTTGGGTGACAAATCAAGTTTTTAATCTGCTAAATACAATTCAATGGCCTCAATTGGTCCATAGTAGCTCAATAACTACACTTGTGACAAATATTCCCTGCCTTATTAACTCCATACTTCTATGTACCTGTGTTGTACCCAACTCATTGGTTTCTATCAACACCATAGTTTATCCTTTTCTTCTGATGCTTGCCTGTTTCATTATCTTGTCTCTCTGGATTGCTGCTACTTCTCTGTCAATCTGAGATAACAAAGTGTGATCAACACAACTACACACTCAGTGGTATTGCAGTGTTGATCCTCACTTTTGCCTTGGATATCCACTTTCAGTAGTGCCAATTATTAAGAAAGTTCTGAGCTACCCATTAATATTACTTTATGGGAAAAACAATATCGAGTTACTTTACAGGATAATTACAGATGTTATCATTACTAGTTGAGCCCCTTGTTGTGTACATACTTTAATTATTCTACTATTATGCTCACAAAGAAAGCCTCAGAGTAGAAAGTCAAAAGTGATTAGTACAAGAGTCCCATTATCATGGTGCAGATGTCCTCATGGTCTAGATCACATGACCTAGCTTTTGTGCTAACCAAGCACCTGCTGTTTGAAGCATAAGCTATGAAACCAGCACTACAACTACCTCATTCTTCTATTACTGTTTGTTGTGAGTTTCTAGTGTAGCTAGCTACAAATCAGACTTAGTGACTTAGATAGCTGGGTAGTTTTGACATTCTGCCTGAATGACAAGGAGTGTCATTGTCACCCTGCGTTACTGCAGGAGTCTCCGATTTGAAGGTTGTTGTCATGAAAGGGTCCTAGTTTAGATTAGATGTATGGGCAGCAGTATTGCGACCATTGGTGGCATTTCTAGACTTTTCTGTTGTGAAATAGGCACTAGAGTTACTGAGATTCGTTGGGGAATCATTGGACTATCCATCTGTCCTTGCTTGTAACTTTCCCTTAGGTATCTCAACCTGCTCATCTCTTTTAGCACATCTGATACAGATATATTCCTCCATTGCAGCTTGCTTCGCCAATTTGTGCTTTCTTTGTAATATGCAATGTTGGAGGAGAGCAGTAATACAGGTTAGTATGGTGTACATTACGTCAATATATTTTACCACCATTAGACTCCAGAACCAACATCGAACTATGCACTTCCTGCACTATAACATAAAAAGGGGTTTGCACTTTGGTAGTGCTATCTCTTTTCATAAGTACCAAATCAACTCTTGCCATGTGAGGTTTCCCTTGGTTTCCATTTTCAATCATACCCGTGCTTTAGTTTAGCATCTTTGTCACAACCCTCACCATCATTACATATGTCTGCTAAAACGGATCGCTAGTTTGGATCTTGCTGCCAAAAACCATTTCTGAGGGCATTTTTTAATAAAAGGTGTGGGCCATCATGTATTAGCAAATTTCAGTTTTGTTATCAACACCCTCTGCATAAGCAATTTTGATACGCTTCATTGAACGTTAGTTTGGTCAACTAGCTGTAATAAAGTGATGGTGTATTTGAAGCAATTTAGTGAACTCTTTGGATTATGAACTACGTCCGTTATTTGGTTGTATACTAACAGGTAAGTTTTTCGATGACCTTGTCTGTCATAATCAGTTGTAGAAGTTTTACATCATAATCATAACACCTGCTATGGTAGTTTACCACAACCAGGTCATTGTCACCGTTGGGAGAGGGTCCCAACGATCACAACCGAAATCTTCCCATGGCCCATCGGGCAGGTCATTTACCATAGCAGTGTCTCTTGGGATAGGCGCCCCTGTTAGCTGACACCCATAGCATCTTTTAAAATACTAGCCCATCTCAAGACCCATCTTTGGTTGCCATACTCTAGGTCTGAGGTTGTCTTTAGTTCCAGCTACACCTAAATGACCTTTGTGACCTAATACTAGAATGCGTTTTTTGAGTTTTATAGGCACCACTATTCCATTCATATGAAGCAACAGTTATCAGCGACACATAGTTCATAGCACAATGTACAGTATACACAATACTTGCAATGGCAAAACACCGAGTCAATTGAATTCTAAGGCTTCACAAATGTAGCTGATCTCTTGGTTGACAAAAGAGACACATTCTACCTCTTTACTGTTACTGCTGACATAGAAAATTCAATACCATTTTCGGCCTCATATTAATCCGGACATGGGTCGACAATGTTAACAGCACCTTTCACATACTTGAGTTTACAATAATAGCACTGGAACCTCAGCACTCAGTATTCTATTCTGAGCAAAGTTCTCTTAGTTTTGCTATCATATATGGCGCCCACGACTTAATCCATGAGAAGAGTAAAGTGAACTCCAAATAAATAATGCTGTAACCATTCACATGCCCATACGATGGCTAAAGCCTCCTTTTCTGTTCGCATATATTGTGCCCCAAAATCTGCCAGAGTCATGCTGTTTAGCACACCACTCTTGATTCTCCATCATGATATTTGACTAGTAGAGCCCCCAAGCCAGCTGGGCCAGCTGCTGTGTACAGTACCGTTTCTCTGGGCATGACAAAGTATTCTAGCATTTCACGGTTAGCCAAGTCTTTTTTAAATTGTAGAAGGCCTGTAGCTCTTCTCCATTGAAAGTCGTAGTTGTGCTAGGAGAGGCACCGACAACCAACTTTCTCAGTGGCTCAGTTTAGCTTGAGAGAAATGCAGTGAACTTGGAGCAATATACCAGCAGCCCAAGGAAACACCTCAGTTCCATGGCAGTCTTGGAACTATGGCCTCTGTTATCACTTTCACTTTATCAGGTCTCGAATCGATACCTTTGTGAGAGATCCTATGTTCAAGGAATTTTATGCTCCGAGCACCGAACACACATTTCTCCTTGTTCAGAGTCCTCCCAGATGCCCCCAAGCCAGCAAGAGTCAACAACCACTTCTTGTCGTGCTCAGATTTCGTCTTTCATTGTATCACTATATCATCACCGAGGTTAGCTACACCAGAGATACCGCTAATAAGACTTGCCACTTCATGTTGATAAATTTTTGTTGTGGCACTGGTTCCAAATCAAACGTTTATACCTGCATGTACAAGCATGTTAAATGTTGTAATATCTCGTTATGCAATTCTAAGAACAAACTGATGGAAACTCATTTTGAGGTCTGCTTTTGAGATAAATTGACCGTCATTCATATCTAGCAGCAATTCATCCACTGCAGATACAGGATAGTGGTGTCTCACAACTGCAATGTTTGCTTTTTGCATGTCTATGCGTAGTATGATTTTGTTATTTGGTTTTGGAACCAAACTAACCCAAGTAATATGTTCTTCTCTTTCCCTATTATGCCTAATTTCACAAGCTCATCCAAGTTTTTCTGTAACCTACTCATCATGAGAAGAGCCACCTACTGTGTGGTTTTGCTATTGGATCTATGTCACTTCTAATGGTCAGTGATATTTCCTTGTCAGCACTCCTGGTTGTATTGGGAAAAAAATATGGGGAAATCTTGAAGCATAATCTCTCAAAGCTACATTGGCAAGTTTTACAATATCTAGTTTTTTTTGGCTATGTCTATAGCAAGTAGAGGCTCTACTCTGCCATCTACATGAAGAGTATTTTTAGGGCTACCTTAATCTTACATTAGCCGAAAATAGTCCAAACGCTTTTATAGAAGCAGCAGAAGAGTATATGTAAATATCAGGTCTTCCTTTTTCGTGTTTGGTCACAGTGACATTTCTAACTTTTAGTTTTTCCTGATGTTTTTCCCATAATCTTTCATTCAGTATCTGTGACAATCACAAAACTGGATTTAATGCCCCTGCTAACAGAATAGTTATATGCAGGCTCATGCTATTTGCATAAAAAACAAAACGAAAAGCAAAGGGCAGATCTGTTTTAAAGTTTAGGCCATCTAGACTCTAGTTGATCAGTGATTGTAGCTACTAGCATCAGCGTTTACTCAGTCTTTGCGTGTGTAATGTTCTACCCGAAGCGGTACATTCTCTAGGCTTATGATTAGTGCCACATCCTCGCAAGACCTTGGATTACTGCTTACACCACTATGTTAACATTAGAAAAAGCAACCCAAATTTGATACTGTATTCCCTACCACCACCTTTGTTAGAACTGCGTTATTTACCATTCTAATGTCGAGACTCTTTTATTTTATTTCTTTTAGCTGTTGTTCAACAGCTTTCAGTGTAGCTGCAATACTTCAAGTTTTTTTGCCATTGTCCGATTAGACCCCTTCCCAAGCAACTTGAGACACAGCTTGTCTTACTTGCCAGCAGAAGCAGCTTGATCTCTTATTTCAGAATCAGCATTGGTGTAACGACCTACAGCTGCATTTCTCAGCCTAGCTATGAATTGTGCACGTGTTTCTCAGCCTAGCTATGAATTGTACTAGCATTTCTCAGCCTAGCTATGAATTGTGCTCATGTTTCTCATCCTAGCTATGAATTGTGCTAGTGTTTCACTTGTTTTTGAGTCAGTTTTCCAAACATGTACCTTTAGAAAGAAGAATTAGGCTCTATTTTGGTGTGGTTTTTAGTGCTTGTATAACAGCATCCTAATCATCAAGCTGACCAGTTGCATCTAGAGAACTAAAGATTTCCCTCAAATGCTGACCCCCATGTGACAGTATAGCAGCAAACTGGTCTTCTGAGCCACCCATTAGTTTGAGCGTCTATTGGTGGTTTTGTGTTAAACAACCCATGGAGTCTTCGAAAACCTCAAACTCTTTGTGCCATTGTTTCCAATGTAATGGAACCTTTGAAGCACTTTCCACAAGATCAAACTTAGGTGGATCATGCAAATCACCGATACTAGTAGCCATCGTTTTCAAAATGGTCCTTTGATTATAAAACAAATCAACTTTGGTTTAGATGACACCGAAATGTAACTCTTCATAGTTTTGATTTTTCATTTTTTTCATCGAAACAGAAATCGGGTAACACAATATCCTCAACAAATAAAACTAACAATTGTATAATAACAATAACTATAATGTATGAGTGAAATAGCAGGACCTATCGTCTTTGAACGCTGTAGTAATTAGTAACGTACTACAACTACTACAGGAGCATAGGCATCAGTAAGCAGAAAGATTTGTCACTCTCCCTCTTCTTCCTTCACTGAAAACTCTCACTCGATGCCAGATGTTGTGCAAGTGTTATATTTGTAATATACTCTTACGATTACAGAATAAGCCACTGAGCATAAAGACACGATGCGATTGTCATAAGCGTCCCATTATCATGGCGCCGATGTCCTCATGGTCCAGATCACATGACCTAACCATGGCGCTAACCAATCACCTACTGTAATCATCACAAACTATGAAACCATCACCTGTCATTCCACCCATCTATCCTTATCTTCGCAAAACTTATTTTACTTGACCATAGCAATGTTGAGAAGCAGATTCTTTCAAGCTGTTGAGATCTGCTTTTTTCTTAAAAACAATACGTATTGCAAATGTAACATTGTAATGTCCTAGCAGTAGAGATGGGAACAATACAATTGAATTTTTATTTGAATTTTAAAATGCAGCACTTTTTAATTTTGGAATTTCTATTTAAATTATAAGGTTGAAAAATTGGGTATTATGTCATTTGCAAATATTGTGAGTTTTTGTTTGCATTATGGTGATTGCAACTATAATGGAGCTATTTGAATTAGATGGTTCGCAGATGTATATATTAAAATATTTATTTAAATGCCAGTTTGTACTGTTTCATATTTTTTAATCTTAGATTTATCATTATAAAACTCGATCTGATAATTTTTGGCTGAAGGGTACCATTGCAATTGCAAATAAGAACATATAAAAGTAGACTAACCGGTAAGTGATATTTCGTTAGATGCTACAGCATTTGTAGCGTAAAATGAAAATTACTGGCTGGTTGTACTTTCTGCCCATTATTTGAAGAAACGTTTAGTTTAACCTGATGACTGGATGACTAGCTAGTGTCAAGTGCATGAAACGTCGACATTTGGTTAAACGTTCAAATTGATTTGGTTTGTTTCGAATGCGAAACAGTATTTCACTTTTTATTTAAGCTTTATGATTTGTCAATTAGTAAATTTGGTAAAATGTAAATCAGGATACTTGAATCTCAATATAAAAGCATACATGCAATTCAGTCTCATGAAATGCATTACAGGGCATTTGAACTAGCATTTAAATTATAAACTTTGCTAGTCAAGTATTGTGCAGGATTTCACTGTGGGGGTGTGAGTTGGTAGCTCGGCCTACCTGCACAACCTCCCGAACTGTAATGGCAACTGTGTCTAGTGTGCTAGCGATACAACCCTTCCACAGGTCGACTTAGTATACTGGAGAATGGTGGTTGACCATCTCAGTAACTAGTGAGCTGCCGGTTGCGTTAGCTGTCGTTTTGTGTGTGCAATGAGTTCGAACTTTGAAGGGCGAACTAGTTGAACTAGGTTCGGCCAGCAGAGGTTCGGCTGTCTTTTTGTAGTGCTGTGCAGAGGTCGAACATTGAAGGCGAAGTTAGTCAAAGCTAAGTTCGGCCAGCAGAGGTTCAGACTGATCTGCCTGTATATTACTACTTGAGTAATGGTGCGCAGTGAAGTTATTTGTATGTACAAAGAAACTTCTGAGAGTGTGCAAGCTGACTCTGATTTATTTGACATAAACATCCGTATTTATGCATGCAATTACATAACAAAAGTGACAGACAAGTATTAGACAAAAGAGGCCACACCTGGCACAATTGATTGGCCAGCGTGTGCGAATAAGATATAAGAGGTGGTACATCAGTGAATGCATGGTTTCACTCACATGGCAAATGTATAAGTTTACATGTAGATAGAAAAATAATAATTGATATGCATAGAACTACTTGCCCTAAAGCGCGGGCATAGAATAATGACATGTAGACAGTACTGGAATAGATGTGTGTAAGCGTAAGGTAAGTGTAAGCATAGAACTATATACCATAGAACGTTCGTAATGGCGCCGGTCCTTCACATACTCCGCCCCATTGGCGATGGTGGCCAATAAACTGGTCGGTGGCTTCGAACGATGTCTTCTTTATTCTCGATAAGGTCGGGTTAACTCCTTCTTGATGTCTTCTGCGCGTAGCAGCAGCTGGCAAGCTTCATGTGTAATGGCATGTAGCTCGCGGTCCAACGCCTCCATGCGATGCCTATGTTCCCGTCTCCGTCTTATTCTTTCTGCTTCAGCCGAATGCTCACGTTCGGCTCGCCAACTATATGAGCTTGGCTGTGGGCGCTCCCTCCTAGGTGAGGTCGAGCGTCGGGGTGGAGTTATCCTCCTCTTCTTTGTCGGGGGAGATGAATCTAGTTGTTTTCCCAGTCGTTTTTGTACTGGCGTCTTCTCCCTTGGTGTCTTGTTGTCAGGTCTCCTTTCTACTGGTGCTTTCTCTCTTTCTATGCATGGGGTCGGGGTGCCGAAGGGTGGTGGTGATTCCCAGCCCATGGCTCTACAGAACTCTTTGTATCGATCGGCATCTACCTCGTATAATGGCTTAGATTTGCCACCGTGTTCGGCAGTGCCACCTTGTACACGAATATGTTTCAAGACGGCGTCTCTTGATGGGCTCTTCTTCCCACATTTGCAGAAGAAGAAGGTTAGGTGCTGCCGCACGTGGTAGGTGACACGCTTTCTTACTTGCTGGTAGTTGCAGCGCTGGCACTTCCACTGTTCGCTGTCGTCTATTTGCACTGCCATCTCTTTTATGGTTCTCATCGTCTCTCCACTGAGCCAGATTTCTCTCATCGGGTTAGGCGTCGACTTTGGTGAGGTGATTTCTCCTTCCTCTACAAGAGCAATATGTCGTACATTGACGAGAGGTGATGTACTGGCTTTCTGTAACATGTCCTCCTTGCGAGGGACAGTTACTGTTAGTTTCATCTGTTGATCCAAGGCTCTGGTTAGGGATTGTATCGACACGTTCGGTAATTTCTCACCTGTTGTCGATGTGATGTCAATCTTCTCCTTGGTGTGTTGTGATGTTCGAGCCATGGTAGTTGATGGAATGTCCGGTTGGTCTACTCTTCTCCTGTTGGGTAGCGAACTCGTTCTCTGTTGGATGGCAACTGAGCGTTGGCGGCTCCTGCACCTATCTATATTCTGATTGGTGGTGGCTACCACGTGTTCTCTCAGCGTCATTCCCCACGTGGTATTGTTTTGATGACGTGGGGTGGCGGGTAGTTGTTCGCAGCAACTGGGAGTTATGCTGTCCTGTTCCATATTTTTTTCGGCGACGAGTTTACTGGTTTGGGGAGTTGTTTCCTCTTGCTCTCTTTTTCTCCCTCGTCTCTCTTCATGACAACTCGTCCCACTTTCTTCTATCTTTCTCTTGTTTATTCTTCGTTTCACTTCTATCCAACCGATTTCGGCCGGATTTTCTAGTACTTCTTTCTCCAGGAGAGTAGTTGACGGTGGCAGTGATGTGACCTCCCTGCTTCCTGCTGCAGTAGGTGGGGTACTGGGTATGTGGGGCTCCCCCCTTGCTGTATAGCAGTGGTAGTCGTTCAATCTGGTTGGCTTTTGCCTCTCCCTTTGTGGTCGACTCACAGGTGAGGCGGGCAGCCGGCTGGGCTGTAGGGGCGGCCAGTCTTCGTCACTGAGGGCTGGGGGCCTCGGTGGGCTGGGTGCCCTTTGGATGACCTCTGGTGGGGGTGTGTCTTCTTCTTCTACACTTCTTCTTTCCTCTACTTTGACCTTGCTGTGTCCTAGCACTTCAGGCCTTCTGGTAGGACTGTGGCGCACCGTAGGTGGAGGCGGGGGTGACAACTCCCGAGTGTGGGGTGTCTCCTCTCTCAGAGGAAGGTTTCCAGAGTCCTGGAGAGGCGACGGACTCGCGAGATCCCTGATCGGCGGTGGCCTTTCTGGTGGGGGTGACGGCAATGGCAATGGTAATGTTTCTGGTACGGGCAGTGGTAGAGGTAATGACTCTAGGTTCTCAGCGGGGGCTGGTCGTGCCTTGGGGGGTCGTCCTCTTCTGGCCCCTTTCATGTTTGGTTGGAGGGCGGGCTCTCGGCAAGGGGGTGCCCGGCCGACTGGTTCTTGGCATGTCCTATAATGGCGCAGCCGCATTCCATTTTGAATGGACCACTGCCCATTTCTCTCCACTTTATAGGTATGGTTTGGGAAGGCCTCCAGCACCTGGTAGGGTCCGACGAAGCGTGGCTGCAGCTTCGGATTGCTTCCCTTCACTCTCCGTTTGTTTTCTAGCACGACGAGTTCCCCCTTCTGAAACACGGCGGGCTCCTCATCGTCTTGACTCCTAGTCTCTTGCTGTTGATGCCTCAAGTACTCATGTGCCTTCTGGAGATTTTCCTGCACTTCTGCTGTGTGTTCCGAGACGTTGCGAGGGTCCAAGGAAGGGGGCGTGCCTGTTAGTTGGTCAGGAAGGCGTACCTCCCGTCCCATTACTAACATGTTGGGCGTTTCCCCGGTTGCTGAATGGGGGGTACTGCGACAGGCCCGCATGATTTGCGGCAGTAGACTGTCCCACTCGTCCTGGCCTTTCGTCAATATCAACGTCCGGAGTGCATCTCCCAGCGTCCGGTTTTGACGCTCCACCATTCCATTCCCTTGCGGGTGATAGGGGGTGGTCCTTGTCTTTTTGATGCCCCACAGGCTACACAGCTCTTCTAACAGCACGGACTCAAACTGAGCCCCTTGGTCGGAGTGTAGCTGTTCGGGCAGGCCCCAGTAAGCAAACACTCGTTCGTCCAGCGCGACGGCGACCGTAGGTGCTGTGGCATCAGGTAGAGCTATTGCATCTTGCCAACGGGTGAAGTGGTCGGTGAGGACCAACACCCAACGGTTCTTCCTTTTCGTCAAGGGCAGAGGGCCGACTAGGTCGACCGCCAGCTTCTGAAAAGGTCGTCCCGCATACATCCTTTGTCGGTGAGGGTTCTCTGCCTTCTTCCCATTCTTGGCGACTTGGCATACCTCACAATCCTTGATTAGTCTCCTGACCAGGGGGGATATGCCTGGCCAGTACCAATCCATCAGGATGCGCTGTCTTGTCCGATGAATCCCTGCATGGATCATCCTGTGCGTCTCCCAGACGACCTGTGTCCTCCTACTTGGTGGGCAGACTACACATTGCTTTGCTCTGGAAGGATGGTGCAGCGTGATTACGAGCACCCCGTCAGGGCGGATCTCCATCGCCTCCTTCCGATCATACAGTGTCTTCAACTCGACACTTCCTTCGGCCAATTCTCTCTCTGTGACGCTTCCCGGCCGTCTCAGCTCGGCATAAATCCGGCCTACCGCATCCTGCCCGTCCCTTTGCTCTTGGGCTAAGGTTTGGGCGGAGTGTACCGGGTTTGTCACAGTGAGGTTGACCCGCTCCTCCTTCTCTCCTTGCTCCGTAGACTCCCTCTTCACCATCTCTCCCGGCCGTCTCGGCTCGGCGTAAGTCCGGCCTACCGCATTCCGTCCCTTCGGCTGGGCCGAATCCTGGGGGGAATGTACCAGGTTCAATGTGTCGAGGTTGTCTCTAGCCTCTCTCTGAGGTCTCTGTCCAGCTTCTTGCCGCAGCTCTACATGGGAAGGTCCCCCATCTCTTTGCTCGATGGAGCTGCACTGCCTACAATCCGCACAGGGTCCCTGTCGGCTGAGCCCATCAGCATTACCATGGTGAGTTCCAGCTCTGTGCTCGAGCTTATATCGGAATTCAGCCAAGATCTCCAGCCATCGCGCTATCTGGTTCGATGGTTCCTTCCGTCTACACAGCCAGCGGAGGGAGGCGTGGTCCGTCCGGAGCTTGAATTCCCGCCCATAGAGGTAGGGACGGAAATGTTTCACTGCCTTGATGACAGCGACCAGCTCCTTCCGTGTGACGCAGTAGTTCCTCTCTGCTGGTGCCAGCGTCTTGCTGAAGTATGCAATGACGCGTTCCTTGCCTTCTTGTACTTGGGAGAGCACAGCACCGACTCCTACCGCACTGGCGTCAGTATCCAGTATATACGGTAAGTTGGGGTCGGGGTATCCGAGTACCGGGGCTTGGGTGAGTCTGTCTTTGAGCTGGTCAAAGGCTGTCTGCTCCACCTGTCCCCACTTCCATGGTGTCTCCTTGCCCGTCATCACTGTGAGAGGTTTAGCAATCGTGGCGTAGTCGGGGAGGTACTGGCGATAGTACCCGGCTGTTCCTAAGAATGCCTGCAGCCCCTTTACGTCCGTTGGTGCCTCCCATCTCCTGACTGCTTCCACCTTTCCTGGGTCGGTAGCCACTCCTTTTGCGCTTACTACGTGTCCGAGATACTTGACCTCTTCTTGCAGCAGTTCGCATTTAGAGGGCTTCACTTTCAGGTTTGCCTGGTGGAGCCGTCCCAGCACTTCTCCGAGCCTCTGTAAGTGCGTCTGGAAGTCGGGCGCGATGATAATCACATCATCTAAGTACAAGAGTAACGTCTTCCAGTGAAGACCTTTGAGGACCTTTTCCATGAGCCGCTGAAAGGTGGCGGGGGCTGACGTCAACCCGAAAGGCAACACCTTCCATTTCCACAGGCCGCTTCTTGTGGTGAAGGCCGACTTGTCACTGGCGTCCTGGTCCAGGGGAACCTGCCAGTATCCACTAGTGAGATCCAACGTAGTGAAGTACTTGCTCCCGGCTAGAGCATCCAGTGATTCGTCGATTCTGGGGATGGGGTAGGCGTCTTGTTTGGTTATATCATTCAGCCTCCGGTAGTCCACACAGAATCTCCACGTATCGTCCTTCTTCCTCACCAGTACCACAGGGGAGCTCCAAGCTCCGTCGGCCGGCTCGATCAGATCCTTCTCTAAAAGGTCCTTAATCTGGCGTTCTGCTTCCGCCTCCTTCTCTGGCCCCAGCCGGTGTGGTGGGCATCGAATAGGTCGGGCTCCTTCCACTGTGGGGATTGAATGCTCTGCTAGGGCTGTTCTACCCAGGTCTCCGCTATGGCTACTGAATACCGTCTGGTATTCGATCAGCAGCTCCTTTACTTGCTGCTCCTGCCATGGGTCCTGGCACCCTCTCTTTGCTTGCTGGAAGAGGTCGTGCAGATGGGGGGGCAACTCTCTTCCTCCCGTCTTGCTCCTCTGCTGTCCGTCTGGTTTCGTCAGCTCTTGGACGCCACCCTCTTCTACTCCCGTAAAGGTACCAATAACCTCTCCTGCGGGTAGCCTTAGGGTGTCCTGCGTCGGGTTCAAACATCTAACCAGCACGTGTCCCTGAGCGTCAGGCCTGTTGACGCTGGTGGCGATGGGTATCCCACCCTGGATGCTTTCAATCACTCCTTGCGGGAACGTATCCCTGGAGCTCAAGTGACATGGAATGGTCACTTCTGTCTGTGGTGGAAGCTGGGTGTCCTGTCGGACCTGCACCTTGGACACGAGATTTCTCCCGTGGCGGTCGGTACAGGCCAGCTCCTTTCCTTGTATCACCAGCACTGGGCGGTCGAATCCCATCTGGCATTCTTGGCTTGTCAGGAAGGGCATCCCTAGGATAACGTCCTCGTTGACTTGACTGACCACAAAGGTCTCTTCAAACTTGACGTGCCGTATCCTCCCCTTCAGTGAGAGCAAGCCGTAGAACGGAAGTCTGGTACCGTCGGCCATGATCCCATGGGAATCGTAGTGCTGCAGATTGCGCTGTACGTGGTTCGGTAACCGATCAAAGACCCGCTTGGACAACAGGTTAGTGTTGCAGCCCGTGTCTATGAGGTGCGTTACCGCCTCTCCTTCTACCCTTCCAGGTAGGTAGTAGCTCGAACGATATGGTCGCTCGATCTGATTGCTCTGGAGTGTCACAGGCTTTGGAATGAATTCTTCCTTCCTCAGTGGGGGCGTTTGTGTCTGCTTGTCCTTCCTCCTGGGCCTTGGTTCCTGCTGCTCTGGAGTCCCGTCGCCGTCCGTTTCTTCTGCCACTGAGCTGTCGAGGGCCGACAGGCTGGCAAAACGGTTGTGTAGGGCGATGGGGGGACTAGTCAGGAGGTCCAGGGGAGGAGTCGCTCGACGCACTGTTGCCGGTCCACTGGAGGGTGCCTGTGCCCTTTCCTTCTGATGTGCCGTTGCCCGTGTGCAGCCAGCGGGTCTCCCTACTGCTGCGGGCGGTAGTCGTTTCCCTGGCGGCTAGGCCAAGGGACGGTCCTACATGCCTTCCGGGTGTGGCCTGTCTGTTGGCATCCCCAACATCTCTTGGGTGGCTCAGGCTTCTTCTCCATCTTTAGGCTGGCAACCTCTTTGCTCAACCCTTCTATGGTCTTGAGTAGCTGTGCCAAGGGGTCCTGCACCTCTTGGTGTCGAGCCGTCTCTCTCGGTGGAGTCATCTCCTCTTCCAGGGGGTCGGTCTCCACTGTCCTGATGTGGGGTCCTCCCAATGGTTGGTGAGGCACCTGCAGGAACTCGTTTCCTGCCAAGATTGCTTCCTCTAGGTTCTGAGGGCGTACTGCCAACAAGTGACGTTGCAGGTACGTGTGTCCTAGAGTGCTGTGGAATGTCTGCATTACCAGCTCATCCCTATTCTGTCGCGGCAGGGTGCTGTGGGCTGCCGTAACGAGGTGCTCGACCGTGAGTGCATGGTCTCTGAGACTTTCTCTGGGGTTTCGTCGGTAGCTTAGCAGTTTTGCTTGGGCTTCCGAACGAGTCATGCCAAAGGTTGCTCGTAGCGTTCGTGCCACCTCTTCTGTAGTCTCACCTCGACCGCACTGTTCGGCCTTGCCTGTTAAGGCTTGGCGTAGGTGGATGACTGCTTCCTCGGCCGGCCAATGGTTTGCTCTGGTCACCTCCTGGAACCGTTGTAGAAAGTAGTCCACATCTCCTGTACCATCGTACTGTGGTACTCTAAACTTATCTCTGGCTGTGGCTACTGTCATACGGTCTAGGATGTCGGTGAGCGTCCCCATCATCTGCAGGCTGGAAGGATCCCTGTCAGTGCTTAGTGCTCGTCTCCTGGTTGCCATTCTTCCTCTGGGAGTTGCTTCTTGTGGGTGTCTGTCAATCCCACTGCTGCCACCAATGTGCAGGATTTCACTGTGGGGGTGTGAGTTGGTAGCTCGGCCTACCTGCACAACCTCCCGAACTGTAATGGCAACTGTGTCTAGTGTGCTAGCGATACAACCCTTCCACAGGTCGACTTAGTATACTGGAGAATGGTGGTCGACCATCTCAGTAACTAGTGAGCTGCCGGTTGCGTTAGCTGTCGTTTTGTGTGTGCAATGAGTTCGAACTTTGAAGGGCGAACTAGTTGAACTAGGTTCGGCCAGCAGAGGTTCGGCTGTCTTTTTGTAGTGCTGTGCAGAGGTCGAACATTGAAGGCGAAGTTAGTCAAAGCTAAGTTCGGCCAGCAGAGGTTCAGACTGATCTGCCTGTATATTACTACTTGAGTAATGGTGCGCAGTGAAGTTATTTGTATGTACAAAGAAACTTCTGAGAGTGTGCAAGCTGACTCTGATTTATTTGACATAAACATCCGTATTTATGCATGCAATTACATAACAAAAGTGACAGACAAGTATTAGACAAAAGAGGCCACACCTGGCACAATTGATTGGCCAGCGTGTGCGAATAAGATATAAGAGGTGGTACATCAGTGAATGCATGGTTTCACTCACATGGCAAATGTATAAGTTTACATGTAGATAGAAAAATAATAATTGATATGCATAGAACTACTTGCCCTAAAGCGCGGGCATAGAATAATGACATGTAGACAGTACTGGAATAGATGTGTGTAAGCGTAAGGTAAGTGTAAGCATAGAACTATATACCATAGAACGTTCGTAATGGCGCCGGTCCTTCACAGTATTTGAACTGATATTTTAGGTTAACAGTATCTTGTCAAAAGGGATATCTTGTTAGAAGGTATTTGAACTTTTATTTGTGGTTTATAATTTCCGTTTCAAGTATTGCAGTTCTCCTTCAATTTGAAATAATTTGAACCAAGATGTTTAAATTGTTATTTGAATTCAAAGGTTTTTCTTGAGGGGTTTGCATTTTATTTGAATTTAATATTTAGAGTTGGTCCCATTCCTGCCCAGCAATCGCCTATTCACGGACAACCAGCTTGTCGACAAATAGAAAATCTCTTATGGGAGTTGGTTTCCCTTTGTTGAAGCTTGGAAAGTCCAAATTGCAGCTATTGGGAAATTCCTTCTAATACTAATCAGGTCCTATTGGCTACAAATTCGTGTAGCTGATGGATTATTACTAGTGCACAGTAAGTACAAAAGAAAGAGTGACTGTAGTAGCGGGTCAGTAGTTGATGTATTTATTGGGTGAGTGAAACCAAATACAGATTTGAGAGTATTTAATGCCAGCATGAACCGCGTAGCAATGGCAAGAATAATAATAAAACGTTCAACAGCTGTTCATTTGTTGGTCATAGGAAACTGGACCAACTCATCTTGGACTTTCACAAATGGATCGACGCACGAAAGACTACAGTAAAGAACATAATGAAGGTGGCTGATGAATTAGATGAACTACACAAAGAGCTAGCTGCTCCTAAACTGATAGGAGGAGCAGTAGGTGTTGTGGGGGGAATCATGGCAACTGTTGGTGCATTCGCTACCGGAGGACTGAGTCTTTATGTTGGTGGGTTAGTGGTTGGCAGCCTTGGAAGTTTGACAGCAGCAATTGCAGAGATAGGTGAGCATCTGAAAAGCAAGACTAGTGTTGAGAAGGCTCAAAGAACCATCGATGCTGACAGATCAACCCTAAATAGCTTGCTTTCCAAACTTCTGCTGGGGTACAAACTGGAGCAGAAAAATAGTGCAAGAATTGACGGCCCAAGTTTTGTTGATGAGATTTACAAGCTGTGCCTGCATGGATCAACGGTGTGAGTAGTTTGCTATGTTGAATCTGCCATGTATAGTAGTAGTATATATATGGTATATGGTAGTGCGTGTAACAATAACAGTAGCAGGTAGAAGTAGCAGTGATTGTAGCAGTGGCGATAGCGCCGGAAGTAGCAGTAATAGCAGTAGTATTAGCCAACCTGTACTATACGTATATAGCAGTGGGCAGTAACATAATACCTTAGTAGTGCTGGTGATAGGGGCAATGGGCCAGGAGCTGGTCTGGTTGTTCACACACTGTACAGTTGTTGTCAGTTTACTATATTACCTGGTTGGTAATCTGTAGATATGGCTGGGCAGCTCAAGGCAAAGCTCTCTACTCATTCATTGAAGAATATCAAGCATGCACATCAATTGGAGAGGTTAGTGCAGCGCTTTAGTCTGTATCACCCAACCACAGCATACCCGCTGGTGACGGTTTCTTTCTGCTGACCTATTCATAAATAGTTGAGATGTTTATTTGTCCACTTTTTGTGACTTTTTGGTGAGGTAATCACTACCTCATGCACCAGCCCTCCCCAATAGTCGGATCATAGATAGCACATAGTGGCATTGCTGTCAAGGACTGCAGTCAGTCAACTAGTAGAATCCCTGGCTAGTCTTGTATGTAGCGAGATGTTGCCCCTTCTGCTGGTTAGATTTACTCTTCTGTTGCCTTGTTGTAGTTGGCTGTTGTTAAACAGCTTAAAAATGCTGCCAAGTTTGCTGGACCAGTTCTGATAGCGCTAAACCTCTGCTATTTAATCCATCAAGTTATGGATATTAACAACGGCAACCTGTCAGATGCTGCCAGAGCTATACGTAAGGTTTGCGATACATTGAAAGAGGAAGAGGAAGATATTTGTAGAATTATAAATGCACTAGAAATGGAAAAGAGTAGGAGAGGCTTTGTGGTCTCACTGGCTTCAAACATAAACATTGACTCGATTGCTGCTGTTTCTTTTTTACTCATTCTCCTTTATATAATGCGTTGTCTGTACGCTGCAGTCTTTCTGTAATATAACATGTGACATTCTTGTGCATGTGCAATGGCTACAAAGTACATTTGACTGACACAAATTAGATGAGCCCGTATCTTCTAACCTCGTGTATTATGTTTCATTTTATTCGCTCCTTCACCTCATTGATACAAGAAAGTATTGCTGTTAGATAAGGAAGGTTATTATTGCATGGTGCTATATAATTACTAAGGCTGCTATACTTTTTTGAGATACAGTCTATTAGCCTGTTTACTACAGCCTTGATATTTATTTTAATGCATCCAAACTATCTAGTCTACTTCAGACGTGATCAGCTGTTTTGTAAAAGCAAAATTGTCTCCGTGATGAGCCAACATAGTTTCTCTTTACTTCTCAGCATTGCCAAAGCCAGTCCTGACCAGCCCATAAATATGCCACTGGTTTTCTACATTTGATTTATTGCTCTGAAATGTAATCGTATAATAATTCGAAAGTTTCTCTCTATTTTTCAATAGGGAGCCCTCTCAACATTGCGTAAAAAATAGCGCTGTCTTACACATATTATACGGTGATGTATCTGTAAGCGCTGTAGCTATGTTGTGAATGTAATCCCACTAAGGTTTTGGTCCTCAATCCGGGACAAATCCTTCTTTAGAATGGGTCTTTTTTAATACTTAGATCTGATTTTCCCCTCCCACTATTTTCTTTAGTACAAAATCTGCTTCTTTCCTCTTTTAGTTGAGAAATTTTCCCAATGAGAGCAGTGGACTGGCAACCACTGGCAAGCACCTGCAGTCGTGGGAGCAGTGGACTGGCAACCACTGGCAAGCACCTGCAGTTGTGGGAGCAGTGGACTGGCAACCACTGGCAAGCACCTGCAGTTGTGGGAGCAGTGGACTAGCAACCACTGGCAAGCACCTGCAGTTGTGGGAGCAGTGGACTAGCAACCACTGGCAAGCACCTGCAGTTGTGGGAGCAGTGGACTGGCAAGCACCTGCAGTTGTGGGAGCAGTGGACTAGCAACCACTGGCAAGCACCTGCAGTTGTGGGAGCAGTGGACTAGCAAGCACTGGCAAGCACCTGCAGTCGTGGGAGCAGTGGACTAGCAACCACTGGCAAGCACCTGCAGTCGTGGGAGCAGTGGACTGGCAACCACTGGCAAGCACCTGCAGTTGTGGGAGCAGTGGACTGGCAACCACTGGCAAGCACCTGCAGTCGTGGGAGCAGTGGACTAGCAACCACTGGCAAGCACCTGCAGTTGTGGGAGCAGTGGACTGGCAAGCACCTGCAGTTGTGGGAGCAGTGGACTAGCAACCACTGGCAAGCACCTGCAGTTGTGGGAGCAGTGGACTAGCAACCACTGGCAAGCACCTGCAGTTGTGGGAGCAGTGGACTAGCAACCACTGGCAAGCACCTGCAGTTGCTACTACAAAAGCAATGCGCTGATGTTGCCAAACGATACTTTCAACTCAGCGATGATGTCATTTGGTTTTGGTTACATAAAACTGTAATGCAACATGCTCTCAGCACCCACACCTTGTTTCCTGAAATTGGAGGATTGCCAGCAAAGGCTGTACTTGGAGGTGAGCTTCTCTTCCCTCAACTGCTATTATTTCTGTTATTGTTGAGTTGTGTGGCTTGAACTTAGTTGAAAGCAATAATACAGCTTGCAAGGATATTGTAAGAGAATCTGCTGCATGCACAGAATAAATATTGCCATTGTTGACATTTAACTCTGCATGCAAACGAAGAGGTCAAAGATTATTTCATATTTAATACATCTGTAATTTACCAACATGTGTCAGAGAGTTTAAATCTGTCACCTTATATGCACATGTCAGCGATGTCAGCCAGGTCAGCATGCGAGTCATTGCACAATGTCTGTGAGAGGCGTTTGATATGGACATCGGTACATTGTTTCCTGGCCACTGAGGTAAAAACGCAGACTGCTGGAACTTTGATACTATAGTTTGGTGATTGACTAGATCAAAGGCTGATGAACAACTAAAGAAACATGATGAGATTTTGTTTGGTTTTAAGTTTTATGTGCGCACACGTAGAAGTAGTGGTGCAAAAGGGAAGTTTTCTCAAGTCATGTTGTGGACAGATGGTGATGCTGTTGGAATTAATATGGTTCTTATGTTGTTTCTCAAAAGATTTTGATGAAGCGGGAGAACAGTTGTTAATTCAAGTAAGCAGTTATATTTCTGTTAGCGCCAGAGCGAGTAATGGCCATAGAGACCTCTATCTATACTGTATAGATGGAGCGTTGAGTCAAGAAAACACGCGTGAATGGTACTTGCTGTTGGTCAGTGTGGCGATGGAGTACATACGACAGCAGCCTAACTTTCTAAACGATTGTTTCTACAATTGACCAGCATTCAATGAAACAACCAAAAGAACAAATTGTGCTAATAGACCTCTTTTTGATTATAATGAAATTGCAGGTAATAAATTCACGCTGATGTAAATTGTAGTTTTGTACTATCAATGAGTTATTAAGTTGTAAATGAAGAAATATGAATACGGAAATAATAATATAATATTGCTTTAAAACCATACTACTGCATTTTTGTTCTGCAGTCAAAAAAATTGATTAATTCTGTTTTTAGTCAAAAAGATTTATAAGTTTGATAAAACTACCAATAAGAGTATTTTTAAAAAAAATTTCAAAGCTAATAATTTTTTCATGCGATAATCAATGTAAATGCCAAACTGGAACCTAAAGTAGGTGTATCGTCCCCGCACAAAAATTTGGCGAAACCTAGGCCTCTGCTTCTATGGTAATAATGCTAATAATCGCTATTATTCAATAGATCGAACAATGGCAGACATTATCAGATATCGAATACCATCAGAGTAATTGGTTTCTACTAAAAGCTTGGGCTAGCGCCATGCATTTGGATAATTGAGCTACTTGACTGACAATGACATTGACACTTTTGGCTATTAGACAGACAGAAAGTAGAAAGTCAAGACTTACAAAACTATTTAATGTCAAAACCCAACACCATGAGGTATTGAAACTAGCATACTGCATTTGGCAACTTGACAAAACTAATTTTAGAAATTCCATCAAAACTGAAATGCAGGTTCGGACTGCTTTTTTTTATTAACAACTAATGAACTAATCATGCCATATGAACATACAAGCCTTCCAGTTATGGTTTATTCTATTGTCAGCATTTAGCATTTTTGTTGCAAATTTTGAAGTTGCCTTACTTTTTGCAACCCAGTAATGTGCGCAATAACGGTATTCGATAGTTATGCTCGTAGTACAAAACACTGGGATCAAAATACCTGCGAACTATTGTCCGGCTCCCTCATCTGCTGGGTTTATTTTGGATAATCATGTCTTGAACTGCATGTCGATTTTGCACTTTACAGCTAGTCATCTCATGTGTGTTATCAGCCCCAAAATAATTATAATATTGTTTTAATCATTTATCAACATAAAAAGCTTTTCATTATGATTGAAATAAATTTCTTTTTAAAAGTTATTTGCAAGAAAGTAAGTTGTTGAACAACAACAACTTTCTTGCAAATAACTTTTAAAAAGAAATTTATTTCAATCATAATGAAAAAGCTTGTTCCGATATATAATAATAATGATATGATTTATTTATTAATTTATTTATTATTATTTATAAATAATAATAAATTATTATTAAACATAAACTAATAATAATATATAGCTTGTTCAGAAATTTTTTTCATGCTTTTAGAAATAGCACTAGAGTGTAGAGTAACGTATGGTTGTTAGAATGATACCAAAACTTTTAGTTAGTGTAGCATTATTATCATTTGCAAAAACATGAAAAAAATCAATTTTAAAAATACATTATTTATTTATGGCTGAGACACGACAATTATAATAATAACAATTATTATTATTTTTATATTATGGTAAGTTGTTCATACAGTAGCTATAGCAAAAAAATTTTTGAAAATTTTTTTAAGCTTCTGAAAATAGCACCAGAGTGTACCATGGTGTCTTGTCACCAGAATGCTACCAAAATTTTTAGTGTAGCATTATTTTAAACCATATAAAAATTAATTTCAAAAAGACCTTACAGCACCAATTTTTTTTATAACTCCACGCCAACACTTAAGTAATCACGGCAGGCGGATCAGTCGAGCGTGAAGCTATATAAAAAAAACCTACGGGCCTAGTTTAGCTGTTGTGTAGCAATAATAATACTTTAAAATATCTGTCACAATAATATTATTCATCATTACACTTCTTTATTATGTTACAGAGACCACAAGAAAAAGAAGAAAACCATCACAGATGAAGACATTTTTTATAGTGCTAAATATATATTGTTTCTACTGGAACTGTTGTTATTATCATATATAATAATAAAATTATTATTATTAGTGTATGTTGTTGTAGTTTTGATGATTGAGAAAAGTGTGTCAACATGATATTTGTTAATCATATTTGCCACAATTAGTTTATGTTATAGGATTTTTATACACCGACCAAGAACCAAACTGTTCGTTATTTTTATCAATTGTTGTTATTATGCGTTGAAAATATACTAAATATTATAAATAGTAAGTAGTAGTAATAATTATTTGATGTTTTATTATAGCCTCATGCATTAAACATTCACCAAACGCAGAACACTGGGCGCACAAACCGCCCGTATTGTTTTATGGTCACGTGGTGTACGTTTTTCGGCCTATATTTTGTCAACAGAAAAATTACAGCAAAAATTCTTTTTTAAAAAACTCCAAAATATTATATCAAATAATGAAACACAAATAAAAAATACACCAACGGATTTATGGTGAAATTGCAAAGAACTTTGTTGGCTCAAAACATTGTGAAAAGTTTCTGAGTGCTGGGAAATTTGCGATTTTGAGAGATTATTTCAAATAATACCTACCGGAACCATGCTGCTTTTCAAAGGACAGTTGAAGGTGAGTTTTATGCGCTCTGGTGTTCTGAATCTAATGAACTTTGAACTTTTGTTCTGTGAGCCTTAGTTCCTGACTTATTAAAAAAATGGGTCAACCTACTCAGAGCCAAAACCGCAAATAAACCGTTGGCATTCTATCAACCGGAGAGATTGGTTAATTCTCACGCAACGCATGCGGCCCACTTGCACTAGCTACATACAGGTGCGTCAGTCGATCGTGACGCTATATAAGACGAGAGTACGGGCTTTGCTTAGTTGTTATATAGTAATGATAATAATTGAAAAATTCAGTCACATAAATAATATATTAATAATAATATTATTAGTATTAATTATACTTCCATGTTTTACATGACAAGATGATAGAGACCATGGGACGGATCTATAGAAGAAGCAGAGCACAGCCACAGATGAAGATGATTTTTGTCTATACTGCCCTAATGCCCTGGTCACACGAGACCGAATTTCTGACGAAACTATAACGAAACTATTTTTTTCAGGCCCAGCGAATTAGTTGCTCAGCAAACCGAGCGAATAATTCAGTTTCGTCGTGATCAAGCAATGCTAGGTTTGGGAAAATCTTCGGTTGCGATGCTTGCATGTGATTGGACCATTCGACCAGATAAGCTCATTAATAGGTTTATTTTCTATGTTCTGTTATTGGCTGGTCTCCAATGTCAGGGTCATTCACAACGAACGCATGGTTTCCATAGTAGTAGCACATTTGTTTTTTGAATAAATAATTATTTATTATATTATATTCATGATGAGTTTTAAATAAATGAAAGATAATAATAATAATAAAATATAATCAAGCAATTGGAATAGTACTGGCTGGTCAAACTTAGCTATTTATTAAAATAATTTATTCCAAACATCAAAAATAATAATAATTCTTCCATGCTTTTACATCACGCAGTAAAGTATGCGTAGGCCCGCGCACAAAACACAATCCTCTGTCATTGGATGAAACTAGTGATCGCTAGGCGTAACGAACTAATTATAGTTCTCGTGTGACCAGTACAACGAAACTATTATCGTCGCACCTCGGCGATTTTCTAAAATAGTTTCGTTATAGTTTCGTTTATCAGTCTCGTGTGACCAGGGCTTAAAACGGTAAAACCTATTATCACCATTTAAAACAGTTTTTCCACTAGCCACAACAGGTTAATTAATTTTTCTTTGATATTTTGTGCTGCATTATAAGTCATTGACTCCTTTGTTAGCATGCAAGTTTCTTAGTATTCAAATTTTACTAATCCCCTAATTACATAATCCCGTTAGGTTATGTTTGCACTTCAGGCAATAGAATAGAGTTGCAATCTGCTGGTAAATCATATTATCAGCTGATAATAGGTTTTGTGAATTGCCATAAATTCTGCAAGTAAATCATATTATTTCAGTTTAATCTCATCTCGTTTGTGTTCTGAGTAATTTTAACATTTGCTCCAAAAGTTACACTCACAGCTGCATCAGTTTGGTCTTAGATTCTTACTCTCACTCTGTCTTCTCACTTGTTTTGAACCTTTTATTTTACTTAATCTACTCACTCAAGTAAACCTTTCTTGCTCACTCGAATAAACTTTCATTTGAAATGCGTTCTGTATAAAATAAGAGTTAATGGAACATGCTATCAGTTGTACCACGATTTGTCAACAAATAAAAATGGCCAGCACTGCCAGAGAGATAAATCAGGCTCAAACTCCACCAGTGAAAAGGAGACGTACACTCGACGAAAAACTTGCACGTGGACGGGAGAAACACCCATTGAGGCTTTCTTGCGACTGTAACAAGAAGTGCATCGAACTAATTAATCAACGTCGCATAATCGCTATTTATTTGGAGTATCGCAGCTTGAATTACAGAAAGCCTTCATACACGCATCTGTTGAGCGGAAAGAAACTAGACTGAGAAGAGACTTGGACAGAGAAAGGCAGGTACATATATGTAGTTATATTTTTGTGCTATGTAAGTATTTTAAAACAATCTATTTGAACATTTTTATTGGCAATTGTTTTAAATATGTTGCAGACTACATTTTGAAAACAAATCATCTAGACTGATAGATTGTTTCAAAATACTTACATAACACAAAAATCTAACGTTATATATGTACCTGTCTTTCTCTATCCGAGACTCTCAGCATGCACAGAGTATTCTATACATGTGTTATGTAACACTAGTTCGACTCTTCACCACTTCCAGTGCACAATCCACTTCTTCCCATAAAGTGCAGCACTGAAATTGCTGTCCTCAATTATAACACGCTTGTCTACGCTTTCAAGCCCGCTATTTGAAATTAGTTGGCCTACTACTGCAGCGAATGTTCTGTTGGTACTATAGCTGATAAACACAGCTTCACTCCTCCCAGCTTTGCAGCTCCCATCATGGTGCATCCACACTTTAACTTTGGTGCCACTAGGCAATTCAATGTAACACTCTGTCAGTTATCTAATGTGACATTTACTGAGCATGTACCTAAACTTCATGCAGTTTCACCATTTAGCGTTGCCACTAGGTGTCGAGGCCCTAGTGGTGTCGTACCTATGCAGTAAGCGAATTGTTCCTCAATTACTGACACTTCACATCCGCTGTCCACCAGAAGCTTCACCCATTGCCCTAACACAGCATTTATAAATGGCCACCCCAATTTATTTACTGTTTTGGGAGAGTATCCGGTATAGATGCTCCCCCACTTCCGTTTCCCTGCTGCGCACATTCTCTCTGGACATGCCCAAACTGATGACACTGCCAACATTGGACATGCCGTTTGTCATTGAATCCCCTGTTCGTTTTTTAATACTGGGTGTTACGGTTATACTGATTGTTAAAACGTAGTTGTTGCCTCTCTTATTCTCTCTGCCAAGTCATTGCCCAGCAGCACATGCTGGCATCGTACCATTTCTTGTAAACAACATCATTTGAGCTCTGCCAACAAGCTCTGTTAGTTCCATCGCGGCCACTGCTACTAATAATTTCAGCTGGGTAGCAAAATCCTCTGGTGATCCAGCCACAAACGCACGTTTTAACAATGGCTCTGCATTTCCTTGTCCTAATAAAACTGCCAATTTACATAAATCTGCAAGGTATACATCAACTGCTTCTCCATCATCTAATACTCTCGCACTCAGTTGCTTGTATGCAGCAAAACTGTTCACACCAAATGCTCTCTGCAACTCGACTTTTAGTTTTGCAAAGTCCTTCCACACCTCATCTGTGAGCTGTTGATACATGGCAAACGCAGAGCCATCTAAAAGCAATGGCAGGAAAGATGGTAGATCATCCATCTTCTGTAGTTTTGCCACCAATTTCAGCTTTGCACACCAGTCACTAAAGTCACTGCTAGCTGCATTATTTGTGTAGCATTTCACCAAGTTAGCCAACTTCACTGCCATTATAGGGCCAAAATAGCTTGTAATTACACAGATCTTTATTTTCTCCAACTTACAAAGCACTGGGCAGCGTAGTCAAAATGTAATCAAAAACGATAACAGCATAGAATCAGTGACCCATCACAAGGTCACCAGTTAACCCAGCACAGCAGGAATATCAGTACTGTAAACGACAGTGTATACATAGGCAGGACAATACGTAGAATAAATAATGTGTAAGATTTTGTAATTAATATTATAATATATTGTCGAAGCACATGAATATCGAATGCATGACTCTTTTACGTCAAAACTTATTTCATTGATATTATGAAGTCATCTCTCTAATTGTTTTTGTTAACAAACCATTGACTTAGGCAGCTTTTCGTGTGCACTGTTACAGAAGGATTTGCTATAACTGCTAGAGTGCTCGCGACGGTACAGGCAGTTCTGGTCGTCTTATGCAATAAGTGAATATAAATGTGTATCCAAACTGCAATGACCATCTAATTGTTCTATTCATTTATTTACACTAATGTATTTGAAGCTGATACACAAAGGAGATGAGTGTAGCTATATAGTTTATCAAGTTATAAATGGTATTAGCTGTGTGGACAATACAAAATAAATGTAATGTGAGGCAAAACAGTATATAATATGTTGTTATGAATATTGTCTTACAACAACTGGCCAAGTTGGCTCCCATCAGCGCTAAGCATTTTTGCTGCAGATCCTAAGGATCCGGCAGATAGAGAGGTAGGATGAGAGGCTGATCAAGAAGAGGGCTCTTGCTTTTAAACCTTAGTTAATAAGCATCGCTATTAAGTGTAATATTGTTTGTTGTGTCTGTTGACGCAAGTGATACTAATTCTAGATTTAACCTGTGGTCCTTAATGTAACTGTTGGGCCTCGGGCAGCATTTATTCGTTGTGGTTAATACTAGATTGAACATATCTGATTTCCAGAGTAGGGATGAGCCTTGGGTTTATGTTGCAACCGTTCCACTTCTGTCAAATGCTCTATAAGCCTGATTGATCTTGTCCCCAATAGCTGCAGGTATAACGGCGCACAACCATTATATTTGTCACATATTGGTGTGTTACATAACTTTTTGTGTATATAAGCTTCTTAATCAAAATGTTAGGAGGTATGCAGCCAGAAGTTTGAAGCAATAAACTCTTAAAGAAACTACTGTCTCACAGACTTATTTCTAGAACAAGCAAGCAGTACTGGGCTTGAATAAGTTACAAGCATAAATTTTTGCCTACAAGTAGAAATACAAGTGAAAGGCAGTCGGCTTTCAGCCGACATACAGTTGGATACTACATCAGGCTCGGCTGACCAGCTATCAGACCGGGCAGTAATGTCAAGTCATTGATACTGTCTGGAACCAGCCAGATGTCAGGTGGCAGCTGGTTGGAATCCTACAGCACAAGTCAGACGAACTGAGGGCAATGCAGGTGAATGACCACTGCTGCAATGATCTCAAGTTACCTAGACAAAATCCTGCACAATATGTAATTGTTTTTGATCTGGTGAGAAGTATAACTAAATGCAAAGCGCATAATCGACCTGTAGTTCAAGGCATTATTATCTAACAACACTAACCTAAATTAGTCGCGGTGAGCCATTTAGTAACAAACAGGTGTTGTAAGTTCAAAAAGAAATAAATAAAAAGTTTACAATATAGTATATAGCTATATATAACTAATATTAGTGTTGTATAATAATAATCTAATAGTGTTAATAATCATTATTTTTATACATATAATTATTATTGTAATTTTTTCGTTATTACATAAAAAATAAGTTGTTGTTGAAGTTGTTCGGTTAGAAAACCAACTTTTTGTTACTAATGCATACATGACTCACTGTGTTTCCAATCTCTAGTATTTGGCATATTTATTTAAGTGCAGTTGTTAGCGTGAATTATGTGGTTTAGTTAGACAAGTAGTATTATTACCAACAATAAATAATTATAATAATACTACAATAGTCTTCCTAGGCGGCTAGTGTTACTCACTAACTTACTAAGGTACTACTGACAACAATGATGATGATGATTTATAGATTTGTGCTAATTTTTATTGTTTCCATTTATCATTAACTGTTACTGTTATTCTGAGACGAAGACTTTAACGCATAATTTTTAACCAGATTTGTTGATGTATTACTACATTTTTTTTGCATTTGATGCTAATTATAAAAATAATTTTTTTTTGGGGGGGGGGGGGGGGTTGAGAAATTATTATTGGGTGGCGTCACATGACCCATGTATAATGGGGATTAAGATACTGGCGCTAGGGGTTCGCCCGAGATTCAGGTAATTAATTCTATTCCTGAAAATATAAATATACTGAGAACTTTGATCTGTTGTGAAGTGAGACGCCCCAAACAAAAACTATAAAGTTGAGTGCGAGGTTATTGTCTTTGAGCCCATTTGTGACGTTCATTTCAAAGATGATAGAGTAAGGATAGTTTATACAAATTACCCTCTTTAGCAATGATGTTGCAGTCACAAAATTATCAATAATTTTTAGTCTGTGGTCATGGTAGTATGAGGAAATATTTCTTCATATTTATTAAAAACTAAAAATATTGCCACTAAACTGCTAATTTAAATTCTTTGGTATGTTTTTTCAATTTCTACTTAGTAATTAATGTTTTCTTTTTCTGGATGTATTTTGAAGCAGATAAATAAAAACATAAGAACAAATTGAATAGTAAACCTGAAACATATTGTTGTATATAATTGAATTCGGCGATGAACTGTTTCTTGTAACAAATATTTACTGTTTATAGCTACCGCTATAGTTATAGTTAATGTCTCTTGTAGCTGTAGCTTCTAGACGTACTGTGTAGTATGGATCAGAGCAGTAAACAATTCCTCTGAGCGTGCCAAGGCTACTCTGACTTAATTTAAAAACTTGCACATACTTAAATCGAAAAGCACGCAAAAAGAACAAAAGAAACTTAACAAGCCATGTATTGCTAATTTTACAAATTACTAGATAGTGATTACTTGCTCTTAGTAAAAAATCAATGAAAATACAATATATAATTGTTCTGGATACATGATTGTTAAAAATATATATACATACGTGGTGCTACATGAATCGTTTGTTGTTGCTGACAACAAAATATATATATTTAATAGAGGTACGATGTTTACCAATCGTTATTGCAAGTGGTCTTCTCTTCTATTTGTTGCCATCCATCACAATACTAAATGTGTATACATTTAGTTTGCTTTTTAGTTTGGCACCCGTTCAATGCCAAAGAGTTCTAAAGAAGCACTCTGAATCAATCAACTTGTACGATTTCTTTCAACAAAAGACACTAAACTAACGTTTGGTTCATGAAACTTTACCCTGATTGATTTTGATTAGTAATTTTCATGCGAATCCAACTTTTTTGCATAATTTTTGGCTCATGGCCGTTTTGTGTAACCAAATGTAATGTAATAATTCTCAAATAGCCAACCGCTCTCTGCCTAAACTGAAGTTTTCTCAACATTGGCTCAAAAGGTAATGCTGCAAGTCGATGCCTTAAGTCTAGATCCCTTTTAGTGGTCTTCCGCGGATCTAAAAAATTATATCACCATTTCTAAACTTTTGTGAACATCCACAGTCCTTGCATTTTTTTTACATGGCTTGAAACTTTATCATTCCAGTCTGTGTTAGGGTCAAGAAAACTTCAGTTTGGCCATTAACATTTGAGTATTACATTATATTCGATTACACAAAACAAGTGTGAACCAAATATTGGATGTAAGATTTGAAGTTATATCAAAAGTTACTGATGGAATTTAATCTGAGTGCAAATTTTCATGTACCAAAAGTGAGTTTAAAGTGCGTTTTCTTTTTTGTTTAAAAAAAACCAACTTCAACTTAATGATTCAGAATTTTTTGATTTTTTTTCATTTTGAGTTGTGTAGCAATTGGGGTGTATCAAAACCTACACATTTGTGAATATTGGAGTGGCAATAGATTATATATGATAAATTATATATTATAAATGCCATATATGTTGCTAGTACAGATCATTTCTCAAAAAATAATTTTAGGCTTTAAAAATCATATCAGAATGTAAAGCGATGATTTGTGGTTCTACTGATATCAAAAAATTTCGTGTTGAATACAGCCTTGGCTAATTCATACTTGGTGTGGAGTTGTTCTCCTATCGAACATGGTAAAACTGCTAGGAAAACTATCTCACGAAACAGACAATAAAATAGGTTTATAGAGGTCTGTGGAACAAAGGTCAATAAAGATGCTATCTGCGAGTTGCAGCTCCATCATAATAGTATATAATTAATAATAAAATTATAATATGAAATAAACAATTTCAAAGTAACTTAATTTTTTATTATTACTCTTTAGTGTTACTATTTTTTTTCCAAATAAAATAGCACGTGTTTCAGGATTGATTATTACCGCTGTTGTAAAAAACCAGAGCCGAAAAAATAATTTTTGCAATATTCTTTTTAATCTCAACTTACTATTGAAGTATACCAAAATTATTGTTTAACCAATAAGTTGAAAATTATTGTTTTATGAAAAATTATGCATCAGTTTCTTAATTTGATCACAAAACATTGTCACTGAAGGTCTATGTGTAAATGACAACAACTTTACCAGAAATTAAACAAGTTGCTGACTTGAGAAAAACAATTTAAAAATATACAATCTAATTTTTTCACAAATAAAAATAGTCTGTACAATGCCAATGTCAGAAAAGCACCTCGTCTACGCTAGCGAGCCAGATTTTTCAAAGCTTGCTTTCTAGCATGCTTTATATGACTTAATGTGTCTTCAAGAAAAGCTCGGGTCTTCGTTTTCATCGATTGCATCTACAGGAATTGTCTTACTGGCAAGAAGAAATCATGTACAAATTTTTTAAATAAAAATTAGCATAAAGAGCTTGATATTAGTTTCACTATAAATCAGGTTCTTGGGCCGTTTAGTGTGAAGAATAACAAATTTTTAATAGAGCTTATTTGGAGAATGCATTTGTGGATTTTTTTATTTAGCAATCATCTGCAAACTGTCGCTTATTCATTGGTGGTAATCTTTTCCTCAAAAAATTACTGTATTTTTGAAAATTTTGTCTATTAAAAACTAATTTTTTTTTGTATTACAAACTTTGCAAAATGTCTTAGCCAATTTTTCATGTTTCATATGGAAAACGTTTTTAGTGAACTTGCATGCCCTAATACTTCGACCATTCTGTATAGTCATTTTTTGACGCTATATAAGTATGCTGACCTATTAAAACTTGAGCCGAGAAACAGTTTTGGCAGCAAATAGAATCATTGTGGGAGTACAGAAAACTTGTGTTTGGCAGAGTTGACATGCATGCACAAGTTTCACTTATGATCAACTCATATATACAATAGGTCCTATGAATTGGTCAGCTTTATGACCAAAGGTGTACAACGTACTACCAGCCACCGCCCCTGTAATACTCTCTTGCTACCAACGACCACCCCTGTAGTACTCTCTAGCTACCACACCTGTAGTACTCTCTAACTACCAGCTACCACACCTGTAGTACTCTCTAACTACCAGCTACCACACCTGTAGTACTCTCTAACTACCAGCTACCACACCTGTAGTACTCTCCAACTACCAGCTACCACCTCTGTAGTACTCTCTAACTACCAGCTACCACACCTGTAGTACTTTCTAACTACCAGCTACCACACCTGTAGTACTCTCTAACTACCAGCTACCACACCTGTAGTACTCTCTTACTACCAGCTACCACTTATTAGTACCAATCAATTGATCGTTTTGCTTGGGTTTTTTGCTTTTTCAAACACTCTTTGGTTTGCAATTTTGAACAAAAACAAACAGTCCTGTTGTGCTCTTAATCATGATGTATTGCAGGAGTTTAGCATTCAAATGGATACACAACCATGGCGTGTCCAGATACAAACATGTATGAATGAGATGAGTAACCATAGCTCTTTGGCACCCGCTCTCCAAACTCTCTCTCATCTTCTTCTTTCCCGTCACAAAGATGGCTGCTGCATCACTGAGTTCTGCGACAGTTTCACCTCGGCTCGAAACTGTTTTATCTCTGGTATTTACGAGCAGCTGTTACACCGATTGCTGCCTCACATGGCAGACATGGAAGTGATGTCAAAGACTGGCAATCTTATCCGCAAGTTTTTTGTTGAGGGAGAAGCAGCTGTATCATTTGAGGTAATTACCGAACAGAATTCACATTATGGTCCGGATTTAACACGATAATAAAACAATAGCGTCATTTTGCTATATTATCAAAAAAGATGTTGTGAGGTAAAGTACAAGTTATCCCTCCAGTGTAAACAACCTAAACCTCAAAACATGTTTTTGTGAATATCATCATTTTCTTTCAGCATTTGGTCCTTTGTTAACGTTCTTGTTTTTGGAGAAATGTTCTATTCATGTTTTCTCATTAACATTGTTATTGCCCAGGTTCTATCTGCTGGTTTGTCTGAAAACTACGGGCTCTTGTGTAATGAGACTTGTGTTGCCTATTTAACTCAGCTCATAACAACAAATCAAGTTGTACATATCATAAATGCCAAGTGCTTCACGGATTCGCATATGTGCAATGGGGAACACGACTCCTTAGTGCAGGCCATGGTCAGCCTTCCTGACCACGTAGCTAACAGGTGAGGCAACATTACATTCAATATGAAACAATGCATTTTGTTTGATGAGTAGTGGTATGCAGCGACTAGTAATTATTACATAGAAAGACTCATGAGACAACATGAAGTTACCTCCCCCTTGCTGCCCCACATATTGTTTGTTCTTTTCGGCATCCTTATGTTAGGCCCAACAACTGTCTGTTGTTATTAGATTCGGTAAAAACTCACCGGAGTGTTTGAGGCGAGATGCGTACTATGCACTGCTATATCATGGTGTACTCTCGGGGTTGCATCAAGTCAAGTATAGAATAGAGATGTCTCTACCCAGCTCTGTGTCCTTCGCCAGCCAGCTCATCGGTAAACTTTGTATGATTGGACTGGGGATGGACTTGTGGAAAGTGCTACTAGCTAACATAATGGTGGGTATGAAAGGCTTGCACGAGTTCTACTGTGTATCCTGCAACAACTTGTACTTGTGTCTGTGTATCTCCTACAGCTGATAAATGTGTCTGTGTGTCTCCTACAGCTGGTACATGTGTCTGTGTACCTCCTACAGTTGGTACATGTGTCTGTGTGTCTCCTACAGCTGGTACATGTGTCTGTGTGTCTCCTACAGTTGGTACACGTGTCTGTGTGTCTCCTACAGCTGGTACATGGGTCTGTGTATCTCCTACAGCTGATAAATGTGTCTGTGTACCTCCTACAGTTGGTACATGTGTCTGTGTATCTCTGACAGTTGGTACATGTGTCTGTGTACCTCCTACAGTTGGTACATGTGTCTGTGTATCTCTGACAGTTGGTACATGTGTCTGTGTGTCTCCTACAGCTGATAAATGTGTCTGTGTATCTCCTACAACTTGTACTTGTGTCTGTGTATCTCCTACAGCTGATAAATGTGTCTGTGTGTCTCCTACAGCTGGTACATGTGTCTATGTACCTCCTACAGTTGGTACATGTGTCTGTGTATCTCCTACAGCTGGTACACTGTGTATCTCCTACAGCTGGTACATGTGTCTGTGTACCTCCTACAGTTGGTACATGTGTCTGTGTATCTCTGACAGTTGGTACATGTGTCTGTGTATCTCCTACAGTTGGTACATGGGTCTGTGTATCTCCTACAGTTGGTACATGTGTCTGTGTGTCTCCTACAGTTGGTACATGTGTCTGTGTATCTCTGATAGCTGGTACATGTGTCTGTGTATCTCCTACAGTTGGTACATGTGTCTGTGTATCTCTGATAGCTGGTACATGTGTCTGTGCATCTCTGACAGCTGGTACTTGTGTCTGTGTATCTCCTACAGCTGGTACATGTGTCTGTGTATCTCCTACAGCTGGTACATGGGTCTGTGTATCTCCTACAGTTGGTACATGTGTCTGTGTATCTCCTACAGTTGGTACATGTGTCTGTGTATCTCCTACAGCTGGTACATGCGTCTGTGTATCTCCTACAGCTGGTACATGCGTCTGTGTATCTCCTACAGCTGGTACATGTGTCTGTGTGTCTCCTACAGTTGGTACATGTGTCTGTGTATCTCCTACAGCTGGTACGTGTGTCTGTGTATCTCCTACAGCTGGTACATGTGTCTGTGTATCTGACAGCTGGTACATGTGTCTGTGTATCTCTGATAGCTGGTACATGTGTCTGTGTGTCTCCTACAGTTGGTACATGTGTCTGTGCATCTCCTACAGCTGGTACATGCGTCTGTGTATCTCCTACAGCTGGTACATGTGTCTGTGTATCTCTGATAGCTGGTACATGTGTCTGTGTATCTCCTACAGTTGGTACATGTGTCTGTGTATCTCTGATAGCTGGTACATGTGTCTGTGCATCTCTGACAGCTGGTACTTGTGTCTGTGTATCTCCTACAGCTGATAAATGTGTCTGTGTGTCTCCTACAGCTGGTACATGGGTCTGTGTGTCTCCTACAGCTGGTACATGTGTCTGTGTATCTCCTACAGCTGGTACATGTGTCTGTGTATCTCCTACAGTTGGTACATGTGTCTGTGTATCTCCTACAGTTGGTACATGTGTCTGTGTATCTCCTACAGCTGGTACATGCGTCTGTGTATCTCCTACAGCTGGTACATGTGTCTGTGTGTCTCCTACAGTTGGTACATGTGTCTGTGTATCTCTGACAGCTGGTACATGTGTCTGTGTATCTCTGACAGCTGGTACATGTGTCTGTGTATCTCCTACAGCTGATAAATGTGTCTGTGTGTCTCCTACAGCTGGTACATGGGTCTGTGTGTCTCCTACAGCTGGTACATGTGTCTGTGTATCTCCTACAGCTGGTACATGTGTCTGTGCATCTCCTACAGTTGGTACATGTGTCTGTGCATCTCCTACAGTTGGTACATGTGTCTGTGCATCTCCTACAGTTGGTACATGTGTCTGTGTATCTCCTACAGTTGGTACATGTGTCTGTGTATCTCCTACAGCTGGTACATGTGTCTGTGTGTCTTCTACAACTGTTTCATGTGTCTGTGTAGCTCTGATAGCTGGTACACGTGTCTGTGCATCTCTTACAGTTGGTACATGTGTCTGTGTATCTCCTACAGTTGGTACATGTGTCTGTGTATCTCCTACAGCTGGTACATGCGTCTGTGCATCTCCTACAGTTGGTACTTGTGTCTGTGTATCTCCTACAGCTGGTACATGTGTCTGTGTATCTCTGACAGTTGGTACATGTGTCTGTGTGTCTCCTACAGCTGGTACATGTGTCTGTGTATCTCCTACAGTTGGTACATGTGTCTGTGTGTCTTCTACAGCTGGTACATGTGTCTGTGTATCTCCTACAGTTGGTACATGTGTCTGTGTGTCTTCTACAGCTGGTACATGTGTCTGTGCATCTCCTGCAGCTGGTACATGTGTCTGTATATTTCAGGTGAGCCATGATTTCCTTATATCGAGAGTATTTCACAAGGTGGTGGTTGGTATCCCCCTGAAAGCCTTGGATGCTACAGTTATACCATTGCTGCGGTCCATTCATCACCACGAGGATGTGGCTGCTTTACTTGGCAACACCATCATCGGTAAGTTATCTTTTAAGAAGAACCCTCTGATATAAATAAGTTTTTGAATAATGGCGGAAGAACATTTTTATATAACGTAACCCGTTCCTTAACAACAACAAAAAACTTAATACACTTCTTCTACGGAATAAAACTTGTTTATCTCTGGTTGCTTTACATCTGGTTCATACATTAACTGAATGGGAAAAATGTGACATCATTGCGGTGCAAGCATAAATAATAATACAAATAGTGTGTAATGAATGCTTGCACCAGCACATTTGTTAATATTGACTCAAAATAAAAGTTGCCTCCAGGTATAGGAATGATCTATATACATGCTGCCTTACATAATCCAGGATACCATCAGTCTTGTCACCATTTAACTTTCTCACAATCATGACGACCCATCTTAAAGCGTGTGGGCGGAGCTATTACATTGAAGTTTGTGTTTATACGAGTTTTTCGCAAGCTTTCTGAAAAACCTAGTTGCCTCCTCCTTTGATTGGTTAGGCTGAATCATTGTTAGCTGTTTTTCGCTGGTTGCAAGTGAAGTTGTTTAATGACTTGCCTGGTTGCATTCTGTGACAGACACGAAGAGACTAGAGCACCTGCTCATAGACAAGATGCTCCTACAGAAGTATTACATGACAGAGGATGTACCCAAGTTGTTATATAACATCATTGGCTACCTGGTGTCTTCACCTACCCGTGTGCACTTCTACTACTCCATGTTCAGTAAACTTTTGGCTGTTTGGGCTGACAGCAGCAGCATCAGGTAAGCAGAGCATGCTCGTGTGATTAAGGGCTAGAGGTTGTGTGATCTAGTGCTAGAGGTTGTGTGATCTAGTGCATGGGGTAACTTACTTCTGTCAGAGGTGCCTCTTGTGTGCACAATTCCTGGATATCATTGCTCTATAATAGTAGGCAGCAGCAGACAACTTGTACCTCCTATGAAAGATTGTTTCATGAGTAGATAACTACTGCTTTAGTAGATTGTTTCATGAGTAGATAACTACTGCTGTAGTAAAATGTTTCATCAGTAGATAACTACTGCTTTAGTAGATTGTTTCATGGGTAGATAACTACTGCTTTAGCAGATTGTTTCATGGGTAGATAACTACTGCTTTAGTAGATTGTTTCATGGGTAGATAACTACTGCTTTAGCAGATTGTTTCATAAACAGCAAACTCCTGCTTTAGTAGATTGTTTCATGAGTAGAAAACTCAGTAAGGTTCTACACACATTTAGAGAACAACTCCGATTGTAGAAGTTTGTAGGTGAGTATATTGTATATGCTCTTGTAGATGTATATCATTGCATCAGCACTTGTACATTAGCAAGGCAATAGTGGTGTCTGCTACTTTACTAAATGGAGGTGAGGAAAAGTACAAAATGGAGTTGATGAAAACCCTGATGGATGGTTTACAGAATCATTTGTCTAGCAGTGATGCTGCCCTCAGACATACTGGTATGGCTGTGGCAGAGCTTGTCAGCGAGAAGATAAATCCTCACGTAGAGACAAAGCTAAAATTTGACTATGACAATAGTGACATTTATGAAGAGCTCAAGGCACTGACCTCTCCTCCTACAGCTCCTGGAATGCAGGCGTATCAGTCTGATAATGTTAAAGAGGTCAATACCCTTATAGATGTGGCGAGTAGAGCCGGTGAGAATACAGCTTCTGAACAGGTGAGTTATAGTATGTATGTAGTTATGTATATGTGTGCGTATGTATATATGTGTGTAGACATGCGTAAGTGTCTATGCATGTATGCGTGTACGTACGTGCGTGGTAGTATTGAACTAAACGCTACACGCTCAGTTGGGTAAAGTATTGTATATTACAGTACGCTGTGGACTTGGACAGTGATGATGACTTGGAGCCGCTGGGTCAGTTCGAGGACAAGCCAAGAAGTAAAGAGAAATCTCCTGCATATGTGGCAGAGTGCATGCAAGGTCTGATAGATGAAGAGAATCCTGAAAGAGTTGAGTCTTGCCTCAAGTCTGCAGACAAACTGATTAGGGGAAATGCAACCATGACTCAAGAAGTCAGTGTCTTATTGTATTACATGCTATTACACGCATGTGTTGTATTATCCACTGTGATATGCTTGGATTGTATCATCCAAAGGTCGCTGTGGAGTTTACCAAAGTGTTGCTTCACATGGGATGCTCCTTGGCCATAGACAACTACCTGCAGTATAGACAGCAGAGTTTTATATCGTTGTTAGTTGTCTCTCCTGTGTCTGTGGCCAATTACCTGTGCAGTCAGTTTACCTGCAGAAACTATAACGTGAGACAGGTTAGTGCACTTCGTAGATCTCTCCATCTACCACTGCCTCTATCCCTCCCTCCTACCTCCTCCATCTACCACTGCCTCTATCCCTCCCTCCTACATCTACCACTGCCCCTACCCCTCCCTCCTATCTCTACCACTGCCTCTACCCCTCCCTCCTCCATCTACCACTGTCTCTATCCCTCTCCCTCCTCCATCTACCACTGTCTCTATCCCTCTCCCTCCTCCATCTACCACTGCCTCTACCCCTCCCTCCTCCATCTACCACTCCCTCTACCCCTCCCTCCTCCATCACTGCCTCTATCCCTCCCTCCTACCTCCTCCATCTACCACTGCCTCTATCCCTCCCTCCTACCTCCTCCATCTACCACTGCCCCTATCCCTCCCTCCTCCATCTACCACTGCCTCTACCCTTCCCTCCTACCCCCTCCATCTACCACTGCCTCTATCCCTCCCTCCTACATCTACCACTGCCTCTACCCCTCCCTCCTACCTCCTCCATCTACCACCGCCCCTATCCCTCCCTCCTCCATCTACCACTGCCTCTACCCCTCCCTCCTACCCCCTCCATCTACCACTGCCCCTATCCCTCCCTCCTCCATCTACCACTGCCTCTATCCCTCCCTCCTCCATCTACCACTGCCTCTATCCCTCCCTCCTCCATCTACCACTGCCTCTATCCCTCCTACCTCCTCCATCTACCACTGTCTCTACCCCTCCCTCCTACCCCCTCCATCTACCACTGCCTCTACCCCTCCCTCCTCCATCTACCACTGTCTCTACCCCTCCCTCCTACCTCCTCCATCTACCACTGACTCTACCCCTCTCTCCTCCATCTACCACTGCCTCTATCCCTCCCTCCTCCATCTACCACTGCCTCTATCCCTCCCTCCTACCTCCTACATCTACCACTGCCTCTACCCCTCCCTCCTACCTCTACCACTGTCTCTACCCCTCCTTCCTACCTCCTCCATCTACCACTGACTCTATCCCTCCCTCCTCCATCTACCACTGTCTCTACCCCTCCCTCCTACCTCCTCCATCTACCACTGACTCTACCCCTCTCTCCTCCATCTACCACTGCCTCTATCCCTCCCTCCTCCATCTACCACTGCCTCTACCCCTCCCCCTCCCCTTTCACTTCCCCCTCCCCTTTCACTTCCCCCCTTTCACTTCCCCTTTCTCCTCCCTTTTCTCTCTCCCTCTCTTTTTCCTCCCTCCTCTCCTTTAACTCCCTCTTTTGTCCTCCCTCCTCTTTCTCCCCCTCCTCTCTCCCCTTCCTTCTTCCTCCTTCCCCCTGCACTATGTTCTTTACCCTGTTCCTTTTCCCTTTCCTGTCCACCCTCTCGTGTAGCTGTTGTATTGTAGCGGCTGGACATACTGGATGCTTTATCTGCTGCAGCTGCGGAGTTGTCTACTCCTACGGATAAATATGGGCAGACAACTTCTCAGGTTGTTCATGAGTTGTCTTCATTGGACATCAATGACAGAGCGGAAGGTATGTCAATAGAATTAGGTTTTTAGTTACATCTACAATAACTGATGTAAGCTGTGTATTATATGTACTGTATATGAGTATTATGTGTACTCTATATACGTATTATATGTACTGTATATACGTATTATGTGTACTGTGTATACGTATTATATGTACTGTGTATATGTATTACATGTACTGTAATTACTGTATGTACATATTATACGTACTGTGCATACTGTATGTACATATTATATGTACTGTGTTCACTGCCTGTACATATTATGTCCATATATACATTATGTACACGTTATGCAGACTGGACATTTTTCATATGCTCACTGTACCTAGCATGTCTGCTTACCAGAACCAAAGTGGAAGAAGGTTGTGGAAAGTAGAATCAAATCAAAGACCAGAAGGTTTGCCTCAGCCTCTGCGCCTGCACATCACGGCACACCTAATAAGTTTGCTGCTGTAGCTGGACATTTCTTTTTTCCCCTGGTTGCTGTAAGTATCAAAGTCACATGACCATACCATTGGAGTTGATTTACGTAGTCACATGACCATATCATAGAAGTACCAAGTTACATGACCGTATCATAGAAGTACCAAGTCACAAACACTGGTTTGCAGGCTGCTAAAGTTAGTGATGCCGGGGCATACAACCCGCTGACTGCAGACTCTATGCTGTTAGTGCAATATCTGTACACCCTGGGAAAGGTCACTGGGTCAGCACAGCACTGCCCTCTTGCTGGTCGCATGGCTGCCGAGTTGATGGAGCTGATATGGGTGTTCAGGTGAGTGTGATATTCACCAGCAGTTTGAGCATTATCTGCTTAACCACACGCGTAACATTTGAGTATATTGACATTTGTTGTCAGGTACTCTGGTGAGGTGTCCATACGCAAGGCTGCCATATTTTGTATCGCAATGGTAGTGCTAGTGGTACCAGCCAGTGACATGCTCAGTGACAGGTACCACGTGTCGGATACCATTGAGTACCTGCAGCTACTTATAGAGAGTGACCTTGACCCTGAAGTACACGACATGTCTGTCAAAGTTCTGTCGTACCTGCAGCACCAACTCACTCAGGGTATGGCTGAGCAAACCACTGCTTCATGACCATAGTCTACATTTGACAGCGGGCATATGACAATCTTATAGCCTGTAGTTACCATTGCTACTGCTTATTGTACATAATGTATATATATGTGTGTATATATATTATTGTATATGCTACTCTCTTGAAAAAAAATAAGATTAATCTAGGTTTTCCTTTGCCAAAAGATATTATGGATAGACTCAGGAGTGTTTTGTACTCATATAAAATCCATTTTATGTAATGAGACTGGTTTAGTTACATCAATCCGAGGTGCGGTTGTGTGTGCTTCTTGTCAGTTACTGTGTTTGAAAACCCTGGCTGTTGTATCAATTGAAGTTACATAACAACAGCATTCATACATACATAGCAGTGCAGTTATTTAACATACCCAGTTACATAACATACTGAGTTAATAACGTACTCAATTATATAACATCTCAGTTGCATAACATATTAAGTTACATAAAATACTCAATCATGTAACACACTCAGTTGCATAATTTGCTCAGATATATAACATGCACCATTATATAACCATCACCATTATATAACATACTTAGTTACATACTGTGCATTGTTATATAACACGCACCATTATATAACCATCACCATTATATAACATACTTAGTTACATACTGTGCATTGTTATATAACACGCACAATTATATAACATGCGCAGTTATATTACATACACAGTTATATAACATGCAGTTACATAACATGCACAATTACATAACATCCACAGTTTTATAACATAGTTTAATCCAGGTATAACACACATGAATGGTTGTACAGATCACAAATCATGATATTCCTATTTGAAATCTTTTTGACTGTGAACTAGCTATCTACTACTTGAACGCTTGGTGTGTGTTTAGCTACATTGATAATATGGAGGGGTCACCTCTTGGTTTCACAGAATTATACCATCATTGAATGGGCTGAGAAACAAGGAAGGAGTTGTTATAGAGCCCAGCATACTGACAATCGGCACTTCAGAATATTTCTGAGGCTAAAACGCAGAGACGTTGAGAAATGTTGAATTAGATTGTTCTCTGTTTCAGTTAATGAAATAAATAACGACCATGTTCAATGTAGAATTAAAATTATTGAAAAAGAAGGAGTGTTGACTCACTCCATTGTATTGTTGTTGTTGAATGATATACCCTCCCTCAGCTAAAGGTCGAGGAGCCTGGACAATCATCCATCGAGGCTGATAGCAGTGAGTTGTAGCACTTGTACATTAGGTTACCCACAGCTATTTATTACTATACCATAGCAATGTAACTGTAACAAAACTATCAACTTACTGGTCTCTGAGAAAAAAACTGTATATGCTCTCTCATGGAGAAATAGCTCCCCATATTTGTTAATGAAAAATTCCACATGTTTTGTTATAAATGAACACTTCTCATGATTTTTTCATGAACAAGTTAAAAAAATTGTCATGAACAAACAACTCCCATATGTTCATGTTGCTTAGAGGATTGTTGTGAGCTGGGGGAAAATGACGTCACAGACAAGGATTGGCGGTGAGGGGTCAAGGTCATTTTAATGTGAAGGGGACAATAACGTCATAGACAAGGATTGGTGGTGAGGGGTCAAGGTCATTTTAATGTGAAGGGTATCGAGGGGGGGGGGGGGGGTTGCAAGAGTTGGAGCATCAGCGTGAGGGGGAGGATAATGACGTCACAGACAAGGATTGGCGGTCGGTGAGGGGTCAAGGTCATGTTAATGTGAAGGGGGGACAATGACGTCACAGGCAAGGATTGGCGGTGAGGGGTCAAGGTCATTTTAATGTGAGGGGGCAAGGGTATCGAGGGGGGGGGGGTTGCAAGAGTTGGAGCATCAGCGTGAGGGGGGGGGGGGGGTGGTAATGACATCAGAAACCAGCAATGGGGGCAAAGGCGTCACAGTGTGGCATGTTGGGTAGGGAAGGGGCATCAGAGTATACAGTGTTGGGGCCAAGAACGTTGGAGTTTTGGGGTTCATGAGGGTAGCCAAGGGTGTCAGATTAGGGTAGGGTTAGGTATAGTAGGGTCGACAACATATTTAACTGGCTAATGTATACCAGCACTTCTTTCTGTCTACATACCTCGAGGGTAAGACAAGAGATTCAACGGGTTAATGTGTACTAAGCGCTTTTTTCTGTCTGCATGCATACCGTGAGAGAAGATTCTAATAGCTTGTTGTAAGCACAGGGTTTATTTCCTCTCCTTCCAATATCAGTTCTTGCTCACTCTCGTGATTGCTTGAGTACTGTAACATTCGACTACATATTTTATCTTGTCTTTCACTTTAGTCAACTTTGTTTTGCTTCCAAACAGGCGATGTACATTAATCGTTTACAATGCTGATTTGAATATTATGAAACAATGGATTCTGACCTGTCTGCTTCTTTTTCCTCATATCGCTGATCCAATTGCTGTGATTTTTCGATTGCTGCTAACCATTCATTTCCACAGTTTGCTTTCAACACCAATATCCTAAAATGACAGCATTCTCTGATTCACTGCCAACATCTTACTTTCAGATACTTCATTATTTTGTTTTTATGTGACTACGGTAGGAGTTACATTTTCCGCAGGTTATAGTTACTCACTTACATTTCCTTCAACAAAATTGTTTAGTGCTCTAGTCCAGCAGCAGACACTTGCTCTTGCTCTTAGACTTTGGATGAAAAGAAGAAAGCAACCCCATGTAAGTTTATCAATACTATACATTTATAATAATATTTTGTATTTTTCATTATTAAACGAATATGTTTTCATATTGTCATAATGATAAATTTATTTACAGTACTATAACTGCACATGGTCAGGGTATTTGTCATTATTATTGTAATAAATCGTTATTTTCAGCTTTATGTAATGTCATCAAATTTTCACATCGCACTATGTCATGTCTTCAATAAAATACACATAATTATATTATGCGTAGCCAAATAAAAATTATATTTCAATACTGCTACAACTACTTTTATAACTGCCTGATATTAAGATACACGATATTATCATAAATACACCTTTATTAATAAATTTATATGGAGTCTCCTCTTTTTCATCCACAATCTAAATGAACTGCTTCGAAATGAACGTCACAGTTCTTGTTTGTCTCTTCCTGTAGCCGTTCTTGGACACGTGCCAGCTTTACCTGAAGTGCTGACAACTCCTGCAATCATTGTGCAATATTTTTGAAAAGGAACAACCCTCTAACAACAATGTCACTACAGATGGAAAACTTAATAAAGCAATTCATACACCTCATCAATTTCATCAACTTTAAAAACATCAGTACCCATGCCATGCTCTATGAAGCGTTTGTATTGATGAGAAATATATTATGATTTACTAGTGAACTCACTCTTTGTTGGCAGCACCATCAGATCATTTGCTAGCAACTATGTGCAGATTAGTGCTAGCCTGCCCTTGAAAACGTCCAACACAATATACCATTTTTGGAGTTGTGCTCTCTTTACCGAGGACACCACTGATGCTAGAATAGTTTTCAGTAGAACCTTTCTATCAGCTTGAAAATGAGATGGTAAGACGTTTTATGGCAAGTTCGCAGGTCCTTTGAGTGAGTTTAGATTTTTTAATAAATGTAGCGCTATTGCTACATTTCAAAATGTCTCAGGCATAACGCACACACACTTACTGGCTGAGTTTCATTATGTACGGTACCAGCTCATTAGCTAGGTGCTAGCGGCACAAACGTAGGTCTCTACAATATCTGCAGTATATCTAGGGACCACATTCTTTATCTTGGATGCATTATTGTACCTTCAAACAAATATACTTCAGATAATTATTGATGTTGAGTAACAATGGACAAGGAACTGCTCTTACAGCCTGGCTCTGCAATATTTGGAAAATGAATTTCAACCATCATACTCTCATTATAAACAATTGATGTGTCCATTGAACTGACCACCAATTCTTCCCATTCTTGTGACAATAAATGACTCAAAGTTGACAGCAAGGTCTCACACTCCCCACACACCTACCTCTATTGCTCAGCTCTCCCATCAGCAGATCCAGCTTAAATAAGTAATTTGCATTCCTTGAGCTTGCTTCTGAGGAAGTGATATAGCTGGGCTCTGATTGGCTATACCATAAAAGCTATCAATGCAGCGGAACACAAGCTAGACTCAGTTTCCTTATCCAGAACTAATTAAATATGTTAAGGGGAGGGTGTATCCATCCCTGTAGCTGGTTTTGTAGTCTCAGATTGAAGCAGCTTCTTGTGTGATGAGGGGGGGGGGGGGTGAGGGCCAGGACAAGTACAATATTCCATGAAGTGATAGTGACAAATATATGAAGAAAATAGGGTGAACTCAGGTGTCTACGAATTCAAAGCAAATAAAGATGAGACATAATTGGTAGGTCCTAATAAACAGGACATAAAAGCCACATAAAATATTAAACAAATATTGTAATAAAATAATAAGTAACAGTATAACACACTACTTTACCAACAAACATAGCTAGAGTCAAAACTAGAGCTGCTACTGCTATGAATATAACTTGTTGCAGAAACTCCTTGAAAAGCAGTCAATTATGTGATAAACGCTTGAAATCACAGTTTTCAGATAGCTAAAAAGTTTCAGCAAGAGAAAATTTTGTTTTATATTTGGTGATTATTACTTAAAACTAACAAGGGTTAATATAACTGGATGACAAGCATGAACGGATAACTCCCAGATAGCAGATGTTTGTCCTGGCTAAAGAATTAAATCAATAGATTTAAAGCTATCAAAGAAATGGAGAGAAAGTGAGAGAGGAAACTGCCCCAAATGATACCAAGTTGTATATAATGTAATCATACATATATTTGTACTGCAGGTAAGAAAGCTATTGCACCATTCTACACTCATATGAAATAGGCAAAGTGATTGATTGAAGATATTAAAATAAAATAACTGGCAATGTACAAAATGGCTACAAAACCACCTTTACAATCCATAACGGCAACGAACATCATCAAGTAGTCATATTGTGCCTGCATATCCAACTGAAATGTATGAAATAAATTCAATTTGCACACACTATATGCAGATAATAGTAGGTGAGTATTAGTATCAACTCGAGACATTTCAGTAGCCTCCCTCAAATGTGCATAGAAGCTCAGACTATGTGTGTAAGATCTCAAGGCTATAAGTATACCCTGAGGAAACTTAGGCTAATATAGAATAATACTATGCACCATTGTTATAAAAACTATCACAATTGAATGGAGAGTTGTGACTCCCTGATTAGAAGTAAGCAGGGGGGACAAATCTGTGTTCTGTCCACCATACATTATAGACGCCTGTTCCTCCGTCGACCTGCAATAAAAACAAAACAATATTGAGTCCGGATTAGATAACTTCAATTGAATAGAAAAATGACTTTTTCTTGCATGAAAGTTTATAAAACGCAAAATATTTTATTCTTGAATTTTAAATGGAGCTTTCCTAACAAGTTATTTGAGATCTTCCTCACCTGACTCAGGACTCAAGTAACAAACAACAGCAATGCAGTAATGATAACACTCAGAAACAGAATACAATAACACATTGAAAGTACAAGCCGACAGTAAATGGTGCAGAGAGCAAATGGTACAAACAGCAACAGTACAGACAGCAAATGGTGCAGACAGCAAATGGTGCATGAGAATGCAAAGTGTTTGTAACAAAGCAGAATCAAGAACTGGCAGCAATAACAAGAGCCTGTGTGCATGCAACTAGATGTGCATTTAGCTGTTACAACACGAGTCGATATATTCATGTAGGAAGATAAGAAGTGAACCAAACACGTGACAACTCAAAACATGGACGTCTATGGACTCACCAATGAATGAATCTGATTTGAAGAAGGTGAGCTGAAAAACTACATCAAACTTTTTAGCTCTGGCATTCACAAAACAGTGTGAGAGGCAGAAATGATTGACGATACATTGACTGACAGATGGATGAGCCAACCGATGCTCATCAATTGCAGAAAAGTGAGCGTGCTAAGAAGGCAAGTGGTGTACACAGAGATACAATATAGGGGAGGCAAGTGGTGTGCACAGAGATACAATATAGGATAAACAGGTGGTGTGCACAGAGATACAATATAGGATAGACAGGTGGTGTACACAGAGATACAATATAGGATAGACAGGTGGTGTGCACAGAGATACAATATAGGATAGACAGGTGGTGTACACAGAGATACAATATAGGATAGACAGGTGGTGTGCACAGAGATACAATATACGATAGACAGGTGGTGTACACAGAGATACAATATAGGGGAGGCAAGTGGTGTGCACAGAGATACAATATAGGGGAGGCAAGTGGTGTGCACAGAGATACAATATAGGATAGACAGGTGGTGTACACAAAGATCCTATACAGGGGAGGTAAGTGATGTACATGCAGAAGCTGTACAGGGAGGTAAACTGTGTATACAGAGATGCTTTATAGGGGAGGCAAGTGGTGTATACAGAGATGCTTTATAGGGGAGGTAAGTTGTGTATGCAGACACAATACAGGGGAGGCAAGTGGTGTACAAAGGTATACAACGTAGGATAGGCGAATGGTGCAGCAGAGATGCTGCACAGGGGAGGCAAGTGGTGTACACAGATGCACAACATAGGATAGGCAAGTGGTGTATACAGAGATGCTGTACAGGGGTGGCAAGTGGTGTATACAGAGATGCTGTACAGTATACAGAGACGCAGTACAGGGGAGGCAGGTGGTGTACACATAGATGCTGTAAAGGGGAGGTAAGTGGTGTATAAAGAGATGCTGTACAGGGGAGGCAGGTGGTGTATACAGAGACACAATACAGGGGAGGCAAGTGGTGTATATAGAGACGCTGCACAGAGATAGACTTACACTGAGCAATGTTGAGCAGTATTGGCAACTAGTAAGATAAAATGAGAAAATTAGGATGAGGGAAGACAGAGAGAGTACACAGAGAGTACACACAGGTATGAGAAGAAAGCACACACATCAGGTGTAGAAGATCACACGGAGAGTACGCACAGGTATGAGAAGAAAGCACACACATCAGGTGTAGAAGACCACACAGAGAGTACACACAGGTATGAGAAGAAAGCACACACATCAGGTGTAGAGGACCACACACAGAGAGTACACACAGGTATGAGTAGAAAACACACACATCAGGTGTAGAAGACCACACAGAGAGAGTACACGCACAGGTATGAGAAGAAAGCACACACATCAGGTGTAGAAGACCACACAGAGAGTACACACAGGTATGAGAAGCACACACATCAGATGTAGAAGATCACACAGAGAGTACACACAGGTATGAGAAGAAAGCACACACATCAGGTGTAGAAGATCACACAGAGAGTACACACAGGTATGAGAAGAAAGCACACACATCAGGTGTAGAAGATCACACAGAGAGTACACACAGGTATGAGAAGAAAGCACACACATCAGGTGTAGAAGACCACACAGAGAGTACACACACAGGTATGAGAAGAAAGCACACACATCAGGTGTAGAAGACCACACAGAGAGTACACTTACAGGTATGAATAAAACAATAATGTCAAGATTAATTTTGATTAAGAAAAGAACAAGACGGTTAGTTTGAAATTATAAAAATTATTGCAAAATTATTAAATTATAATAATAGTCATTAAAATTGCATTTGCATAAAATTTCCATTATCCCTGTGGTAAACATAACCAATTTTAACTTGGTGTGTCTCATCTTTTTTTAAGAGAAAATATTAATCTGGATAACGACAAACATGATCAGTAGACCCAAGGCCGAGAATCAAAATGTACTGGGAGTTGTCTTCTCTTATCCTTCAACAGAGCTTTTTGAATTGGAGCCAACAAATTGGAAGTGAGAGAATGGATTTGTGGACAGGCGTCAACAAATTGAAAGTGAAAGGAGGAAAAGTCTTACACAAACACGGCAGAAAAAAGATCTGCCGTTAGATGGCTTCAACCAGCTTTAGGTGAGATTCATGGTTAGTCGCCAGCCATAAACGCTGCACTAAGAAACTTATCAGACATTGAGTCATCTCAATGTCTGTTGAGACAAAGACAGAGTAACACCTGAGCTAACTGAAATACGACTATAAAAATTTTATATTTCCATATACGATATAGAAAGTACTCTCATCTGATGATATAATATCATTGTATGTAGACTGTGAGTAGCACATTATCCAATAATATCACTAAATAATATCATCGCTGCCTTACAACGACCCCCAATAAGTGTCTATCTATAGCGTACAGCTACAAATGACTGGCCCATTTTGTGGGTGGAAAGAAATGAATTAAAGAGAGCAGTTGCTAGTAGCAGTTAGTTAAGCTCAACTACTGATTGGTTAGCCGTCTGCAGACCATGTAAGTACTCAGCATATGATTGGACAATCACTGTCTGCCCATATCTTGTTTTAAACAACTCACGGCATTTATATCCTGTATCGCACGAGCGAGTTTCCTTGAGCGAAGGGCACCTCTCTCCTTTGTTCTTTCGCTTTCGTTTAATCTTACGGCGTCGTATTTGCTTGCCAATGCCACACGACTTTGAGCAAGTGGTCCAATCAGCCCACGCGTCCACCATACAGTCCACCGGCGCTTCCAACACAGATGCGTCTACAGCAGGCAACGGTAGCACAGTGTAATGGCAACAGTGCAGTTATTCTCTGTCAGAGCAGACAACCCCAATGTACAGATGGTTGTGCACAATCAGAAAACATACAGACAAGACAATCAAGATGACAGCGGTTAAGACATGCATGTACAGACGACGCCGCGAGTAACACTCACCAGTGACCTCTACAGGACAAGCACCGTTATAGCATGCTCTCTTCTCCATCTCTTTAGGCCCCTCAAACTCGCACCTGCCACCATTTATGGCTGCTTGTAGGACCGCCCTTGTCCTAGTCTGTGTTCCCATGTCACCACATGAGACGTCGCATTCAGTCCATGGACTCCACTCTGATATAGTACAGTCTTGGGGTGTCAAGCCTAAGCAATAAATCAGGGCATCTAAATAAGTGAGTAAGAGAAGGAGCTTGATATCTATAATAGATAAACCATCCTTGAACATTTATATATCACCTATAGACTTGTACAAACTATCTATGGACACCCGTAGACTTCATATGTAGTAGACCATCTATAGACAATTATAGACCATCTATAGACATTTATAGCCCATCTATAGACATTTATAGTCCATCTATAGACATTTATAGTCCATCTATAGACATTTATAGTCCATCTATAGACATTCATAGTCCATCTATAGACATTTATAGTCCATCTATAGACATTCATAGTCCATCTATAGACATTTATAGTCCATCTATAGACATTTATAGTCCATCTATAGACATTTATTGTCCATCTATAGACACTTATAGACCATCTATAGACATTTATAGTCCATCTATAGACATTTATAGTCCATCTATAGACATTTATTGTCCATCTATAGACACTTATAGACCATCTATAGACATTCATAGTCCATCTATAGACATTTATAGTCCATCTATAGACATTTATAGTCCATCTATAGACATTCATAGTCCATTTATAGACATTTATAGTCCATCTATAGACATTTATAGTCCATCTATAGACATTTATAGTCCATCTATAGACATTTATAGTCCATCTATAGACATTTATAGTCCATCTATAGACATTTATAGTCCATCTATAGACATTTATAGTCCATCTATAGACATTTATTGTCCATCTATAGACACTTATAGTCCATCTATAGACATTTATAGTCCATCTATAGACATTTATAGTCCATCTATAGACATTTATTGTCCATCTATAGACATTTATTGTCCATCTATAGACACTTATTGATCATCTATAGACATTCATAGTCCATCTATAGACATTTATAGTCCATCTATAGACATTTATAGTCCATCTATAGACATTCATAGTCCATCTATAGACATTTATAGTCCATCTATAGACATTTATAGTCCATCTATAGACATTTATAGTCCATCTAGAGACATTTATAGTCCATCTATAGACATTTATAGTCCATCTATAGACATTTATTGTCCATCTATAGACACTTACAGACCATATTTAGACATTTATAGACTACATGACTCGTACACATACCACCACATTGTGTTCCCTGACAAATTTCAATCTCCGTATAGAAAGTATCGTCTGGACATGGTCCTCTTTTCATCATACGCCTGCGCATCTTCTTACCGGTGCCACAGGATACGGAGCAGTCCGAGTAAGGGCCCCATTCCGACAGCTTATATAATGTACAATACACATCTTGTATATCATATATATTATATAGCTCATATTTATACAACACACCTACCGCTACTCTAACATACAAACAACAATAATATACAACAATACTATACTCGGCACTCGGCACTCACCATACATAGAGGGACATACAAACAACAATAATATACAACAATACTATACTCGGCACTCGGCACTCACCATACATAGAGGGACATACAAACAACAATAATATACAACAATACTATACTCGGCACTCGGCACTCACCATACATAGAGGGACATACAAACAACAATAATATACAACAATACTATACTCGGCACTCGGCACTCACCATACATAAAGGGACATACAAACAACAATAATATACAACAATACTATACTCGGCACTCGGCACTCACCATACATAGAGGGACATACAAACAACAATAATATACAACAATACTATACTCGGCACTCGGCACTCACCATACATAGAGGGACATACAAACAACAATAATATACAACAATATTATACCCGGCACTCGGCACTCACCATACATAGAGGGACATACAAACAACAATAATATACAACAATATTATACCCGGCACTCGGCACTCACCATACATAGAGGGACATACAAACAACAATAATATACAACAATACTATACTCGGCACTCGGCACTCACCATACATAAAGGGACATACAAACAACAATAATATACAACAATATTATACCCGGCACTCGGCACTCACCATACATAAAGGGACATACAAACAACAATAATATACAACAATACTATACTCGGCACTCGCCACTCACCATACATAGAGGGACATACAAACAACAATAATATACAACAATACTATACTCGGCACTCGGCACTCACCATACATAGAGGGTATGCTGGCTCCACACAACTACCCATATTACATTCTTTCATCTCCTTTCTCTCTGCTGGGCAAGGCTGACCTTGACCTTGCGCAGGTCGTTTGACCATACGATCTCTAGCCTGTACACCATCCTCACAGGTAACAGAGCATGTTGACCAAGTGTTCCACTCGCTCATCATACAGTCGATGTCAAGGTTGGCTGAGACAGGGGGACACTCACTAGCGCACACCTGCGACGTAACAAATAGCATGAAGTATATATAGCTCCTATCTCAAGAGAGGATATCTATGGCACATCATGTATCATCTTACAACCACAACATACCACTGATTCATTGAGATCTTTGGGACATGCTGCTCCATTGCCAGAATTCCTCACTTTAATCATCCTACTACGGCTCCTCAGGCCCGTACCGCATGAGACGGTACATTCAGAGAAATCAGTCCACTCAGTAACCATACAGTCAATGTCAGCTGCATCTACTGCTGTACCCAAGTCTGTGGAATCTGTAAACGGTGCAAATAGCAATAACCCTTATAGAGCCCTTAGCAACACTAGTGGAGACCTTAGCAACTCTGGTACAATACCTAGCAACACTAGTGGGGTCCTTCGAAATACTAGTACAATCCCTAGCAACAGTAGTGGAGTCTTTAGCAACACTAGTGGAGTTCTTAGCAATACTAGTGGAGTCCTTAGCAACACTAGTACGACCCCTAGCAACACTATTAGAGTCCTAGCAACTCTAGTACAATCCCTAGCAGCACTAGTACAATCCCTAGCAACACTATTAGAGTCCTAGCAACTCTAGTACAATCCCTAGCAACACTAGTACAATCCCTAGCAACACTATTAGAGTCCTTAGAAACACTAGTACAATCCCTAGCAATGCTAGTGGAGTCCTTAGCAACACTAGTATGATCCTAGCAACACTGGGAGAGTCCTTAGAAACATTATTACAGTCCTCAGTAATGCTAGCTTAGTTTTTATGGATGCAATGTTAGTGAATTTTGACTGAAAGTTAACCCTACCCTCCACGGTACACATGGGCACATATTCAAGAATCACAAGCTTAGAATTCACGCAAAGAATGCTGCCACAGATAGTAATGCAGTGTTTAATACTGACCTATATCTCTCATGACAGCAGTGCACGCTTTCTCACACTCTCCCTGACTCTCAAACCGATTCTGGTTTCCTCTACAGCCGCCGTAAGTGAAAGGACGACATTTGCCCATATTTACATCATAAAAGAATCTGGTAAAGTTACCGGAACACTTTCCAGGTTCTGCATCTAGCTGGCACACACCTGTGGAACAGAGGTAGGCATGAGCTGACTGGACAAAGGCAGCGGATGTGACAGCAGGTAGAAAGAGCCTCTACAGCGATGTATGTATACTTACTGGCCCAATCCATCTTCACCATTGAGCAGTCAGCAATGTCTCCTGTGCATTCATCGCTGTCCATCAGTGACTGTGAGCATTTCAATTGTCCCATTTGACTGAGGTACTGTCTGGTTCTGACACGTGAGCCTGGGCCTGTAGTATGTAGCCATGTACATTTGTATACAGCAGATATACAGCAGATATACATTAGTGTACAGCTGTATAGTACACGGTGACTGTATCCTACTGCAGTATACTGTAGTGCACAATTGTATACAGCTATATACAGCAGATATACAGTGTTATAAAATAATATACACAGCAGATGTCTAGTAGAATTACAGTAAATGTCTAGTAGAATTACAGTAGATGTCTAGTAGATATACAGTAGATGTCTAGTAGATATACAGTAGATGTCTAGTAGATATACAGTAGATGTCTAGTAGATATACAGTAGATGTCTAGTAGATACACAGTAGATGTCTAGTAGATACACAGTAGATGTCTAGTAGATACACAGCAGATGTCTAGTAGATACACAGTAGATGTCTAGTAGATATACAGTAGATGTCTAGTAGATACACAATAGATGTCTAGTAGATATACAGTAGATGTCTAGTAGATACACAGTAGATGTCTAGTAGATATACAGTAGATGTCTAGTAGATACACAGTAGATATCTAGTAGATATACAGTAGATGTCTAGTAGATACACAGTAGATGTCTAGTAGATATACAGTAGATGTCTAGTAGATACACAGTAGATGTCTAGTAGATACACAGTAGATGTCTAGTAGATACACAGTAGATATCTAGTAGATACACAGTAGATGTCTAGTAGATACACAGTAGATGTCTAGTAGATACACAGTAAATGTCTAGTAGATGCACAGTAGATGTCTAGTAGATATACAGTGATACACATCCACATAAAATAAGACATAGCTATGCGAGACTCACCACAGGACACACTGCAGGGGCTCCAATTTGACCAAGGGGAGGTAATACACACATCGACAGGTTCATTGGGGTCATTATCACACACATTGACCAATCCTAGACAGCTGTCACTCTCTTGTAGCTTCAGGTGGGGACAAGCCTTGAGCGTACCCATAGGATGTTTGAACTGTCGAGTTCTGCAACACGGACATATACAGCGTGAATCTACGACAGTGTCAAAATTGACAGCAAAAAAAGAACTGGGTAAGACAACAAGTTACAGAGACTGACCTAGTTTTGACACCAACACCGCAGGTAACGCTGCACACTGTGTATTCACTCCACTCTGTTACCATACACTTTATATCTCCAAAACCTGATTGCTCCTCTTCTTCTACAACAGCAATTTCCACTTGTGATCTCATGCAGACAAGAGTCTCACAGCAACACCGGTTGAATGATGTATTTGTGCTTACCTTCTGAGCCCTGGTCCCCGTTGTTAGCCTCACATCTCTCGTTTGGCTCTGAGGCGCCTCTTCCACCCACTCGTCTCACTCTAACAGTGGCCAGAGGTTTTATATTTTCATCGCCATAGAAGGGCGAGGCTGTGTTGTTTGGGTACTTGTTCGTGATTGGTCGAATGTTCTCTTTAGGGAAGCTGGGAAGGTTGTTGGAGAGATACGTGACTCCTACAAGCACGGTTGTGAGAATAGCTGACAAATGTACATAGAAGTAAGCAAACAAAGGAGTTGTGCACCTCTAAAACACAGAGAAGACCACTTCTCACAAATCTCGCTCAACGCCAGCGCAAATAAGTGAGACACTGACCGCTGTCTGTACCAGCATCCCACGGGTAGAGCTCCAAGTCTACTGAGTCGAGCCATGTACAGTTCTCCAAGCACATGTTCAGACTGTCCACACCTATTGCAGTAAATGACATTGAGTGAGTCGCCCATCCCCACAGTTACTACACACAACAAGATCACACAACATTCAGCGTTGGATGGACCTGCTAAACGTATCAAATACAAACGAATAAGGTGACGTACCTGTAAAGTAATCAAAGCTCAGATCACACACCAATACACACCAATTAATGAAGCAATAACACATTTATACATCAATCATACATATATATTTGCGATCCAATCAGAGCTAAGATAACCTACCTATGCTACATTGTACTAATCAGGGGTTTAATAACATAGCTATACACCAATCAGAGCTAAGATACCACACTTATACACCAATCACGGCTAGGATAACATACCTATACACCAATCAGGGCTCGGGCCAACCATGGTGAGTAAAGACATGAATGGTCTGGAGTTGTCTGTACTGAATCTGGCAGATCTTTTGGTTGTATAGATGGCTGGGTATCCCCATATACCACTCGTCTTTATGACAGTGCGCACGTTACGGCTCTGCAGACACATATAATACATGCCTAGCTCAATGACAGTGTGTACGTTACAGCTCTGCAGACACATATAATACATGGCAAGCTCAATGACAGCGTGTACGTGATGGCTCTGCAGACACATATAATACATGGCAAGCTCAATGACAGTGTGTACGTTACGGCTCTGCAGACATATATAATACATGGCTAGCTCAATGACAGTGCGTACGTGATGGCTCTGCAGACACATATAATACATGGCCAGCTCAATGACAGTGCGTACGTTATGACTCTGCAGACACATATAATACATCGCCAGCTCAACATCTACACATTATCTCTCAACACAAAATGGATGACTGTTAAAGACCAGCGGAACATCATCAGTCAGTGCAAAAGATTCTAATCAATTCACTAGTTTGAACAGGGACAGCTTTGTGTTCACTGGAGATGTAACAGAATCCTAACATTGTACACCGAGCTGACAGCTGCCGGCAGCAATGAAATAGCTCACATATCAAGCTGACAGGTAGATAAATCTGCAATGTCTCATACATATATGGTATGTGACCTGTTAGACAGCAACAGCAGCAAGGAGGCTGTGTGATTCATCACTTGATGGAATACATACACTGTTTGTCATTTCCCAGCTGAGTACAATTTAGAAAAAAATATTCTTGTCAGGCAGCAGGCATGGAATATGTCAACAAAAGAGAAGCCTTGTATCAACATTACTGTATCCTGTGTGCATCTGCTCATTGCCAGCCAAAACCGTGCTTATCACTCGCTCATATTTGACCAAAGATAATATTGATGGAGCCTGAACATGCACATTATATCATTAGACTGAGAGAATAAATATTATCACTGAGTTGAGCAAACATGGAGGACAGTCTAAGTGCTATTGAAACGGAACAGGCCTTTCAGCAAATCACTTAGTACAGCGTTCTCCCGAAGGAAATGGCTCGGCCATTTATATTGGAGCCGATGTAGAATATGCAGCGCTAATGTTATTTATATAGTTAATGCTTGCAGTAATAAATAACACATAACCGGGTAAATAGAGGCAAGTATTGATGGCTGCGCTAATCTATAACAGCTTGCTGATGACAAACAGCTGACAGCAAACTAAAGAGACCAAAACTGGGCATTGCCTTACAATATTTGGAGATTGAATGAGTGGAGAGAGAGAGAGGTGAGGCGTGGAAGTCAATAGAAAGCAAAGGCACAAGTGAGAAGACATTAATGTCAGATATGATGAGTTGGTGGCTATATAATAGAGATTAAGGTGATTAATTACATACACTCTGTAGCACAGCCACAACAACAAACTTCTACATCACCACTAAAAGACTGCTAGAGGGAGTCTCATTCTCACCTCCAACAAACCATCACCAAGCACTGAGGCTACTAACAAACAAATTCAGAGGATGAATGGAGCGAGTGAGTGAGTGAGACCAACCTGCTGTTTAATCTCTCCCTCCAGAGTCCTCGGCCAGCCATATTCACACACCTCCTTGACCCCGGCGGTAGCACGCTTGCCGTAACTCCATATGGAGTAACTGGGGCTGTGAGAAGCCCCAATGATATCTGACCAATGCAGTAAGCTCTCTACAATATAAACCGGAAGGCAGGAGGTGAAACTGTGCATTGGTTTGTGCTGTCTACCTTCAACTTTTGTTCAATGTCACTCAAGCGTTTTATAGGAAGGTAACAAATGCTGCCTGTACAAACATACAGGTGAGCTTTGGTGGTTGACAACAGGACAGGCAGCAGTGCCAACAATGACAGGTAAATGACAGGTAAATGACAGGTAAAAGACAGGTAAAAGAGGTCTATCTACCGTGTTGAGCATCAGGGAAGTTCTTGGGGTGAGTCTCTCTCGACCAGTTGCCAACAAACGTCAGCTCGTACTTGGCTACATCGCACGCGCAACACTTGCCAGATTGTCGTTTAGAGTGAGAATTGGTTGCTTGCTGGTGCGCATCATTAGAGACCCCTTCCTGTACTTCCTGTACGTCCGTTGGCACTTCTACAACAAAAGCAGACACTCGCAATCACCTGAGTGCCAAAAGCAATGAGTCTGAGACTGAGTTGTGTGTAACATTTGGCTCGGTGTGCGCAATATCAACTGATGCTGGCCACAAAAACATTTGCATAAAAAACTTCATTGAAACAACCTTGAAATTAGCATAAACAATACATTTGTATGCTTATTTGATTGAAGGCTCTATCAGCGGATTGACCACTTCATCAGAATGCAATTAACAAGGGATTGGAATTTAATCAAGTGAAACAGCAAAATACCCTATTTACACTTTACAAGAAATTACTATGTTAAATGCTACTAATGTGCACAACTAATGTGTACAACTAATGTGTACAACTAATGTGTACAACTAATGTGTACAACTAATGTGTACAACTAATGTGTACAACTAATGTGTACAACTAATGTGTACAACTAATGTGTACAACTAATGTGTACAACTAATGTGTACAACTAATGTGTACAACTAATGTGTACAACTAATGTGTACAACTAATGTGTACAACTAATGTGTACAACTAATGTGTACAACTAATGTGTACAACTAATGTGTACAACTAATGTGTACAACCAATGTGTACAACCAATGTGTACAACTAATGTGTACAACTAATGTGTACAACTAATGTGTACAACTAATGTGTACAACTAATGTGTACAACTAATGTGTACAACTAATGTGTACAACTAATGTGTACAACTAATGTGTACAACTAATGTGTACAACTAATGTGTACAACTAATGTGTACAACTAATGTGTACAACTAATGTGTACAACTAATGTGTACAACTAATGTGTACAACTAATGTGTACAACTAATGTGTACAACTAATGTGTACAACTAATGTGTACAACTAATGTGTACAACTAATGTGTACAACTAATGTGTACAACTAATGTGTACAACTAATGTGTACAACTAATGTGTACAACTAATGTGTACAACTAATGTGTACAACTAATGTGTACAACTAATGTGTACAACTAATGTGTACAACTAATGTGTACAACTAATGTGTACAACTAATGTGTACAACTAATGTGTACAACTAATGTGTACAACTAATGTGTACAACTAATGTGTACAACTAATGTGTACAACTAATGTGTACAACTAATGTGTACAACTAATGTGTACAACTAATGTGTACAACTAATGTGTACAACTAATGTGTACAACTAATGTGTACAACTAATGTGTACAACTAATGTGTACAACTAATGTGTACAACTAATGTGTACAACTAATGTGTACAACTAATGTGTACAACTAATGTGTACAACTAATGTGTACAACTAATGTGTACCATTAATGTGTACAACTAATGTGTACAACTGATGTGTACAACTGATGTGTACAACTAATGTGTACAACTAATGTGTACAACTAATGTGTACAACTAATGTGTACAACTAATGTGTACAACTAATGTGTACAACTAATGTGTACAACTAATGTGTACCATTAATGTGTACAACTAATGTGTACAACTGATGTGTACAACTGATGTGTACAACTAATGTGTACAACTAATGTGTACAACTAATGTGTACAACTAATGCGTACAACTAATGTTGCCATATTAAAAGATGCCACGAAGATACAAGCTCATAATCTGTAACATTACAAACCACTAAATACTCGGTGTTGTTCTAGATACTGGCAGTAGAATAAATTGACATGGAGAGGGATGATGTAAATAATTAAATCATCGGATACTGACAAATCTAGAAATCAATGAGGATCAAAATAATTAAATTAGTGCTGACAGCATAGGGAGATTAGCAGACATCTGCATTCTAGTCTAGTAAATAGACACGATAGACCAGATATATATATATATATACATACTTTAGTAGATATATATACATACTGTAGTAGATATATATACATACTGTAGTAGATATATATACATACTGTAGTAGATACATATACATACTGTAGTAGATAGATATACATACTGTAGTAGATATATATACATACTGTAGTAGATATATATACATACTGTAGTAGATATATATACATACTGTAGTAGATATATATACATACTGTAGTAGATAGATATACATACTGTAGTAGATATATATACATACTGTAGTAGATACATATACATACTGTAGTAGATATATATACATACTGTAGTAGATATATATACATACTGTAGTAGATATATATACATACTGTAGTAGATAGATAGTACTATATTGTATCAAGTAATTGTAGTGAGAATCAAACAAATAAATGGAACACGACTTGATTCAATTACAGATATGCCACACACCAGCCAACTCTCTGTCCATTAATCTTGGCTAATTTACATTGTACACTCATTCATCGTACACATCCGTTATACAGCCCATACATTGTACACTCATTCATCGTACACATCCGTTATACAGCCCATACATTGTACACTCATTCATCGTACACATCCATTATACAGCCCATACATTGTACACTCATTCATCGTACACATCTACTATACAGCCCATACACTGTACACTCATTCATCGTACACATCCGTTATACAGCCCATACATTGTACACTCATTCATCGTACACATCCGTTATACAGCCCATACATTGTACACTCATTCATCGTACACATCCATTATACAGCCCATACATTGTACACTCATTCATCGTACACATCTACTATACAGCCCATACACTGTACACTCATTCATCGTACACATCCGTTATACAGCCCATACATTGTACACTCATTCATCGTACACATCCATTATACAGCCCATACACTGTACACTCATTCATCGTACACATCCATTATACAGCCCATACATTGTACACTCATTCATCGTACACATCCATTATACAGCCCATACATTGTACACTCATTCATCGTACACATCCATTATACAGCCCATACACTGTACACTCATTCATCGTACACATCCATTATACAGCCCATACATTGTACACTCATTCATCGTACACATCCATTATACAGCCCATACACTGTACACCAGACAGTGTACTTCACTATCACATCTCTGCTCAAGACATCTACACCAAACCTGCCCTCACTGGAGGAGACAGGCACCATCTCTACTGCACACCAGCACCATCAGGTCTCTATGTAACACTTTCCACCAACTGTAGACCACCAGATACCAACCTTCCTCTGGCTTCTCACAAAACATCTTTGTCAGCCCTCCATCGTCGCTGAACCAGATGTCAGACAACTCCACCACAGTAGCCCTGCGAACACAGCGTAACAATAACCAACAGGATATGATGGTCTGTGCATGTTTGCTGTAGGAAATGAACCAACTACCAATGATACGGTAGAAGTGGCCTTCTGTTGTTGATGGAGACTCAGCCACTTGTTATTGCAAGGAACAAGAGTGAATCATAAGCCAGTAAATGCTTTTTGTTAATGTAACGGAACAACAGCGGTGCTATGAAAGTACAGGTAGGAAACCAGGTGAAGGGCTCACCAAACCTACCCACCATGCACTTACTTAAAGATCACACATCCAGAGCCTTTGCGAGGAGCTGTCCACAAGAACCTGGCAGCAGACTTCTTGTAGGAGGGGTGAAAGGTGATGCTTGTCATGATATGGTTGCAGTTTTCATCAGCTTTGGTCATGTGACTCAACAAGTGCTAAAACGGAAGGTGAAGGACGAATAAATTAGAGCAACAGATGAACTAGTGAATAGATTGACACAAGTGGAGCTGCTAATGAAACAGTTGATATACTTTGGGTCAGAGGAATTGTAGTGAGCAAAAGGGAAATTTATGATTCATTTTATTTGAGTATAAATGACTCCCCAGTTTAAAAAGCTATAACTTATTTGTCCCATTTAAATATCCAGACTGAGACGGTGAGAGACAATTACAATAATTGCAATTGCATTAATATCTTATATACAAAAGCCGAAGCAAGCTGATGGCCCTTCTTTACAAATTTTTTTGACTAAATGAGTGAGAGAGTTATTTACTATAAAACAGCAAAATATTGACCAATTACATTTGTATGATATAGATATATGTTATAGATATTGGTTATGTTAATAACTTTTTGTGTAAGTTTTCAGGGTGGTAATTAAATATGCATTGTTAGAATTCTGCGTATCCAGGAATGAATAATCAAGCATAAAAAATAAGGAAGCATGTGCCTATCTGAGCATTTATTTGTTCCGCAATTAAAAATCTATTTGATAATCAAGTTACCATCATGTTGATTATTACAATGACAAGTATTATACTGAGTATCTGTGAGTGAGTATTCTGGAGTACTTGATGAGAACTTATCAATTTCTTATAAAACGGAAATTTCATAAAATAAAACAATAAATGAATATGGAAAAAGGAATACTTGGTATAACATTCATAAAAGACAAATGCAGTGAGAGTGTATCATATAAAGACAAGCTATTACAGTTATGCATTTAGTTGTCCTTCTATCAGACACACGAGTATAAAAGAGACAGGTGCGGAGTACAAAATACTCAATGCATACAAAAAGGAATCAAACTTGGCAAATTATTCTTCAAAGGTAATAAAACATCATTAAACTTACAACTACAGTAATATGATTTTATTTGAAATTCAATATTTCGCGTAGGTTTTTGCACCCGAATAAGCGATAGCAGCGAGTCTTCCTGTAGCATTTCTTACTGCACCATCCAGTAAATTATTAGAACAGTAAATAAGGTAGCAGCGAACGAGTTAAGTGGAGTAGGCAGCTTACTTGGCAGCAATCCTACACACAACCCCCAACATAAAGGCTACACAGAGGCAGCGATAGATACCTAGACACAAATCAACTAAATGCGCTGTCTGCACTCAAGGATGCCTGGAGCAAGCTCCAGCAAGGCTGTCATGGGTCTCAAGGGAACTCTATATTTATTAGTGGCTGCCGGTAGGCTGACGCAGAGAGGAAGTAGGTTGGTGACTCTCAACTCACCGCACATTGTTACTGACGCCACCCACTAGTTGGCTGCCTAGCGACAGCCGTCAGCAAAAGGACAACATGTAACTGAAGGGAAGCGCTGAATATATGGAGACCATGTAAGATTGCTGCTGAAAGTAAACAACAGCAATTCTTCATAATGGGAATGAACCAACTCCATGTGACCATAGACCAAGAACCATGTGACCATAGACCAAGAACCATGTGACCATAGACCAAAAACCATGTGACCATAGACCAAGAACCATGTGACCATAGACCAAGAACCATGTGACCATAGACCAAGAACCATGTGACCCTTCACGCAGCCATATGCTCCACTTAATCAACTAAACTCAAGTAATTTTTCAATTTCTATTTTACATTTATATTTGCACACTTGATGGATAGCAAGTTGTAGTCATAAATCATAACTCACTTGTTATTGACATCAAAACAAAACTCAAACTGTTTTCTGTGGATTAGATCACAACAAATGGAATCCCACGAATTGCTGGTTGGTGGCAGCAGAGAATATGGTATTTGGAGAACAAAGCTGAAAGTCACCACCTTGCCACATTGCAAGGAACCACTTACTGTTACACGACGTGTACGGTAGAGAATACCGGTAGAGTGTACCGGTAGAGTATACCGGTAGAGTGTAGCGGTAGAGTGTACCGGTAGAGTGTAGCGGTAGAGTGTACCAGCAGAGCATGTCATACAGAAGCAATAAAGTCATCTAAAAACTTTGATGCCAAAATCAACACACGAACTAGTCTTAAAAACGGAATGGAGCTATAAAGCATTATGGGGCAGGCGAGGAAAGGGCCGTCACAAAAGAGTATTTGGTAGATAGCGAGAGAGAGAGAAATGACGCTACTAAATTATTTAGGACTGCCTGTCGATTTTGTCTGCGTTGGCTAGTAATCAATACAAGGTGACATTTAATGAAATTTCTCCGTTATATTGTTAGACAAGAGTAAACAGTTTGTGCGCACACACAAGCAGTCAGCAGATGTAATTGCGTACACACAGGCTGTCACCAGATGTAATCGCTTGTAGCTGCAGTCAGCTTACAAAGTGTCCCTTTTAAACTCAACTCATCAACAGTGAGTCTTCGTCTCACCAATGTGAAATATATAGCGTTGATTAAAAATGGGTGACAAAAACACGACTAGGCTAATCTACGTATAGGAAGTGTTCTGGTGATAAAACAGATTAGTGTTTGGGGCCATCAATGCAGGTTGCTATGACGATATACTGCCAATAGCAGCCAGTAGGTGCCCCATGGCTCATAACACATAAAACAGACCAAAATCTGTGGTGACATCACAGAGAGATATGGCAGCTATCTACAAGTTGTCATGGAAACCAACCATAAATGGTTTACAACAACTAGAAGGGTTAGAGGCCACAAAGTAATGGCCAGAGCTAGATCAGTGAATCACAGAGCTTATACACTATCTGGGTCTATTAAATCAATCACCAAGCGATAACCAACTAACACAAGCCAGTGAAATATTCAATACGGATTGAAAAAGTTAAAAAGTTGAATGCTTCTTGACTATGAGCTGAATAGCGCGTTTATATTTGACTTACAACAAAAGAGCCAGCCATACGTCTCTCACTATCAGCTTGTTTCAGCGTGGCCACCAACATGAAGTCCAAGAACTGTTGGTTAGTGAATGATCCATTCAACACAACTACAAACAGACCATGTATGATGTACGATATATCACATACCACTAACTGGCTCAGAAATTGACTTCTCAATTACTGCTGTTGATACATCTGCTGCATGCATATAACGTTTTAGAGAGCCATTTCAACAGCGCTGTCTCTCTCCAGGTTGAGTTGTACAAGCAAGTACATTTTTGATGTAAGAGTTGAACAAACACAGACTAAAACTAACAAATTTTAAAACATTATTTTCCTAATTGGTTTATGGATTTGCAATAAAACGCAGCGCAGTAAGCCTGCTAGGCCACTGGCGGGCCTTTCATGATCCCTGTCAGATTGTTTGTTCATCAGAGGAAAGTTGAGAACTCGGGAGACAAACACTCGATTAATCAGCCTTCAAAGGCTACAGTCAGCCCATTCTACTGGCCATAAAAACCATCATTTCATCTGATTGCATTGTGCCACCCCCCAAGCTTGTCGCTTGTTTAGAAACATAAAAGATTCAATGAATGCATTCAAACTGAAATGGAGAAAAACAAAAAAGGAATAAAACACAGAGCAGTTGAGAGGCAGTCAGAGATTTGATTGACACAGGACACTTCGGGCACATAAACAACTTCATACACAATTTGTATCTTCTACGGAATCTTGTTTCAATGCCGACAGCAATTCACAATCTTTTCTCATCTCAAATGTATATTGTTACCGCTGGCAGCAATTGCTCTGTAAACCAGTGTATCATTTTTTTTAACAAATATAAATAAACTTTTCGTAAAACTTATGGCAGCTGACAAGACGGTGCGAGTGCTAAATATGTAACTAGATACATAGGTGCGGAGAGGAAATACAAAGTGAGATTCTGATATAATCAAGCTAGGACACCTGTGAGCACCTGATTAGTTACATCAAGGCTGATATTCACTAAACTGACACCCTGAGCAGGTGTTATGCCTGCTCAAGCCCAGCAAGGCTATAATACAGTAACTACTTAATTCACTTCAAAAGTTCCGATTGTGTTTGAATAACACAGTAATAAGATAATCAAAGAAGAGCACTTGACATGTAAGGTGTATGTAAGGTGTATATGACAGCAAGGTACTGGGTCTGTCTCCTGATGGATTGGTATTCCTCACTAATATACATAAAGCACCAGCGGCTGCATCTCTAATATCACAGATGAAAAGAGGATCAAAAAGAGATGAGTGAAGCGTGACATTTATCTGAGTTTTATACGGAGAGAGTGAAGGGCAGTAAATAATTAACTACGCCGAAAGCTTTTCCAATCAGCTTGAGTACTCTATATTCCAATCAACTACAGAATGTGTAGCCAAAATAGCCTAGGTATGGCATAGTCAATGGCCCAGGTATACCATTGTTTCTATGAATTACCTAGCAGCTGCTGGCGGCTTTCATAAAAAGAGACTAGCAAATGTGTTACAATAAAGGTAAAACTAGAACAATGGTTCAAGCCTGGCCAGTTAAAAGATCTTAGCAGTGATAGCTCTGTCCACCACCTCATCACACTACCTTTTACTGGGTCAAACTTGACACAAACTCAATTTTTTGCCAGCGGATTTGTAATAGCACAAGAAAAGAATGAATTGTCAAACATTCAAAATTAAATATGCAAAAACTTTACATGAATTGCAGAGTTCGCAAGATTTGTCAATGAAGCATAGATGGATGTGTCTTTTGATTCAAACAGATGAAAGACTTCAGAATTTAAATGACTATCATTGCTCAAACTATTTTGTACCACTTGAAGTTTTAATAGATGGTCATTACATCTTACTGGAGTTAGAAACTGCAGAGCAAAATATTCAAATTTCGATAAAGTTCCTGAGTTTACACTATATTTTGATCGTAATATGAGTAATTTGTTTAGGATGTTTTCGGCAACTTCGCATGTAACACAAAACAATACACTGTGCATTCAGAATCTGCATTTCCTTTGCGAGGTTCTCGTAATCTTGTCGCATTTGCCATCACATCAAATTATAAAATGCGTGGCGTTCGGCAACTACTTCATTAAATAATAAACATTATATTTAAACAATGAAAGAGCATTTTGCCAAAGCGATGAAATGTTGCATTTGCTCCAAATTGAATTAAAATATTATTAAATGTGATAACCATTCTTCACTCATTAAAGCATTGAGAAAAGACAGAATACGCTGGTAATGATTCAAGCTTTACAGGTAGAAGATAGTGGTGAAAATATGAAATGATAATATTGCACACTGCTTATGCAATTGAAGCATCACTGCTTGATGCTGCCAGTTCACAAACTTATACATTTGCTGCTAGATAACAGCAACCGCTCGGCTTAGCTAGAACTGCTAAGCTAAAAGTGTATTATTATTGTGACTTGCAGTTGGCGAGAATAAATGTATTTAATTTTTAAATTTGCGATGGTCTGTTGCTATGTAAATGCGAGTTGATAAAGAGTTAATTATGGATTTGGTTTGATTTTTCAAATAATATAAATGTGGTTGCCAAAAACATCCTTAGAATCAGTAGAAATGAAACAATGGTGATGTCTATTTCTTTCAGTTCATTCTGTTTCATTAGCATTAATGATATATAATAAAGTATGGGTACTTACTTGTGTAGTCATGTCCTGGCTCATAGTATTCTATAGGAGGTGATCCTACGATTTTTATAGAAAATCCATTGTCACCAGGAATTTTTAAAGCTCTCGTATGAGTAGGCCTCCTGGCACAAGTCAATTTGTCTATTCTCTGACTGACAACAGTTCTTTGGCACACAATTTGGACTAGCAGAATGTAAAGAGGCAACCACCAAAACATGATCGGCTTCTTTGGTAGACTACAGCTTTCAACAGAACTAGTATATTTTGACTCTAATTATAAGAGTCCGAGAGGAATAGTTCCAATCACAAATGCCTGTACAAGATCTATTTCTCGACTGACTGTTTGTAGATAAGTGTCTTTGATACTATAATTATGGCAAAGCGTTATATATATATATAGTAACACTTGCCCTGGCTCTGGTTCGAAGTTGCAGGCCTCAAGTGTTATTGTTGTCGCAGTAAGCAAGTGGATCCAGTAGTACTAAAACCTTGTTTAGAAAATTACGATATTGCTGTTGTAGCTGGTATCTTGTTGCTGCCAGTAGTTGTTAGAGTAGGCGGTGCAAAATATTTCATAGTCAAGTAATTCGATAGTAGCAACCTTATACTTTTTCTGTCTGTCTATTCCTTTACTACTATTGGATACCAGATCAAAGGTAGCGACAATGAAAGCTCCTTGTTGTATTTTATTACAATAATGATAACCAATCAATAGCAACGACTACTACTATTATCATTGGTTATAATATTATTAATAATTTTATATAATAACTAATAATGATGATGGTGGTGAGTTTAAGAGAAGATGGTAGCAGTAGTAATAATCATTATTACTCGCGACTGAAAGATTAATGAAACTTTTACTTAGACAACAACATAATAATCCTTCCTGTTGTTGTCAATATTATTATTATCATTAATATTGTTGTTACATACACACACAGAAGTTTATCACTTCAGATTTAGTGATGAACGAGCGATGTGTATTCATTATTTTTTTTAACGGTCTTTCTTCTGTCATCAACCGAACCGTCGTCGTTAGTGTAGTAGTAGAGTAGTAGTAAGTTAAGTAGGAGTTTATAATTAATACATAAATAATAACTAATAAAAAAATAATAATAATTATTTTTTATTTCAAAGTCAAAAATTTGTATGACTAATCGTTCCAGTGAAAGCCAGATATAGAACGTAGATAGGTGATACTGTCTTCTATACGCTCCTTAATAGTAGTTCTGAGTCGAGTTTAGTTGTAGCAAATGATGTTTTGTTGTTGTTGCTGTTAAATAATCACAAACCCTAGCTTTCATTTATTAGAAATTGCCAGCAAACACATATTAATTGCGCACGCTGTTTCTAGCCTGCTTTTTTATTGGAACAGTGCCAACTTTCTTCGATAACCTGATGTTAAATTTATTAAAACGTGTTCTCTAAGGCTAAATAATCAGACACTCACTCGGTAGGCGTGGCTTAAGACGTACATCGTTAGTGTTTTAAAGTGGGCACAACTCCGTACGTATTTGTTTGCCTCTTTGCAAATGCCTCACTTAATTTGCATAATCTTTTCACCAAACACTTTGCTTTCACGATGTAAAATTTTACTTATTTTGTTAACTCAACAACCATGCATGATACGGAATTTTAAATAAATATAGGCAATTGTAGTTGTGGTGGCAATGCTGAGACGATTTTATTCACAACGACAGTAATAACTGATGACAGCTAAAACATTTGCAGTCATGATTTTGTTCATAAATAAATAATTACAAGTTTAGTCCCTCTAGTAGTTGACTATCAACACCATACATGTCCATAAATAATGCAATAATACCAGTCTTCGCATCGCGATCACAAGCAGACATAAAATACAAGAAAGGGTTGTAATATGTTACCAAACTACAATTACCACTGGTCGACATGCAACCATGTCAGATGATATAAACCTTCATAAACTAAAGCTCTACTACCAAATTAAGCGCATCGATGGGTTTCTGTAGAAAGAATTTATCTTGATGTTGTTAGAAATAAAAGGCAACGATGTTTGAGCATAAGAGTCAATTGCACAGAGTAAGATTGTGTATAATAGATGACTAGTTATCGAACGGACTATTCTAGAACACAATGTGTTGAATAAAAAGAGAGTTTTAAAATGGATATAAAACTTGCCAGAGCATTATAAAAGACATATTACATTACAACAAACCACATACTACCAAGACATACAATGAGCGAACACACGAATGGCTGCTTGTATGTCAGCATTCAGAATCCAATGAGTTGTAGAACTCTGTAACTTTGGGATGAGCTTTAACACATTCTGGGGAGAACTCGAGCACTCTCAAGCCATTCAAAGTACGAGCGCGTGAGAGCGCCACATACGACTGTCCATACTCAAACACTCCTCCCAATGACATCTCCACCAGGTCCAGTGTCATACCCTGTAAGGTAGCAATCGAGTACAATAGAGGTAAATGAGGCAGCTACTGGTGAGAAGCCACTGATTGGTCCATTATCTCTAACTCAGTTAGTAGAGAGCAACCAACTAAAGAGGCAGCAACGACCTCTTGCTAATCACCCTCTTACAAACTGATAAAAAGGCAGCCGATTGCAATGAGATAACAAAGGTCTAATTGACAACATTCATTTTCCATCTAAAATCCAATAAATCTGACACTATAAACTGTATCTACTACATTTTTGACCAAACATGTTCTTGATATCACACAACGTAAACTTCTGAGGACTCATTCAACAAATGAGCTTACTAGGTTTGTTGGAGATTGATGAGGAGACCACTCCAACATAAAATCCTGTCTGATTTTGGAAACCCCAAATAGTAGTGTTAGCCTAGCGTATCTCTAATCCAGAGCGCTTTAATACACAGAGTGGGGACTTTGCGCGTATAGTCGCCATTTTGGTGCTTACCACCACGCAGCTAGTATGAGACATAATCACTATGTTCCCATGCTGCGAATTCGTTCGGGTTGAACTCATAAATCGTCCATTCGGGTCATGGGAATTCTGACTCGTACGAGTTGGTTCGGATTCATTCGTGTTGGCTCACTGCGGTTCCTCAAGCCGAATTCGTTCGGGTTGAGCATTGATTAGGATCATGGGAATCGTTCGTGTTGATGAATTCGAATTCGTTCGTGTTGCTCTTTTGAGAAAAAGGCATTAAACTGGCGATTTGGCAGTAAATTAGTTTTTGCGTATTTTCCAACTGCAGTTTTTACATACATATAATAATAATCCTCTGCAAGTTTAACAACAGGTGAGTTATAAATTATTTACTATTTGCTCGGGAAACTGAATCATAGCTCTGTTTCATAAATGTGCAAACTAAATTATTATTATTTTTATACTTGCCAAAAAAATTATTTTTTTATTATTTGGAAATAATTTATTTATTAATTATTTATCATTTCTTATAGCTATCATTATATTTATTAATCATCATCTATAATTATTACAAATTGTTGATTTTGTTATTATTCATGTACTTACTAGTTTATGCTGTGAACATTCCACAAATTTGACTCATATTACTACTTAGTAATACGAGCGCGGTTGTTTACTAACTCACTGCAATCAAGTAATTATTACGCTCGCTACTCACTGTAAAGGAAGGACAACTCCCGCAACTTATTTCAATTCGAATTATCATAGGAACGGATTGGAATGCCAACCCGAATGAATGCTAACCAACTCGAATGGACGCCCGATCCGAACGAATTCGCAGCATGGGAACATGGTGAAAGTAAACCAGCTGATATTGCATACAGCATAGCTGAGCATCTATGAATGCTATGAATGTTTTAGTGCACCAAATGACAGCCTGGGATATGTAGACTGTCCCTGTACCATATTGTGAAACTGACAATATTTTTTATTTGTTACTAGCTTGTGCCACTGAACCTTTGTAATATATATAATTCATAATGAAATAATTTATTTTGCATTTTGCCAATTGTGAAACATTTAAAAATAAAACGTGACTGAAGGCACTGAGTGGCATGATATACCAAAGTTTTAACACAAAAGTATTATCTGCACTGTTCCACTATCATGATAAGCTGTGAGACACCCAATTTTAATGGCCCTAATCAGATTACTAGCCCAATATTAGGCACACAGCAGATTGATATTAAAACTTTCAAGCGGTCTCAAGTGTGAACGGTTTGACTGTACCATATTAAAATAGACGGTGAGAGAAATCTACCTGTAATTGCCATTTCAATAAACCGCACAATTTTGGGGCAATGAAAATTATATAGAAAAGAGGCGGCGATTTTTGGTTCTCTTTGCAACATGATGGCCGCTTGTTATATATTCTTCAGTCATATTGAAAGTCCCCACTCTGTGTATTAAAGCACTCTGTCTCTAACTATGCCTAGCATAACAGCACTCTAGTACAAATAGCTCTATGGCTAATCATACAAATCTATAGAGCAGAAATATGGACACTAATGTCATGGAGAGAAACACTTTACTGCTGTGGTAGTCTGTGATATCTAGTTATAGTAAAAAGAACCAACCATTACTGCAGCCGCTGCTACTACTACTACTACTGCAGCCGCTACTACTACTGCTACTTCTACTGCTGCTACTACTACTGCTGCTACTACTGCTGTTGCTACTACTACTACTGCTGCTACTACTGCTGCTGCTACTACTACTACTGCTGCTACTACTGCTGCTGCTACTACTACTACTGCTGCAACTACTACTGTTGCTACTACTACTGCTGCTGCTACTACTGCAGCTGCTACTACTGCTGCTACTACTGCTGCTGCTGCTACTGGTGCTACTGCTACTACTACCTCCATCAATTGTTGGGACTTGCAACCTGATTTATTAAATAAAAATTATACAAGGATCCCTTGCGCTAATTTCAATTTTGTAAAAGAATTCCAAATAGACGACAATAGCGCAAATCCAACAAATATACTCAACATTTGTGTGGGTAACAAAGGTCTAGGGTCAGCTCCTTCATATAACATAGGTCAAAATGGGCATATTGGACTGCAAGTGTTACAGGAAATAAAATATTGTACAAGCATTGGACGAAAAAAGTATTAGGAGCTGAAACAATAAATATCTTGGACCTTTGATGGGACCAACATGGTGTATTTGTGAGCCTGCGCTACACCAGCTGTGAGCAGATAGAAAGCAGCTTTGCACACTGACCTGGCTCTTGTGTATGGATACAGCCCAGGCAAGTTTCAATGGTAGTTGTCTTCTGACAAGAGTAACGCCTCCGCTATACCTGAATGTGAAGTTGTGGGGGTGTATAGCGACCTCCCTACCAGTCAACAGTCTAACAATAGGATCACCTGCAATTGAAAAGGGTCTAGAAACAAACATTACCATATTTATCATTTTATTTTTGACAAAAGTTGTCCTCTCTTCACATGAGCTTGATGCAATGCAATGTACACCTATTTGAGTGAGAGTGACTGTGCCGTGCTTGGCATCACATGGTGGGTGCACAGAAATAGTGCGCAATCGAGGGCTGGCAATCTGCCATCACACAGACTCAGCTCTAGCATAATAATATACCTGAGCTCCCCCTCTCAAATCCTGTCACTACGCCCCTGGTACCATTCACTAGACCTTCCTTCACATTTATATTCTTACAGAACATAACCTAAAATGTAAAACACTGGCATGTCAGTAGAGAGATGATATATGGCTGACGGTCAGAGGGCGCCTTACTCGAGCTTGAGGTGGACCAACAATGGCAAAAAAATGAAAGTTTTTGACACAAAATTATAGTCATTTTTAGCACATTCAGATCAGCATCGAGTGGGAGATCCTGTAGGCACTGATAGCAAGAGGTTGCTTGATATCAGCTCGCAAGCCAAAAAAATAAAACAACCACAGAATTGTTCGACACCGTGTCGTAAAGCTACTCAACTTCATAATTGGTACAAGATTTTTTAATGGGAATAGGAAGCAAGCTGTAGTAAGAAATATTGCGTACAACTTTTACCACTCGTGTTGCAACACACTTTTATTTTGTTTTGTTCTAAAGACAACTTTGACAAAGCCAAACCTGAATCAATAACTGTTAGTTACAAGCGGTGTCCTCTGACATACCACCCACTAGACATCCGAGGTAAGTAAAACCTAATATGTGTCTATTGCGTAGTTCAAACATGCAGCACCGCTGCCGAGTTTGAAAGGTGCCTCTTGACACAGCTGACTTGATGCTGGTTTTACAGAGGAGTGCTGAAGGCAAACTATCATGTGACATATTACTGAGTATTTGTTTTCAGCAAACCACAAGGTAGGTACATGATTCATGGCCGACAGGAAATCATGATGTGGCGATTATATTTTCCCACCAGTCATAACTGCTACCAGCTGACCAAAAAAACTATCCGAAGCAGAAATAATGAATAATACTAATAAATAATTTTAATGAACAATGGTAATTATACATAAAATACAAATAATAATACAAATGACAATATTTTTACTACTCAGTCGACGAGCCTCGTCATCGAAAGAAATAATCTACTGCTATTAATTAGTGTTGATTAACCATTGATATTAATAGTGTGGACGATAACAGATATCCAACTGGTGAAGTATTATCAGGATGAGAACTCCAGATACGAACAAATTGTTCTGGAATTTAACGTGAATCAAGAATTAAAGTCAATAAATCAAGCAATACATCTTATATGATAACCGTGTAACTTAATTTAAAAACGATTAAATAATAAATAATTTTTTTGTGCATAAAAAATAAACGGCACGGCGGGTAATTTAACTACTTAGCAGGTAAGTCAACTGATTGCGTTATGTATAGATCCACTTGTAATAACATGTGCAGCAAGTTGAATGTGGCAATGATGCAGCAAGTTGAATGTGGCAATGATGCAGCTAGTCTACACTACAACATGGCAATGACGCAGCTAGCCGACATTACAACATGGCAATGACGCAGCTAGCCGACATTACAACATGGCAATGACGCAGATAGCCTACACTACAACATGGCAGTAATGCAGCAAGCCGACACTACAAAATGGCAGTAATGCAGCTAGCCGACACTACAACATGGTGGTAATGCAGCTAGCCGACACTACAACATGGCAGTAATGCAGATAGCCAACACTACAACATGGCAGTAATGCAGATAGCCGACACTACACATATGTTATTATGAAATGGTAGAAAATAAACAACTCAACAGGATTGGTAAACACCTGAGCACCCTTCTTAAGCCTGATTTCTTTGGGAGCCGGACGAAGGTCATTGAGTCTTTTACACATGGAGGTATCATTGTCGTGTGCAGTAAATATGCAGCAATCCCCTGCAGCAACTCAAATGTATGAGGCCACTAAACTAATATTGACCATGCAGCAGAATCGCTAAGCGAAAACTTGCTATCAAAGTAGTAAATAAATTGGGAAGGAAAAACCTCTTTGGGTAAAATAATTCTTATGAATGATTGCACTCACTACTTAAGTACAGACAGATCAATTTATCCTAATGAAAATTATAAAACTAAGGACAACTCCCAAGTTCAGTAATACACCCACCTGGTAAGCTGTCTAAGCTGTTTAAGTTGATTTCGTCTACATCATCATTGAGTGGACTCAACTTTGTAGCCTGAAGTCCATTGACATTTAGCCTCTGAGCGGCAGTGGATGTGAGTATTTTAGTAACATAAGGGGGGCAGTATCCACGTCTGATTTGCTGTGGATAGAGTCAGAGGACAACATTGAAAGAAAAGATAACTATCGGTAGAGGTACGTGGCAATATATAAACTAGCATACACATGTACTAGTGTTGTGTATATACAGACATAACAAGTATAGTGTATTTGCAATGTATAACGAGTGTATTATATATATACAATGTACAACAAGTATAACAAGTATAACAAGTGTAGTGCGCACCTGTAAGACATCAATGAAGGAAAAGTCAGTCTGTCGTTTGACTTCACTGAGTTCTATAGTTTTCTGTATGCACCTTCTCCATGCATTAGTCTACGCATATAACACATGTATAACATACTCAAATCATCACACACAAAAGGAAGCAGGTAGGTAGTACTGAAGCAAGAGACTAGAATAGCAGATATAAACTATGAACATGACTAACAATGCCATCAGAGTTATCATCTACCAACATCGACACATGCGCGAGGAAACAAGCTCTATTGGCCTACAAACAACAAACAAACAACAATAGATAAATACCTGAAAAGCAAACTTCCTTTTATTTTCCTTGAGATTCTTGCTGACAGGAGGCAGTTGAAAGAAGTCTCCGCAGACGATCAGTTGTATCCCACCAAATGGCTGCTCACACTTTCTGATTACCCTGCGCACAACAGTACAACTTATCGGGTACAAGCATTCGCTTTCAAACTAGTTTAGACGATTGGCCAAGCTCTTTTTACATCAATAATAATAGTTGGGAAGATGCAGCGAATAACCTAATAAACTCTATCTCAAAACTGGTCAAATGCTTCTAATGAATAAATGTGGGCCTTGGTGCTTGTGGAATGTCAGACAGTAAAACAGTATTTCCTGTCTATCAATCGTGTAGTTGTTTTGCAAATAATCTAGACAGTTTTGAAATGATGTGTACAGCTTTGAAATAATGTGTACAACTTGGAAATGATGCGGACAGCTTGGAAATGATGGGGACAGCTTAGAAATGATGTGGACAGATTGGAAATGATGGGGAGAGTTTGGAAATGATGGAGACAGTTTGGAAATGATGTAGACAGCTTGGAAATCATGTGGACAGCTTGGAAATGTACAAATCTTAAAAAAACTTTATAAATAGTATGAAGCGTTGTGAATAATATAGCCTTAGGAGCCTTGAAATGATCTGAACTCTTTCGAAACAGTTTCAAAGATTTGCTGAGAGCACGGTTTTCAAACCAAAAGCCTAACCTCTGCAAACACTTTATATTGACTCTTACAAACTACTCACAGACGCTTTCAGCTAAATGGACGCGAAAACACGATCGTGACGAAATGGCGAATTTCTCTTGTTTCGGCGAGTACAGAATAGGATTTCTTCAAGCTGTGGCCTCCTGAGAAATTCAAAGCAAAGGTGATAGCGAGAAACAACGTTGGTTTGAAAATCAAGAGTTGTCTTATCTATATTTATGTTTTGCAATTAAAAGCAGCCGTTTTATGGCAAACAGTATTTCTGTTTTGGATACAGCAACAAAAACGATGAGTCATCATCGTGCCATCAACGATCGTTGATACATTATGTCGAGTATCTTTGTGTCACAGTATCAATTTATTAGTGATGCCAAAAGTAATTAATTATTTGTTTTTATTGTTTTGATTGAAATAAATATTTATTGCCTTAATAATAAATATTATTTTATAATCATTCGGCTTTTTTAGCCTGTAAAATGTGTAAATGTTGTAAGAGAAGACAATTTGATAAACTTATTTTTCTGCATGGCTACATGTTTTGCCAGATTCGCGTGGGCCAGTTGTGTGAATGCTTGAAAATGAGCAGAGTTCTTCGAGCAAACTTAGCCGAAAGTGCGATTACGCACTAGTAGTGACTTGCATAGACACCGAGCATTTACTACCATAATCCTCTGAATTGGTTAAATCATATATTTTTTAATCAAATGACGGCTATTAGCCAAACATAGCACTACCTGGCCACAGCTTCCAGCTTAGCAAAATAGTCTCCGTGTACCATTGATATCTCATCTATGATAAGATGTCTACACTTCTTCCACTGTGCAGCTACAACGCTTCTGCTAGCCAGCTCTATGCAGCTGTTCAAATCACCTTTACCAGATCCAATGCCAGCAAAAGAGTGCAACGTCATCCCATTTATGTGTGACGCAGCAACACCAGTGCTAGCAGTGGCAAAAGTGTGCTCGGGTGGTAGTGAACCTACCAAAACAGTTGTATTGGCTCAGCAAAAGCAATGCCAGAGTTAAGCCGTGGCTGCACACACATACATTTTGTCGGTATGAGGGGAAAGCCCATTGTTTTTTCTCTGAAGGCGACTTTTCTTTTTTTTTTACAAAAATATGCTCAAATGTGTAGAGCAACATGTTTTGTCTGTTCGCTTCGGTGATTGGACAATTATTATCAAGTAACTGTTTTCGATTAGATAAAATACAACAACAAAATTTGACAATTTCAGTGAACTTTTTTACATTCCGACCTTGACCTGGTCATTACTGATTGACAGACGTTCCATTCTGTTACTTCTACCAAGAAGTATTTTTTTTATCTAGAAAAAACTAATCATTGTTTATAAACAAAAATTATATATTATGGCTGATGAAATTATTTATTTAATATTATAAACAAATATAAGAAGTATTTAACTATTTAATTATCTTAAACTATATTAATAATAGTTATTATAATGATTGTTTATAATAATATACCTTCTTTGCCTCACTGGACAATCCATAACATCGCATTGATGTTAAACATCTGTGTGTGTAGCCACCATAGCGATGCTACGAAACATACTCCTCACTCAAATTTTTGCAAAATGAAGGTGTGTGTAGCCGTGGCTTTGGCAAATGACAACTTATACTACTTACTTAACTACGTTTATTATACATAGACTGCCACTTACCTAGTATATATTACTTACCTTATATATATATCATTTACCTAGTATATTACTAACCTACATAGTATATAGATATACATTGCTGACCTACATAGTGTATATACATATGTTACTGACCTATATATTGTATATATACATTACTGACCTACATAGAGTGTATATATATATGTATACACTACTGACCTACATAGTGTATATATATATATATACATACATTACTGACCTACAGAGTATATATATATACATACATACATTACTGACCTACATAGTGTGTATATATATATATATATTACTGACCTACATAGTGTATATATATATAGTACTGTACTGACCTACATAGTGTATATATATATAGTATTGACCTACATAGTGTATATATAGTACTGACCTACATAGTGTATATATATATTACTGACCTACATAGTGTATATATGTAGAGTACTGACCTACATAGTGTATATATATATTACTGACCTACATAGTGTATTTATATATAGTACTGACCTACATAGTGTATATATATATAGTACTGACCTACATAGTGTATATATATAGTACTGACCTACATAGTGTATATATATATATATATATTACTGACCTACATAGTGGATATATATAGAGTACTGACCTACATAGTGTATATATATATAGTACTGACCTACATAGTGTATATATATAGTACTGACCTATATAGTGTATATATATATATATTACTGACCTACATAGTGTATATGTATAGAGTACTGACCTAGAGCGCGTTGAAGCAGAAAAGATTTGCCAGTTCCCGCACTGCCGGTAAAGAAGATGTTTGTGCCGGATGCAATGATGTCCAGCACTTTGTACTGTTGTCTCGTCAGTTCGGTTGGTGTGTGAGTTAATGTGATATTTCTTCTTACCGCTTTACTGCCAGCCTATAACCAATAATACAGCCAAGTTATATATATCTATATCCAATAATGCAGCTGAGTTATATATCTATAACCAATAATGCAGCTGAGTTATATATCTATAACCAATAATACAGCCAAGTTATATATATCTATATCCAATAATACAGCAGAGTTATATATCTATAACCAATATCACAGCTGAGTTATATATCTATAACCAATAATGCAGCTGAGTTATATATCTATAACCAATAATACAGCCAAGTTATATATATCTATAACCAATAATACAGCTGAGTCATATATCTATAACCAATAATACAGCTGAGTTATATATCTATAACCAATATCACAGCTGAGTTATATATCTATAACCAATAATACAGCTGAGTTATATATCTATAACCAATAATACGACTGAGTTATATATCTATAACCAATATCACAGCTGAGTTATATATCTATAACCAATAATACAGCTGAGTTATATATCTATAACCAATAATACAGCTGAGTTATATATCTATAACCAATATCACAGCTGAGTTATATATCTATAACCAATAATACAGCTGAGTTGTATATCTATAACCAATAATACGGCTGAGTTATATATCTATAACCAATATCACAGCTGAGTTATATATCTATAACCAATAATACAGTCGAGTTATATATCTATAACCAATAATACAGCTGAGTTATATATCTATAACCAATATCACAGCTGAGTTATATATCTATAACCAATAATACAGCTGAGTTATATATCTATAACCAATAATACAGCTGAGTTATATATCTATATCCAATAATACAGCTGAGTTATATATCTATAACCAATAATACAGCTGAGTTATATATCTATATCCAATAATACAGCTGAGTTATATATCTATATCCAATAATACACCTGAGTTATATATCTATATCCAATAATACACCTGAGTTATATATCTATATCCAATAATACACCTGAGTTATATATCTATAACCAATAATACAGCTGAGTTATATATCTATATCAAATAATACAGCTGAGTTATATATCTATAACCAATAATACAGCTGAGTTATATATCTATAACCAATAATACACCTGAGTTATATATCTATATCCAATAATACAGCTGAGTTATATATCTATAACCAATAATAGAGCTGAGTTATATATCTATAACCAATAATACAGCTGAGTTATATATCTATAACAAATAACACAGCTTTGTCTAACTTTTGAGTTATTGTCAACACAAGATGCTCATTACTACAAGTAAAAACAGAAATTTGGCCAAAATGCATGGCCTACCATTGACAGATTTTCTTTGTTGTCGGAGTCCGCCAAACCCAGTTCTTCTCTTTTTCGTTTGATAGACTTAACTCCAGTAGGTGTAGTCGATGGGTATTTAGTAACGCTACGTACACATTCCACATCCTGCTCACACAGAGGACTGATTTCAGTGAATGGAGCATTTTCTAACAAACAAAAAAAATGGAAGCTAATACAGCAACGTTGGGCTGAGACACAGCTGTGCAACATGGTAGACAATATTAGTGTTATATAGTTAAGTCATAATAAACTGTACTCTCCCTACATTAACCAAGCAGCTTTTATCTATTTAAATATATGTGACAACTCGTACCGACAGCAAAGAGCCTCTCCCTAGCTGAGACCTTGCTGGTGGGAGGCACAGTCGTGTACTTAGCAAGTTTGCCTACAAGAGTCCTGAAGAATAGCAAGAGCTTATCTGGTGGACAGTTTGAGATGAGTAGTTGAATCTGCAACAAGAACAGCAGAGCACTACTAGCTGCAAAGTTGGATTGCCTAAATGAGCTGACTAGATAGAGAGAACGCAGCTGTTCGTACCTTATCATGGGGCAATGAAATTGAGCTTTTACCCTCCTTAAGGAACCGCCTATGTATCTTCATGTTGTATAAACTGTACCTTTTTGTTACCTGTTTATTGCATGCCATGGTTATGTAAACAATGTTAAAATAAGTGCCAAATAGTGTAGCTCATTAGAGAAACAAGTCAATTCAATATATTTAATATATGTACACGGAAAAATCGAAACTGGTTAAATAATCTAGCAATTATCTATCGGGGTATCATAATAGCAAAAATAATGTCTATGTTTGTGGCAAGCAAGATAGCACAAGTATGAAGACCCTCACCACAATAGGTGTCATAATTGCCAAGCGAACTGCACAATACCACAAATTTACAACAGTGCGATTACCTTGCCTAGGTGGGCTTGAAGTATCGGTTCTGAGAATTGATTTCTGCCAAGCAGTAAACGAGCTGTTCGGCAAGTTTCTCGCTTGCCACCCGAGTTCAGAGCCTGACCCAAGTCTTCGACAGTCAGAGTACACTTGAGACATGCCCCTTCATAGAGGCCATTTGGATCATCCATTCCGACGTGAATTCACACACATTCGCTGGAAAATGAGCAGCGTAGTTATTGCGAATGATTCAGCTCAGTGTCAGTGAGAAGTCAATTAATAACAACCATCTTGGTGGCTTCTGTTATAAAACCATCATAAAGAGTAGAATAAGAGCTTCAAGTATAGGAAGAGAGAGAGGGGGGAGAGAGGGGGGAGAGAGAGGGGGGGGGGGGAGAGAGGGGATTGGGAGAGGGGGGGGGAGAGAGAAGGTGGCAAAAGTATTTCTAGACTCAAAGTAAATCAATCAGGGATCATTTGGCCTACTCAGGAGTTGTCACTGGCCTTGCACTCAAAAGCCGTGGCATTTAATAGAGCAAGGCGAGACAACTCTTGAGTAGGCAGAATGATAATTTGATAGCTGTTACTAGCTTGTTCTTTGGTGTTACATAATTGCAGAATATGCGTAATGACATTTCCAGCTTAGAGATGCATTAGTTTGCATGACAGGCTTGAGGTCCAAAACTATTGGATGTCAATCAATATGCAGTACATAATTTGTATTAGATATTTAGAGTTGGTATAAATATCAGTATCGAGAATTTGATGTTGAAGGTTTCATTATAATATTTTGGTGGTGAGTAACAAATAATGAGCTTTTCACATTCAATATTCATATTGAGTATTGGATATTGAGAGAATAAGTATCGGATACTGATTTGGAGTACTGGATATTTAAAATCTTGATATCAGATTGGTACTGGCGTTTAGAAATTTAGCATTAGGCATTGGTATTGAGTGTTGGGAATAAGCCGTGGGTATCACAGAATATGGTAAACTTTGATTTGTTTTTCAAATATTGGCCCCGGTGCAGAAATATTGACGAAGCCTAGAATTTAACAGATTTTTACACCATCAATCATAGACCTAAGAGTAATAATCGCATATGCAAAATTTGG